>OX637532.1:16542500-17142500 GCA_951800035.1 Linnaemya tessellans | reverse complement strand
TAACTTGTTTTGTTAGTAGGATTGTGTAAACAACGATATGAAAGTAGAGAGTTCAATAGTAGACAAGTTAGATTTCTATATTTAACTAATGGAAAAGTTTTCTTTGGAATACAAATAATGTTATATATGTATGTATGTGTATATAACTAGTCGAAATATATTCTCTAGTAAACTTGTCGAAAAACACTATATGGAAAACTAGTTAAACAATTCCATATTGTTTCTTAAAAATCTTGTCGAAAGTTTTCTTACGAGAACTCGTCGAATTTTCTCTATAGAAAACAATTAAAAATGTATTCTATAGAAAACTTTTTGAAAAGTTTCTCGTAGAAAAGTATCCGAAAAGTTTGCTATAGAAAACTAGTCGAAAGGTCGAAAACTTTTCTGCAGAAAACAACTTAAAATGTTTTCTGTAAAAACTTGTCGAAAAGTAGCCGAAAAGTTTGCTATAGAAAACTAGTCGAAATGTTGAAAACTTTTCTGCGGAAAACAAGTTAAAATGTTTTCTGTAGAATCTTGTCGAAAAGTAGCCGAAAAGTTTGCCATAGAAAACTAGTCGAAATGTCGAAAACTTTTCTGCAGAAAACTAGTTAAAAAGTCTTCTATAAAAACTTGTCGAAAAGTTTTCTTTTGAAAACGAATTAAAAAGATTTCTAAAGGAAAAAATGTTCAAAGTCAGGCGAAAAGTTTTTTTTATAGAAAATTAGTCTAAAAGATTTCTGTAGAAAATATTCTAAAAATTTGCTACATACAACTAGTCGAACAATTATGTACAGTTTTCTTGGAAATCTAGTCGAAAAGTTTTCTAACTAGCCGAATATTCTGTATAGAAAACTACTCGAAATGTTTGTTATAGGAAACTTTTTGAACAGTTTGTCCCGGTTTACACTATGCAATTTTTGTCGTAGCATTTCTTGATATTTAGTGGGGAAGAGCGAGAAAGGAATACAAATGGTATACATTCCTATTTCAGGATTCTCACACAAAATAAGAATTGCTGCAACAAAAGTTGCATAGTGTAAACCGGGACTTTCTTGTAGAAAACTACCCGAAAATTTTGCTATAGAAAACTAGTCGAAATTTGTAAAGCTTTTTTGCAGCAAAATAGTTTAAACGTTTTTTTGTATAAACTTGTCGAAAAATTTTGTTTAGAAAATGAACTGAAAAGGTTTCCCTATAGAAAACTAGTCTAAAAGCTTTCTATAGAAAATTAGTCTAAAAATGTTCTACTAAAAACTAGTCGAAAAATTTTTTTATAGTTAGTATAGAAATCTAGTCGAAAAGCTTTCTTAAGCAATCTGGTGGAAATTTTTATTTTATTTTTAAGAAAATTCTCTACAGAAATTTGTTTGAAAAGTTAGACAACATGTCGCAAAGTTGCTCCTTAAATATTAGCCGAAAAGTTTGCTTAAAAAGCGAAAAGTTTTCTCTAGACAAATAGTTTGAAAGTTTTCTGTAGAAACCTACAAAAAGGTAGTCTAAAAACTTATTTTTAGTAAATTAGTCTAAAATTGAACAGTTTCTTGTAGAAAACTAGCCGACAAATTTGCTATAGAAATCTAGTAAAAACTTGTGGAAAAGTCTGCCACAGAAAACTAGTTTAGACTACATTTCTGTAGAAAATAAATCTGAGACTTTCCTATAAAAAACTAGTCAAACATTTTTCTATATGTAGTTTTGTTTAGAAATTTAGTGGAACATTTTCTTAAGCAATCTGGTCGAAAAGTTTTCCACACAAAACTAGCCAAAAACCGTTTTATAGACAGCTAGTTGAATAGTTTTATATAGAAAAGTAGTCGAAAGGAACTCCTTTAGAACAACACTAGTCGAATATTTTTCTGTACAAAACAAGTGGAATAGTTTTATATAGAAAAGTAGTAGAAGTAGAAAACTAGTCGAATAGTTTTATATGGAAAACTAGTCGAAGAGTGATTTATAGAAAACTAGTCGAAAAATTTTCCTTAGGACACTAGTCGAAAAGCTTAGTACAGAAAATTAATTGCAAATTTGATTGTAAAAATTAATATAAAAAGTTTTTTTTAGAAAACCATTTAAGTTTTAAATAAATGTCATTCATTTACTTTTAAGTACGTAATTTTTCAAGTAAATGAGAATTATTAGTGAAATAGTTTCGCAAAACGGAAATTTTCTATACACTGTAATTGAAATTAAAAAAATTTTGATATAAAGAAAATAATTTCATTCAAAACTTACAAAGTGTGAAAACGGCGCCAAATATAAGAACAATATATTTTTGCTGCAAAAACTGACTATTTATAAAAACGGAAAGGAGCAGTTTTAATAAAAAAAATTACTGTAAATACTTTAACGTATTTCTAATAAATACAATTTAAAATCATAACGTATCAGTGCTTTAATATTTTTCCATTTTAGCTTAGATGCACATTTTGCTTTTTGAAGTGCATTCAGGAAATTAAAAGACTACAAAATAGAAAACTAAACTTTGGCAGACAAAACAAAAACACTTTGAAGAACTTCCGTTCGCAGCACAACTAAAATAATTTTATTTTCTTATCCAGTGCCTTTTTGACGCTGTTTTTTATTTATCTGTTATTTTTTCTATGTTTCGCAGCCTTTTGTGTGTGAGCACACACATACAGACAGACTCGTAACAATGACCATGAAATCTAAAAAAAAAAAAAAAAATTCAACTACATAGAAAATCTAAAAATATAACGGCACATTCAGTCATCGGAAATTCGAAAGCCGGAAATGCACTAAAGTGCTTTTGTTGTACTCGCATGTCATGCCATGAAAGTGAGCAGCACTCAAAGTGTATGTGCCTATGGCTTCGTTCATGCATGTACGTTTGCCTGTATGTGTGTGTATATAAAATAAAGTTTATTTATATGAGTATGTGTGTGTATATGTGTGTGTGTGTCTTTTATAAGCTTTTGTGCCTTTTTACATTTGTATTTGGCTACACAAAATTTTTTTTTTATTATTTCTACAGTTTTGAAAATTATTGTTACTTTAATATTTAATATTTCTGTAATTCTCTCATTCTTATATATTTTGCCAGAGTTCATCCGTTATGGAGGCAGCATACTCCTGTCACTGGTACGATGGTTCCGAAGAAGCAAAAACTTTTGTACAAATCGTCTGTCAACAATGCCAGAAAGCAATGTCCATTTCAGGTGCAAAATTCTTTACCGTCTCATTGGATTTATTTGCTTCGGTATGTTGTTTATTCTAGTCAAGTTTTGTTTCTTTTTTTATACTTAACAAACAGCAGTAGCAACAGACATGCAAAAAGAAATTTTACCGGACATGTAACCAACAACAATATAGAGACAAATAACAACCTTAAGTAGGGCACATGTTTGCATTTGAGATTTTTGAGTGTCTGTATGTCGCACAGTAACGCAAAAGAGCAAATCTAATGAGTTTTTTTATATTTAAATGCAATTAAGAATTTTGGTCCAAGATTAATCAATTTAATTTTCAACCTATACAGCACAGCAGAATGGCACAATTTTCGAAATTCATTACACTTTCATCATCAGTACTCCAGATTATTTTTTTTAGTTCCTAACAAAAAAAAAATCCCCTTCATGGTTTGCCTCCACTTACACGTTTCCAGCCAGAATTTTAGTGATTGTGACATTCTGGAATTAACCACCAGACTGGTACTGCCGTCAAAAATAGCGCATCTATGGCTGCGAATGTTGCTGAGAACCAGCGTTGCCATAACTTTTTCAAAAAAAGCTGCAACTTTAGAAACAAAAACTGGTTTTCACGTTAAAAAACTGCACATAAAAAATTCACAAAAATATATTTTTTTTTTTCATATTTTTTATTAAAAGAAAAACATAACACAACAAATTAAATATGATATACATCTACATATAACAAAGCAATTCATTTTAATAAAAAATATATAGGTACATAGGGTTTAAATAAACAAAAAGAATTCATTATTATTCAGATAGAATACTGCCTGTTCCAGAATCTCGAGAAGTCGATGTGGTTCTCATATATATATATTGAAACCAATAATTAAAAATTTAAATTTGTTTTTGTTTTCAATATAAATATGAGAACGACATCGACTTGTCGACATTGTGGAACAGGCATACATACATATATATTAAAAATACAATATTAACATAAATCGTCATTTTAGACATTTTCTACAAAAATAGAACATTTATTGTAGAAACTACCTTAACAGTTGCAAAAATCGTTAAACGGCACTACTAAGTTTGACGTTTTATCAGGTTAGGCTAGTGAGCTCGTGCTCCCACCTGCAACATACACCTTGGTAAAATTCAACTTGCTTTGTGGTCAGGGGTGCAAAAAGATGTATGTGATAATTACATACTCGTATAAAAAAGTATAGTTAAACCTTGCCACTGTTATATTAAGCAAATGGGGTAAAATTATGGTTTCAGCAATTGGAATTAAAATAACAAACTTAAGAGTAAAAAAGTAAAATGTAAAAACTGCAAAATCTGCACAATTTACAGAAAAACTGATTTTTAAAGAAAAAAACTGCAAAACTGCTCAATGCTTAGAAAAACTGTCAAATGCAGATAAATCTGCACATTTGGCAACGCTGCTGAGAACTAACAATTATCAACTCGTGCATATTCCACGCATTCGGCCATTGCCAGATACATCCTACGCCGAGTTTTATGGAACGCGTCACACAGAGTACAAATTACACAAAGTGCAAATTTTGCGTCAGTTAAGGCCTGCTGATCACCACCAGTTGGGTGTTAATTACTAAAGAATCATTCTCAACTCAACCTCAACAGCGAAGAAGACATCATGAGCTAAAATGCTATTTTGCATTTAAGCGACTATTTCAACAACAACAACAAAAAAAAAGGAACTTCGTTTCTCTGACTCTGAAATAAGAAAAAGCACTAAAAGCCGCTATGTGGTACAGCGTTCAGTCCCGATATAAACCGAGAGAAGGGACCTTCGCCGTCATATGCTATAAGTGTAAAGAAAAGTGCCATCTGCTTCAACCTACCGAACACCCGGGAAATATCTGAAGATAAAAAAATATTCAGCCTGATTGTGTAAGGCGTTGGCGTTTACGCCAAAGACGTTTTCTGTACAAGATTAAAGAAACACTAAAGCAGTTTGCTTTAATCTACTACGAAAAACGACTGAGACGTAAACGCCAACGCCTTACACAATCAGGGGGATTATTCCGCCCTATTGGATCATCCAGCGAAGATCACATATAATGATTTTCCTTTTTTCATGAAATCAAATAAATTAAAATGAATTTGGAATGCATTAAATAGATCTGACAAAATATTTTCCATATAATCGGCAATTTTTGAAGAGGTTTCGGATTTGACTTAAAAAAAAACTAAAATTTACAGAAATAAATGAAATCTTTATTTGAGTAGATTAAACGTTCTGCTTAGTTCAATGTTTTAAAATGATCTCATCGCCCCTAAAATGGTTCTTATGCTGACTACAATTGTGGCATACTCTTTCCTAAATGTCGGCCAGTATCGCACTAATAAATTCTTCAATATCGGCTTTAACTACCTCAAACGATGCCGACTTGTCCAAATAAATATAAGCCTTAACGTAGCCCCACAAAAAAAAAATAAAGGCGTTAAATCGCACGTACTAGGCTGCCTATAGTGAAATAAACTGTTCACCGACCTTGACTCTCAATTGGGCCATTGTTTCGTGTGCTGCATGGCATGTGATTCTGTCTTGTTGAAACCACATGTCAGCCAAGTTTAGCTCTTGCATTTTGGGGCAGAAAAAAGATATATTAATTGTAAATAAATTTTGTACTCATCGCCATTCACAGTAACATCCCTAAACATCCCTGGACTATGAGTACCGGCCCATAATCCGAAATGAGGCCACCGGCCTGTCATCCATAACCAGTCATTTTTGGGGATGCATTAGCAGTTCTTGCAATGCTTCCAGCTGCTCTCCAAAAATGTTGTTTAATTTATAGACCAAACTAATCATGCACTTTCATGAACGAGCATGAATTTTGAAAACCAAAAAAAAAAAATTAAAAACCAAACTGAACACGTTCAACAGTAACATGCTGTACGAAACTAGCTGAGCTGCAAAAAACAATGTCACCCAAAAGAAAGTTGCTAAAAATTAACCCATTATTATACCCTTCACAAAAAAGTGAAAGGGTATATATAGGTTTGTCATTCCGTGTGTAATTTCTTCGATATCAATATAGGACCCCATAAAGTATATATATTCTGGATCCTTATGAATAGCGATGACGATTGAGCGATGTCCGTCTGTACGTGAATGCGGTTTTCCCAAGACTCCAGAGACTTCGTTCTTGGACCGTTGGATTGGAAATGAACTTAAATAGAGTGCTATTGAAATTCAGAACGATCCGAAGTATTGTTCCAGAGCTGGGAAGCTTACACCAATTTCTCGATGCAAAATTTATACCAAAATTCAATTATTTTTTTTAATGTTTGTAAATTAAACCTATTCCTTGCTTTGGGGAGCCTCAATAGTCTATTAAAAACTAAAAAAATAAAAAAAAAAATTTCCAGGGATGGGAAATTAAAAATTTTTGTTCGCCCTATTCCGTATTTTGTAGTACATGTAGTAACTAAAATTGCTAAAAATTTCAAGTTTTTCTTTAACAAAACCACTTTATACGTCATGAAGATTTGCATTGGCAAAAAAAAAAAATTTAAGTCAAATTTTGCTTCCAGGGGTGGGAAATTTAATTTTTTTTATACATGAAAGTAATGAAACAGGCAACTGATGTTGTTTTTTTGTTTTTTGCTAACTAAAACTGTCTTATAATTTAGGAAGAACATAATTGGTATCAAAAATTCAAAAATAAAATTTCGAATCCAGGGATGGACAAGTGCAATATTTGATGGTACATGAAAGTTACCAAAATGGTAAAAAATTTGCAATTTTTCTTAAATAAAACTACTTTATACCTCAAGGACTGTTGCACTGATAAAATAAAACAAAAAAAATTAAAATTTCGTTTCCAGGGTTGGAAAAATTAAATTTTTTTTGGTACATGAAATATTTTGTAGTACATGTAATAACCAAAATTGTTGCAAAATTCGAGTTTTTCTTAAACAAAACTACTTTATACCTCATGGACATTTGCATTGATAAAGAAAATTTTAAAAAATTTAAATTTCGCTTCCAGGGTTGGGAAATTGATTTTTTTTATACATAAAAATAACTAAAAAGGCAATTGACGTTGTTTTTTACTGATTAAAACTATTTTTTAGTTCAGGAAAAACAAAATTGGTATCAAAAATTAAAAAAAAATCAACATTTGGATTCCAGAGTTGGATAACTGCAATATTTTGTGGTACATAAAAATTACCTAAATGGTTACAAATATTAAGTTTTTCTTAAATAAAACTATTTCATGCCTCATTAAGAGTTGCATTAGTAAAAAAAATTAAAATTTCGTTTCCAGGGTTGGGAAATTGATATATTTATTCTGCATAAAAATAACCAAAAAGGCAATTGACGTTGTTTCTTTTTGCTAATTAAAGCTGTTTTATAATTCAGGAAGAACAAAATTGGTATTAAAATCTTAAAAAATCAAAATTTCGACTCCAGGGTTGGACAAATGATATATTTTATGGTACATGAAAGTGACCAAAAAGTTTAAAAATTTTAATTTTTTGTCAAGTAAAACTATGTTACACCTTACTAAGAATTGCATTGGTAAAAAAATAAAAATTCGCTTCCAGAGTTGGAAAATCGAAATATTTTTCGTACATAATAGTACATACATAAATTCCAAATTTTGTTCTTTTAGTGAATTAACCCTATTAGATATTTCAGAAAAAATTAAACTTGTATCAAAAATTTATAACTTCGGTTCCAGGGTTGGAAAATCAAAAAATTTTTGGTACATATCTGAAAAAATTATATTAGTATTAAAAAATTAAAAATTCGGTTCCAGGGTTGGAAAATCGAAATTTTCTGATTCATAAAAGCAGCCATTTTATTTGTTATTTTTGATTTTTATGATGAATTATACCTACTTTATACATCAGAAAGAAGTAAACTGGTATTAAAAACCAACAAAATTTAAAAAGACGATTCTACGGTTGGACACTTAGAACTTTTTGGGGTACATGAAACGGATTTTTTGTTTTGTTTGTAAATTAAATATATATAATACATATTTTTGAAAGACGTTCAGAGGTATTAGATATAAGAAAAGCCAAACATTTAGCTTCCTAGCCGACAAATTTAAACGTTTTCTTAAATATAAAAATAACCGATAACATCATTTTGATTTTTTAATTAAACCTACTCTCTGTCTTGGATGTAAGAATTACATCTGTGAAGGGTATTTAAGATTCGTCACAGCCGAATATAGCACTTTTACTTGTTTTTAAACTAATTTAGCGTATGTGTGATGAAGTCAATGATCCACTGCGCCTAGTCCATGCATCAATTGTCCCCTCTAAGCCTGAAAAGTCATTAGCAACATGGGTGCACCTGCATAGCGCCAATTCACAAGGTCGAAGAATTGCAGCCCACGGCTGCGATGCTTTCACTTGAACGATGCTGTTAAAGCCACAATGATGTTATTGTGATCAATTCAATGCAACTTAATCGGCAAACTCTTTATCTATCTGGGATCAGAAAGAAATTATATTGAGCCATAATATCCTCAAATATTTTGCAAACCTATTGTTGTCACAGTAATTTTTTAAAATTTAAACGAGATTTTCGAATGCAATTTAATTCATTGACACAAAAAAAAAATCACATTACGTTTCTTTTGACCAAAAAAGTTCTTGAGGAAAATCCTTGTAAAACGACATACTTCCATTGGCCATATTTTACTTGCCATCCATGGACTGTAATTGCAAGAGACGTACGGAATTGTTTTTCTGCTAAATATTTTTGAAATTTTACGAAAAACAAAAACTTTTCAAAAATATTTCAACTTCGTAGACTATTTTGTTGTATTTTGAGTAAGATACCTGCTAGCGCCCGGTGTGCTTAGCACTCCCTGGAATAAATATATATATAAATAATGGAAACATAAATTTGTCCAGCGAATTTTCAAAGTGGCATAAATGTAATACTATTTCCAGATGGGGGTACTGTTGCCTGAAGTAGTTGAGACGAAAACAAAAGTCCCGACTTCGACGCCGCAATAAGTCATAAATATTGTGTCGAATTCTTCTGATATTTGACACACACGCACACGCGTGTAAATTAAGATAAAAAGCTCTTAATAAAACCCCCTTTACCTACTAACACATTCCCACCAGACATCTGCAACAAGTGCTAAATTTTCGAGTATACAAAATCTGGAACATTGATTTTTATGATCTAATCGTTTTGTGTTCAAAAGCAAAAAAAAACACTTGTTTACTCAACTGTTCGTTTCAAACATTCAGTTTAATTCACTTTGTTGTTTGTGCGAACATGAATGTTCTGACTTGTATGAAACTAGCTCATTCGCTCAGTTTTGACAAGAACCTCTGATCAAACCCATTTAAATTACATAGGTTTGATTCAAGGTTCTTGTCAAAACTGAGCGAATGAGCTAGTTGGACACAAGCCTAGTTCTGACTGTGTCGTTATGTGTATGAAACTCATTTCGCATCGAACCCAACGTGTTGTTAGCAGAACAAGTGTTTTACTCACTTGTTAAAGTAATTTTCCACTCGAAGAGTTCTTTCCACGGTGTTGTAACAGGGGTTTTTTTTTTGTGAAAATTTTTTTTAAATCTGAATTTCCGAAAATTATGCACAGCTTCGTACGCATTACAAAAATTAAAACTTATGAAACATATGAAACAAGTACAACATTTTCAATATTTCATACCTAGGTAAATGTTGGTTGTTAAATTTTTTATAAGAATTTTAATTTAACCCGTAAAGTGTTTCTTATGCGTACATATTACAAATTTTATCATTCCATTGTCAAATATGTATCTATATATTTCTTTCGATGAAGTAAAAAAGTGTCCTTATTAAATAGATTCTGTAGATTTTTTTTTTTGCTTTCATATTTTTCTACCAGTCTCTTACTTACTTTTAAGTGGCTCGAGTGTTTTTCGTTCAATTACAATCAGATCATGCACAACGAAGTCGTGTTGCAATAAACAAACTGGGTCTAAACAAGACTGTTTAGACCCAGTTTGTTTTCAGTTCGCATCAAATATTGGAAATTATTTATAAATGGTGTTTTTATTGCTTGCTGATTTGAAATTTAAATAAAACACATGCCAAATTATGAAATGGCCAAAAAAATTTTTTATTTGGTAGATAATTTCTTGTCATTTAACATTTAAATATAATTTCGGGCATATGGCCACCACGACTATTTTGCACAAAGGTCATACTGGAGGTCCAATTTTCGACCACCTTTTCAAGCATTTGAGGGCGTATTTCAGCAATGACACGTTGAATACTGGTTTCCAAAGCGTCAATCGTTGCTGGTTTATCCACGTAAACCAATGATTTCAGGCATCCCCACAAAAACTAATCGAGTGGCGTCAAATCACACGAACGCGGAGGCCAATTCACCGGTCCATTTCTCGAAATAATGTTGTCGTTGAAATGTTCTTTCAATAAGTCCATTGTTTCGCCCGCAGTATGACAAGCGGCACCATCCTGTTGAAACCACATTTCGTTTAAATCCATATCTTGAAGTTTTGGCACCGAAAATTCATTGATCATGATTCTGTATCGATTTCCATTCACGGTAACGCGTCGTCGTCCTTCCTCATTTTTAAAGAAATAAGGACCGATGATTCCACCAGCCCATAGACCGCACCAAACAGTACATTTATCGGGATGCATTGGTAATTCTGGAACGGCGTGTAGATTATCTTTGCTCCAAATACGGCAATTTTGCTTGTTGACAATCCATTCAACCAAAAATGCGCCTCATCACTGAAGAGAATTTTGCGGTAAAACATTTTTAATTGAACACTGTTTTTGAAAATAAATTTCCACGATTTGGAAGCGTTGTTCTGGAGTTAACCTGTTCATGATGATTTGCCAAACAATACTGAGTAGAGACGTCACTTTAAACTGTCAAAACAGCTGTCAGACAACAGAGTGATTCGTATAAAAAAAAAACTTCATAAAAAAACACCCTTTAGTTGTTGATGAACTTTCTGCTTGTGCACAAAAAGCAAACGAGTATAAAATTCAATAGCACCTGTTTGATTTGTTCTTAAAATTCAACCTTGGTGAATAAATTGGGCGCGATCACACTTGTTGCAGTTCTCTGATTCCCACAGAAAAGACGAAATCCTATGAAAACTATTTAAGTGATTATTTTCTTGCTTTATTTACAGGTTCTTGGTGCAGTTGTCACGTACTTCATGGTGTTGGTGCAACTCAAGTAAAATTATCAAATATTTTTAATGCAATCAAAAACAAAACCAACAACAACATCAACAAGAGTAAAAACACATGGAATTTGTTTACATTTTGCATTGACAATAAGTTAAGCAACAATACGACCAGCAATAACAACAATAACACTCTGCTAACAATGAGAAGAAAAAAACAAGAACATCATTTACAATAACAATAACAACAACAACAACAGCAGCAAATTACTTTAACTATAGAAGGCAGAAGAGTAATTCACCTAAATTTCGAAACAAACACATAAACAACTATTTAATACTCGTATAAAAGCAAGTAGAGCACCAATACCAGCATACGATGGCAACTATTGGCGTACTGACGAACGAGCGGCCGCTTCATAGAGTTAGTTTTCATTCTCAGGAAAACCACATTTTTATCGAAGTGGGTGTTGAACGTGTGCTTAGCAGCAGGCTGGCTGACTGATGGAGTGGCAGGAAGTCTAAGTGCTTGTTATTTGTTTTTATTTTGTTTTTTCACTTGTTTTTTATTTTATTTTTTTTTTGTTAGTGGTTTGCCCTTGCAGCCAACAATTGATAAAAATAAATCACTGAATTTGATAAATGGCTCCCACTTACAAATTCATGTAACAGCAAGTCTGTGCAAGTGCAGGCACAACAGTTTACTTGTGTGTGTGTTTGTGCGTCTACGTTTGATTGTGGAAGGGCGTTGGTTGCAAGCATCATCAGTTGCAGTCATTAGGTTGTCAAGATTGGTTTGTGTGTTCTTTTTTTTTGTCTTTTTTGCTCTCTTTATTTAAAAATTTCATTTATCCCCCCTTTTTGTTTTGTTATTTGCCGAAAATAAATCCAACTCATTCCTGTTGTTGCAAGTCTATTTTAGCAAAAACTTCATTAGTTTACAATTGATGCTTTAAATGCAACTTGGAAAATGTTTAATATATCTTTTTTTTTTTGTTTTATTCTGCGCTTTTCAAGGCCTTTCTTAATCTTAAGCTTAAATATAAATTTTGCAATTCTAAAAATCGAATACAATTCTCATGTTTAAAATTTAAGTATTTAATACAAATTTTGTTAAAATTAGTTGTAAAAAATGTTTATCATATCTATTAAATATGTATATCTATCTACAAAAATATATATCGTATATTTGATTGAAGGCTTATTTTTATAAAATTATATTCTGGGGCCAAATTACGGTATTCGATATCGATCGAAATTTCAATATCTACAATTCAAAGACAAATTTCGATTGATATCAAATGCCGTAATTTGGGCCCCGATATTTTTAAGCTTAATGCTAGGAACACAACTGGGACGAACGACGAATTTCGCTTAGTACGACGAATTCGTTGATAAAAAATCGCTCTATAAATTCGTCGTATGAAACACAATAACGACGAATAAATTAAAATAATAAGCAAACAAAATTTTAATATTTGTTTTTTAAATCATTGTAATCCTCTGATGCCAGTCAGATTGTTTAGACACGCAATAATTATCCCGGTGTTGTCCATTTTTTTTCAGAACAAATTCCTTTTTGTAAATATTTTCTGAAAAATTTTTTGTCTGTAAATAAATTATTATTTTCATTTAACAGCTGATGGGGTGACCATATGAAAAAGTAGGAAATAGAAAAAAAGAATATATTATAAAAAGCGTTCAAAATTAATAAAAAGTCGTCCGAATGATACATTTTTGTGAATTAGTGAATGCATTTTTAGTATGTACTGAAAATTTTAGTGCTACATGCAACAATACAGTAGTGAACTATGTTTTTCCACAAAAACCAGTTTGAGTATATGCAACCTGGTCACTTTATATTGATTTGTTCGTCGTTCGTTGACGAAACAATTAGAAATAAATGTATTTCAACTTTCGCTGAGTATGACGAATTTCACCCAACGCCACGATTGTGTGCATTTTCATATACACGAATGTGTTTTATTTTTGGCGACGAATATTCGCGACCAAAAATTCGTCGTTCGTCGCAGTTGTGTTCCTAGCATAAGGTCTCTTTATTTTAATTTAATTTTTAATTTCAATATTTCGTCACTCCTTTGTGTGACTTCTTAATGAAGTGTGACGAAATATTGAAATTAAAAATTAAATTAACTGTCTATTTCTCATTGTCGAATGAATTCTTTCTTTCGTACAAATATATTTAAAACAAAAACAAATATTTATAAATTGTTTTTGTTTCAAATGTATTTATACGAAAGAAAGAATTCATTCGGCAATGGGAAATAGGCAGTAAAATAAAGAGATCTTGAGCTTAAAAATATCAGAATATAATAATAATTAAAAAGAGGTCAAGAAACCAGAAGAATTTATTTTTATAAAATTTTTATATAATTTGTATAACCCACAAAAAAAATTTAAGGTATTTTCCGCGAAATATTCCTCTAAGACCCCCTAAACTATATATATTCTTGATCAGTGATGAAATCTAAGACGATCTAGCCATGTCCGTCCTTTAGCCCGTCCGTCTGTAGAAATCACCATATAGTCCAAACGAACACAAGCAGACAACTGAAATATGGTATACACAAATTTTGAAGGTTAGCAAAGGTCAAGTTCGTAAATGGACTGAATCGGGCCAGAGGGAAAAAAGTTCCCCTAAGAAGAACTAAACCAACCCCTAATTTAATTTTTGCAGTCATGCAGATTCGAACTTAAGCCCGTTGAAAAAATTAACAAAGTTTTTTTTGTAATTTTGTTAATCAAATAGTATATTTTTCTGTCAAAGAAGGTCCAACGCGTTCAACTTGGAACCATGAAATCAAAAAACTTAATTTTTGGACCCCGCCTCCTTGAGTGGGCGTTATTACATGCAAAAATTGTGTAAAAATTTAACAAATTGTATTATTTAAGCCTACATTTCTTAAAAATAACATTTTTAAGCTGCTATGGCGACGCTGATCCTCCTCTGCCCTACCCCTCCCCCCCCCCCCTTTGCCAACTAAATGACCCTATCAAAAATAATTTTTTTTTTGCACTTAACTATCCCAAAAAATATATTTTAGTGTTTTATGGCGAAGGTGAAATGTCTCCGACAAAATACAGTTTTAATACTCTTCAAAAAGATTTGGACCCCATAAAGTATATACATATAGGGTCCGCCAAATAACTTCTTTTTTTATTTTAAATGCTGTAAAAAAACTACTGAATATTTTCCCAAATTTGTTTTTTTAATTGAAAGTACAATCCTTGCGGTTAATAATGGAAAATAATTTCATTCAAATGGCTGCCTCGGCTGGCCATGCAGTAGCCTACACGATCGGTCCAATTTTTAAGCACATTATCGGTTGTGTGAGCAGCTGTATTTCACCAATGGCTTCAAGAATATTGTCCTTTAAAGCGTCAATTGTCTCTGGCTTGTCGGCGTAACACTTATTTTTGACGGCACCCCACTAATAATAGCCCAACGGTGTCAAATCGCAGCTCCGAGGTGGCCAAACGACATCAGCTCTGCGGTTGATAATGCGATCTTCAAAACCAGGGCGCAAAACATCGAGTTTAGCTTCGGCTGTGTGGCACGTAGCGCCGTCCCATTGAAACCAAATGTTGCCAATATCCTCCTCTTCAATTTTTGTGAACAAAAATTCGTTCAACATGGCCCAATAACGATCGCCATTGACTGTAACGGCCACTCCTTGCTCATTTTCGAAGAAAAATGGCACAATTATGCCTCTGGACCGAAATCCGCACCAAACAGTGACTCGTTTTGGGTGCGTCGGCTTTTCAATGTATGCGTGCGGGTTTTCTGTGCCCCAAATGCGACAATTTTGCTTGTTTACATACCCGCCAAGATCAAACTGAGCTTCATCTGAAAAGATTATTTTTTTGGCAAAATCGGCATCTTCTGTAAGTCGATCGCAGGCCCAATTAGCGAAGCAAAAACGCCGTGGGTGGTCAACCATATTCGTTCAGCGGAGGGATAAAACTAATTATCTGTGGAATCAGACATGAGCAGAGTGTTACCATTCACGAAATAAGCACTAGTTGAAAAAAAAAAACGTTATGCTAGGAACACAACTGCGACGAACGACGAATGTTTGGTCGCGAATATTCGTCGCCGAAAATAAAACACATTGGTGTATATGAAAATGCACACAATCGTGGTGTTGGTCGAAATTCGTTATTCTCAGCGAAAGTTGAAATACATTTATTTCTAATTGTTTCGTCAACGAACGACGAACAAATCAATTGACCAGGTTTCATATACTCAAACTGGTTTTTTGTGGAAAAACATAGTTCACTACTGTACTGTTGCATGTAACACTAAAATTTTCAGTACATACTAAAAATGCATTCACTAATTCACAAAAATGTATCATTCGGACGACTTTTTATTAATTTTGAACATTTTTTATAATATATTCTTTTTTTCAATTTCCTACTTTTTCATATGGTCACCCCATCAGCTGTTAACTGAAAAGAATAATTTATTTACAGAAAAAATTTTCAGCAAATAATTACAAAAAGGAATTAGTTCTGGAAAAAAATGGACACCACCGGGGTAATTATTGAATGTCTAAGGAATCTGGCATCAGGGGATTACAACGATTTTTAACAAAATTTACAATTTTTTTGTTCATTATTTTAATTTATTCGTCGTTATTGTGTTTCATACGACGAATTTATAGAGCGAATTTTTACCAACGAATTCGTCGTACTGAACGAAATTCGTCGTTCGTCCCAGTTGTGTTCCTACCATTAGATTGCGGACCCTATATATATGTATATATTTGATCAGTGATGAAGTATAAGACGATCTAACAATACCCATACGTCTGTTTGGGGAAACTATTTTTAGACCCCGTCCCCTTTAGTGGGCGTTGAAGTTACATATTACATGAAAAAATAGTCTAAATACTTAACAAATTGTTTTCCTTAAGTCTACATTCGTTAAAAATGTACTTTACGACCAAGATAATATCGCTCGTTTGCAGCAAGAATGGCATAACTCAAAATTGGCTATTTTTGAGTTAATAATACAGAAATATTGGCAATATCATGTTCTATCTTGTGTAAAATACTCATTTTGATATCTTGTATACAGAACGTGTGAGACGAGTATATGCCGTTATTTCTATTACTACGTTTCGCTCTTCTGTTACTCACACCAACAACGAAACATCGTTATTTACGCCACAGTCGTTAAGGTGTGAACATCATTTTGTTTTCGGAAATAGCGACATAATTTGCGTTGAGCGTTTATAAGTGAAAACGTAAAATGTGTTTTATGTACTAAAAATTCTTATATACTGACATATTTTGTATTGTGAGTGTTTTGTTGAAAAAAATCATCTGATTATAAAAAATTGTTTTCGCATTAAGAACGACACATTTCAGTTTAATACAATATTATATTCTAACAATGAATTTTAGCAGAAATAACGTCATAACTCAAACTATAAACAGTTTTCCATCTAAAAACAATTATTAAAAACTGTTTACTCTACTTCTTTCTATACGGATATATTAAAAATAAGTTGATTTACAAGATGATATCAAAATATTTACATTTATTCATTTTTCTCTAGAGCTATAGTCAATTGAAAACTTAAAATGGATTTATCTCAAAATCGAAAATTTTGAGTTATGCTGTTCTTGCAGCAAATGAGCGATATGTTCTCTGATCTTCCCCTCCCCCATGGCATTTCTCGGAGTGACCTTGTATAGAGTTTTAAAATTGGGCACAGAAATGTTTTAAAGGAACTGTGATCCAGCAGGTTAAACATATTTTTAGCTCATCCCAGTTCCTATTGTGCACCTTCATATAAAATATTAATACGTAAATTGCTTTTATGCTTTTAGCCATACTCCTACCAACACATTGGAAAGGACCATATTAAAATAATTTTTTTTCTTTTGTTACTTAAGCCAAATACCATAAAAATGTAAATTTTAATAAGAATAAAAATAGAGTTTTTATTTATTAACAGCAGTATTCACAAAAAATAAAGTAGACTTTAAAATAACTTTTCTATGAAATTTTTACTTTAAAGCACACATTAATTTTTGTGAATACAGCAGTAAATATTTGGAGGGTATTTAAGATTCGACCCGGTCGTTCTTACTTGTTTTTAGCTCATTGAATAGTCGAATAATTTTTTAAAATTTAATCATTTGATCGATCAAGTATTTAAATTATTCGCAACTCTATGCGTTGCACAGCAGATTACAAGGAATGGCTGTTTCATTACTTCGGGTGCACATATTTTCTAACTTTTTAAAAACTTTATATTAAAGGTATCCAACTAACAAAGGAAAAAAAACTTTTTTAGCAATTTTATGGATAAATCACTAGAGACAAATCGAATTTTCAGCATTTCCGAGCCACAACTTACAAATCTTATGTTTGTTTCTTTGTTTGTTATCACATTTAGTAACTGCCAAATTTATTAGCACTCCTATTACCTAAAAATGCTAGTACAATATTAATATCGCTGGCAAACTAAAAACTCTATTTGGATAAAAAAAAAAACTTCACAAAACAAACCAAAAAAAAAAAACAAGTAAAAACGTTATATTCCACCGGGTCGAATCTTAAATACCCTCCAAATATTTAGTAAGTGAATTTAAAATGTTTAACTTGGTGGCCCAGAGTTCCATTATATAATATCGTACGTCAACGCCTACTGAAGGGGGCGGGTTTAAAAATAGACAATATCATGTTTTCCACAGACGAACGTATGGGCATTGCTAGACCGTCTTAAACTTCATCACTAATCAAGGCCCAATTCTCTTTGGAGGGTATAAAAACTGTATTTTGGCGGGGTCGCTCTGGCAATGGCTGTGGGCGAAATATTTCACCTTTGTCATAAAACTCTAAAAATAAATACTTGGGATAATTATACACAAAATTAAAATTTATTTGTTTTGATAGGATCATTTAGCGGGCAAAGTGGGAGGAGGGGGAGGGCAGTAACAGGCAGTCATAAAACTCTAAAGATAAATGCTTGGGATGATTATATACAAAATTTAAAAAAAAAAAATTTTTTGGTAGGGTCATTAGGCGGGCAAAGGAAGAGGAGGGGGCAGGGCGGAAATCGGCAGTCATAAAACTCTAAAGATAAATGCTTGGGATGATTATATACAAAGTTCAAAAAAAAAAATTTTTTTGGTAGGGTCATTTAGGGGGCAAAGGAAGAAGTCCGGGGGGGGAGGTAGGGCAGAAATCGGCAGTCATAAAACTCCAAAGATAAATGCTTGGGATGATTATATACAAAATTTAAAAAAAAATTTTTTTTTTGGTGTGGTCATTTAGGGGGCGAAGGGGAAGGAGGGGGTAGGGCAGAGTAGTACCAGGTTTCGTCTCAGCTTCGTCATTAAAGCTTAAAAATTTTATTTTTAAGGAATGTAGGCTTAAGTACTACAATTTGTTAAATTTTTATGCTATATTTGCCTATAATAACGCCCACTAAAGTGGGCGGGGTTAAAAAATATTTTTATTTTATTTTACGGCTCCAAGTTTAAGGCGTTGGACCGTATTTGACATAAAAATATATCATTTGCTTAACAAAATAAACAAAATAACTTTAAAAATTATGTTGTTTTTTCTGGGTTGGTTTAGTTCTTCTTAGGGGAACGTTTTTCCCTCTTGCCCGATTTAGCCCATCTTCGAACTTAACCTGCTCTAAGCTTTAAAGTATATTTATACCAAATTTAAAGATTCTAGCTCTTTACGTTTGGACTGAATCGTGATTTCCACAGACGGACGGACGGACGGACATGCTCAGTTCGTCTTAGATTTCATCACTGATCAAGAATATATATACTTTGAGGGGTCTTGGAGGGATATTTCGCTGCGTTACACACGGAATGACAAAGTGAATATATCCTCCAATTCTTTTTTGGAGGGTATAAAAAAAGTTTTTGTTTTTCTCAAACTTTTTCATCCAACTTTTCATTCAATCGCTATTATCACCTACAAAATGTTGCCATAGTGATTGACCACAAACTTTTTTCTAACAAAAAAAAACACACACACATTTACCTTTTTCATCAACTGGTGGTTAGAGCCAACACATTGACTAGAAATTCAGCAACGAATCAAACAGATAAATACACGTACTAACCCGCAAAATATACAACTACACTTTTACATCAGCAGTTGCTTCCATGTGTGTGTGTGTGTATTTTTTTCTTTTTCTCCTTGGCTAACAGCTAGACGCAAATTTGTATTGATTAAAATCTATTGTCTGGATTTGTTTTTTCTTGCTGGTGCAAAACTAAGCATGCTGTTGATTTGGTTGGAGCATGTCGTGGCTGCTAGTCAGTAAAAATATTTTGATTCAACGAACAAACAGCTTGTCAATTAAGCAAAAGATGTATTAATTTGCAAAGCGATTTTTAGGGATTTTATGAATTTTATCAAATGAATTATAGCATTTTTTATGCGGATGCCCATATAAAAATAAACATACATGTGTGCATGACGCTCCTTTAGTGCAACCAAGTCATATCTCAAAATATTAAAATTTTCATTTATTTAAACAAAAGGGGTTTTTTGATGTGTTAACATCTATACGCGCGCCTCTAGGGCAGTAAACTATCAGTTTCAATACTTACACAAGAGTATGTGTTTGTTCGTTGCTTGGCAGTCGGTATTGAAAGTGATTATTGGGCGATTTTCATATAATTTTCCCACGCGATTTTCTCCGGAAATTCATAGCCGATTTTATTAATTTTTGGATTAAAACGCTAGTGCGAGTTTCGACGAAGAGTTTAGGCCAAAAATTAAGGCGATCCGATATCGGCGAGCGGAGATTTAAGTTTTTTAATTCGGAGTATTAATTTGGAGTAATATTAAAAAAGTGTTTTATGTTGATCTTCGGTTTTGTCTTATGCATAGCAAAGAGAATAGTGACGTGGTTATACGTACATATATAAAAATGAGATAGCAAGACAGCAACGTATGTAGCTTATGTACAAACATAACAATGTATGTATGTACATTTGTCTGTTGCTTTGCATTCTCTTTGTTTTTTGTGGGTTTAATATAAAATAAATAAACAAAAAGGTGTTAACACATCGCCCGTGAGTTCGAACACTCATTGATTTTTTTTATATCATCTCCGTATATATAAAATGTTTCAGCACTATATCCCAACCATATGTTTGTACCTACAGGGAGTCTCAAAATAACTGAAGGAAATTTCTTATGACCTTTTCATAAAATTTTTTTTTATATCCTGCAAAAAAAAATTGGAGGATATAATCACTTTGTCATTCCGTATGTAACGCAGCGGAATATCCATCTGAGACCCCATCAAGTATATATATTATTGATCAGTGATGAAATCTAGGACGATCTGAGCATGTCCGTCCGTTCGTCCGTCCATCTGTGGATATCACGATTGAGTCCAAACGAAAAGAGCCAGACTCTTGAAATTTGCTATAAATACATCTTGAAAGATAGCACAGGTTCAGTTCGTAAACGGGCTGAATCGGGCTAGAGGGAAAAAGAGTTCCCCTAAGAAGAACTAAAACAGCCTCTTAAAAATCAACAAAATTTTTAAACTTGTTTTTTTGTAATTGTGTTAAGCAAATGATACATTTGTATGTCAAAGAAGGTCCAAAGTGTTAAACTTGAAGCCATAAAATAAAACACTAATTTTTGGACGCCACTCCCTTTAGTGGGCGTTATTATATGCAAAAATAAGTGTAAAAATTTAACAAGTTGTTTTACTTAAGCCTACATTCAAGTTTTAAACTTCAATGACGAAGCCAATATGTAACCTGACACTCCTCTGCCCTACGCCGCTCCTCCCCCTTCCGCCTCTAAATGACGCTATAAAAAATATATTAAAAATAAATTAATTATCCCAAACATTTATTTCTAGAGTTTTAGGGCAAAGGTGAAATGTCTTCCCCCACTGCCCTTGCCAGAGAGACCCCGACAAAATACAATTTTAATACCCTCCAAAAAGAATATCCTCCATAAAGTACATAGATTTTTGATCAGTGATGAGGTCTAAAACGATCTAGCAATGCCCATACGTTCGTCTGTGGAAAACATGATGTAGTCTATTTTTGGACCCCGCCCCCTTTAGTGGGCGTTGACGTATGATATTATATGCACAAATAGTGTAAATATTGAACAATTTGTTTTACTTAAGCCAATAAGAATCTGAGATCTGATCTCGCAGAGGTGAAACGTCTTCCCCACGGCTCTTCCCAGAATGACTCTGTCAAAATAGGGATTTAAAATTAGGTATAGAAATGTTTTAAAGGAACTCTGTCCCACCAAGTGAAACATTTTAAATTTACTTACTAACCCCGGTATTCATAAAATTTAAAATGAATTTGAAATGTATTTTCATCAAATTTTTTCATACAAAATTTTCTTAAAACAGATTTCAAATACGTTTTATTTTTTATGAATACCGGGGTAAATATCTGGAGGGTATTTAAGATTCGATACGGTCGAATATAACATTTTTACTTATTTTTTTTTTTTTTTTGCTTCTAGTAACTTTTTCAAAAATTTTTATTTGTGTGCAAACAATATTTTGAACCATTTTCTAAGTTAATGAGTGCATTTTCTTTGACCTGTTGTACGAGTACAATTACTTATTCCACTTACCAGTTACGACAGACGCTTGTGTTTTTGTGGCTTAGAAACAATAACCTCAATGGATTCGAATATAAGTGAAAAGTGTTGGCTATCAAATTAATTACAAAATGAGCACAAGCATAAAATAATATATTTTAAGAAAATTATGAAAACACATTAAAACTGTGTTAAAACATTTTTATGTTACAGTTGTTGGTATTTTACTAAATACACCTGCTTCTCTGTTTACAATCACTTTTCAGTGATTGCGGCAATAAATTAATGATTCATTTATGAAACACCTATTGTCAATTGCCTCAATGTTGAGTATAAATATAATTTAATCTGAAAAAAAATCTGATTTAGGGCCATTATTACAACTTAAAGTTAATTAAAAGTAAGATTTTATCAGAGGTATAAAAAGCTTTCCACTATTGCAAATTGAATTTAACTTACCAGGTAGAATAAACTTACCAGTAATTTATCGCCCACTTTGGGTTAAAGTAAAATTTTGCAAATGATAGTTTTTATACGTCCGATAAAATCCTACTTTTAACTAACTTTAAGTTGTAATAATGGCCCTTATATGTTTAATTATATTTTACTTTTAGCTTTCCAGTGTTGCCAATAGTTACAATTCTTAACAATGTTGTCATTGCCAGTTGCAATCATTTTTATATATCTGGCAGTATTGTCATGGTCATATGTCTGACAATATTATTGCCTTACAATTTACTGCTAATGTGCACATGTAATATAAAGGGTCCGCCATATAACGGTTTTTTTTCAACTAGTGCTTATTTCGTGAATGGTAACACTCTGCTCATGTCTGATTTGACAGATAATTAGTTTTATCCTTCCGCTGAACGAATATGGTTCACCATCCAATGCGTTTTCGCTTCGCTAAGAGGGCCTGCAATCGACTTACAGAAGATGCCGATTTCGACAAAAAAAATCATCTTGTCAGATGAAGCTCATTTTGATTTTGGCGGGTATGTAAACAAGCAAAATTGTGGCATTTGGGGCACAGAAAACCCGCACGCATACATTGAAAAGCCGACGCACCCAAAACGAGTCACTGTTTGGTGCGGATTTTGGTCCAGAGGCATAATTGGGGCCATTTTTCTTCGAAAATGAGCAAGGAGTGGCCGTTACAGTCAATGGCGATCGTTACAGGCCATGTTGAACGAATTTTTGTTCACAAAAATTGAAGAGGAGGATATTGGCAACATTTGGTTTCAATGGGACGGCGCTACGTGCCACACAGCCGAAGCTACACTCGATGTTTTGCGCCCTGTTTTTGAAGATCGCATTATCAGCCGCAGAGCTGATGTCGTTTGGCCACCTCGGAGCTGCGATTTGACACCATTGGACTATTATTTGTGGGGTGACGTCAAAGATAACTGTTACGCCGACAAGCCAGAGACAATTGACGCTTTAAAGGACAATATTCGTGAAGAAATTGGTGAAATACAGCTGCTCATACAACCGACAATGTGCTTAAAAAATGGAGCGATCGTGTAGGCTACTGCATGGCCAGCCGAGGCAGCCATTTGAATGAAATTATTTTCCATTATTAACTGGAAGGATTGTACTTTCAAACAAAAAAAGAAATTTGAGAAAATATTCAGTAGTTTTTTTATAGCATTTTCAAAAAAAAAAACTTATTTGGCGGACCCTATATATACTTTATACGGTCCAATTCTGTTTGGAGGGTATTAAAACTGTATTTTGTCGGAGACATTTCACCTTGGCCATAAAACACTAAAATAAATTTTCTGGGATAGTTAAGTGCAAAAAAAAACAAATTTTTTTTGATAGGCTCATTTAGTGGGCAAAGGGGGCAGGGGTAGGGCAGAGGAGGATCAGCGTCGCCATAGCAGCTTAAAAATGTTATTTTTAAGAAATGTAGGCTTAAATAATACAATTTGTTAAATTTTTACACAATTTTTGCATATAATAACGCCCACTCAAGGAGGCGGGGTCCAAAAATTAGGTTTTTTGATTTTATGGTTCCAAGTTGAACGCGTTGGACCTTTTTTGGCGTAAAAATATATCATTTGCTTAACAAAATTATAAAAAAAACGTTAAAAATTATATTAGAAGTTGGTTTAGTTCTTCTTACGGGAACTTTTTTTCCCTCAGGCCCGATTCAGTCCCTTTACGAACTTGACCTTTGCTATCCTTCAAAATTTATCTATAGCATATTTTAGTTGTCTGGTTGTATTCGTTTGGACTATATGGTGATTTTCTTAGACGGAGGGGCTAGCGGACGGACATGGCTAGATCGTCTTAGTTTTCATCACTGATCAAGAATATATATACTTTAGGAGGTCTTAGAGGAATATTTCGCTGCGTTACACACGGAATGACAAACCCAATATACCTTCTAATTTAATTTTTTTTTTTTTGAGGGTATAAAAATTATATAAACAATTTTTAATTTCAATATTTCGTCACTCCTTTGTGTGACTTTTTCAGGAAATGAATTTTTCTTTTTTTTTTAAACTAAAATTTGAAATAAATTTCACATATAATTATCGCAAACATTTAATTTTAGATTTTTAAGGCAAAGGTGAAATGTCTCCCCCACGGCCCTTGTCAGAGAGAGCCCGACAAAATACAGTTTTATTGCTCTCCAAAAAGTACTAGACCACATAAAGTAGACATATTCTTGATCAGTGGTGAAGTCTAAGACGGTCTAGCAATTCCCATACGTTCGTCTGTGGAAAACATGATATTGGTTATTTTTGAACCCCGCCCCTTTCAAGGGCGTTGACGTACGATATTACATAAAGGAACTCTGTCCCACCAGGTTAAACATTTTAAATTTACTTACTAAATATTTGGAGGGTATTTAAGATTCGACACGGTCGAATATAACGTTTTTACTTGTTTTGATTTTTGCGAAGAAGAAAAGAACGTATGGTGTGTGTGTGTGTGTGTGTGCATGGTCGTTGTACGTGTTAAGCCGTACAGTTTTACCCATTCGGTTAAAACTGTTCAAAAGAACGAAGTGTGTGTCCACCTTTAGAATACTTGTGATGTTTTTTTTTTTTAATTTAAAACAAATTTTTAATTCCATCAGCCATAGAATTTAATAGAGTTTATTAAGTTTTGAACACACATGTTTGCACACATTTCGGATAGTCCTTGGTGAACCACTTCTCTGCAGGGCTGGCAGTTAGTGCAGCCCAGCCTAATAATTATTTGCAATCAAGAAGTATTCATTTGTTCAGTGCTCATAAACATACATGGATATAGTGTTGTTTACGTTAAACCAGGATCAGGTGTATAATTCATAGTTTCAGTTGCTAAATAAATGCGAATATGAAAGTGTGTTTTTTATATGTGGCGAACAAAATGTGTATAATCAAGATAATATTTTACTACTTGCAAAATGTTAAAATTTTTTTATGTGTTATTTTCGAAAGCAAACAAAAAACACGTGAGCGTTGCCATACTATTGAAATTTTGTGCGAGCAGGTGGTTATGTTTTTAGGACAGAATAAATGACAGAAAATATAAAGCTATAGGTACTGTGTGGCTTTATGTATGAAATGGAGACTTTTGAAAATTCTTAGCATTTTTTTTCTAGCGGGAAGTTAAAAAATTATCAAATTCATAACAAGTAAAAACGTGACATTCGACCGGGTCGAATCTTAAATACCCTGCAAATATTTAGTAAGTAAATTTAAAATGTTTAACTGTATTTTGGAGGGGTCGCTCTGGCAAGGGCTGTGGGGGAGGCATTTCACCTTTGTCATAAAACTCTAAAAATAAATGCTTGGGATAATTGTATACAAAATTGAAATCTTTTTTTTTTTTTGGCAGGGTCATTTAGGGGGCAAAGGGGGAGGAGGGGGTAGGGCAGAAATCAGCAGTCATAAAACTGTAAAAATAAATGCTTGGGATAATTGTATACAAAATTAAATTTTTTTTTTTTTTTGTTAGGGTCATTTAGGGGGCAAAGGGGGAGAAGGGGGTAGGGCAGAAATCAGCAGTCATAAAACAGTAAAAATAAATGCTTGGGATAATTGTATTCAAAATTAAAATTATTATAATTTTTTTTTTTTTTTGGTAGGCTCATTTAGGGTGTGGAGGGGGGAGGAGCGGTTAGGGCAGAGTAATACCAGGTTACGTCTCAGCTTCGTCATTAAAGCTTAAAAATTATATTTTTAAAGAATGTAGGCTTAAGTAAAACAATTTGCTAGATTTTTACACCATTTTTGCATATAATAATGGCCCACTAAAAGGAGCGGGGTCCAAAAATTAGTATTTTATGGCTCCAAGTTTAACGCGTTGGACCTTCTTTGACATAAAAATATATCATTTGCTTAACAAAATTACAAAAAAAAACTTAAAAAATTATGCTGTTTTTTCTGGGTTGGTTTAGTTCTTCTTGGGGGAACTTTTTTCCCTCTTGCCCGATTTAGCCCATCTCCAAACTTAACCTGTGCTATGATATATTTAAGACCAGCTCTTTTCGTTTGGACTAAATCGTGATTTCCACAGACGGACGGACGGACGGACATGCTCAGTTCGTCTTAGATTTCATCACTGATCAAGAATATATATACTTTATGGGGTCTGAGATGGATATTTCGATGCGTTACAAACGGAATGACAAATTGAATATACCCTCCATATTCTTTTTTGGAGGGTATAAAAATGTTCATCGGCAGTATGAGTTATATTTTAAAATTTGCCAGCACATATTTATTGCATGAGCATGAGCAGTAGGTATCTATGGGCCGCCTTAAAAGGACCAACTCATAAATGGCTGAGATAGTAGATACCAATTGACTCCCAGCCACAAATATGAAAATCACAAATTAGCGATCATTAAATATCCAAAACTGAATAGATGAGAAAGAGAAAAGGAAATTGCTCTAAAAGGTCGTAAGATGTGACAGCCCTCTATCACATATATCCCAAGGTTTATGCAGATGGACGAAAAATTTCAAAGTCCATAAAAAGCTTCCTCAAGAACTCCCCCACTGACCCACCATAAGCACAAACTCATTTTCAGATATTGATTCCTTGTATTGTCCGCTTGGCCAACTGCAGTCGTCTGTATATTTAAATCGTTAATTGCGAAAATAACCTAAAATAAAATCTGTTGCAATAAAAGCAAACTGTTGTTGCTATTGGTTAGTGTCAAAACAAATTGTTGTGAATAGTTAAGAAAATTTATTAAAGGTAACTTTAATACAAATACAATGTATTTTTTTTTTACAAAATAAACGAATATGAGGAGATAAGAAAACCATAAATACAATTTTTGAAACATGAGTCCACTGTTGCCATAGAGTAAATCTGCAAATGCAAAACAACGACTACAACAGCATGAAAATAAAAAAAAATTAATGTGTATTAAAAATTAAAATAAGCAACAAGAAAAAAACTTACTTTCATTTAACTTTTACCGATATTTAAATGTTTTTGAGCATTTTGCTGCTTAGCAACAACAGAAATGTAACAATTTTCATGTCATTCATGAATTCAAATGTTCAGTGTTTCAAAATAAATAAAATGTTTTTATACCCTCCAAAAAAGAATATTTTTATACCCTCCAAAAAAGAATATGGAGGGTATATTCACTTTGTCATTACGTTTGTAACGCAGAGAAATATCCATCTGAGACCCCATAAAGTATATATATTCTTGATCAGTGATGAAATCTAAGACGATCTGAGCATGTCCGTCCCTCCGTCCGTCCGTCTGTGGAAATCACGATTCAGTCCAAACGAAATGAACTAGACTCTTGAAATGTGGTATAAATATATTTTGAAGCTCAGAGCAGGTTAAGTTCGGAGATGGGCTAAATCGTGCAAGAGGGAAAAAAGTTCCCCTAAGAAGAACTAAACCAACCCAGAAAAAACAACATAATTTTTAAAATTTTTTAGTTATTTTGTTAAGCAAATTATATATTTTTATGTCCAATACGGTCCAAAGCTTTAAACTTTGAGCCATAAAATAAAAAACAAAATTATTTTTAGAGTTTTCAGGCAAAGGTGAAATGTCTCCCCCACGGCCCTAGCCAGAGAGCCCCCGATAAAATACAGTTTTAATGCCTTCCAAAAAGAATTGGACCCCATAAAGTATATGGATTCTTGATCAGTGATGAGGTCTAAAACGATCTAGCAATGCCCATACGTTCATCTGCGGAAAACATGATGTTGTCCATTTTTGGACCCCGCCCACTTTAGTGGGCGTTATTATATGCAGAAATAGCATAAACATTTAACAAATTGTTTTACTTAAGCCTACATTCCTTAAAAATAAAATTTTTAAGCTTTAATGACGAAGCTGAGACGAAACCTGGTACTACTCTGCCCTACCCCCTCCTTCCCCTTCACCCCCTAAATGACCCTACCAAAAAAAAATTTTTTTTAATTTTGTATGTAATCATGCCAATCATTTATTTTTAGAGTTTTATGACTGCCTGTTTTTGCCCTACCCCGTTCTCCCCCTTTGCCCCCTAAGTGACCCTATCAAAAAAATTTTTTTTTTTTTAATTTTGTATATAATCATCCCAAGCATTTATTTTTAGAGTTTTATGACTACCTGTTTCTGTTCTACGTTCTCCTCCCCCCTTTGCCCAGTAAATGACCCTATAAAAAAGAAAATAAAAAATCTTATTTTGTATATAATTATCCCAAGCATTTATTTTTAGAGTTTTATGACAAAGGTGAAATGTTTCCCCCACATCCCTTGCCAGAGCGACGCCGCCAAAATAAAGTTTTTATACCCTCCAAAGAGAATTGGACCCTATAAAGTATAATATATTCTTGATCAGTGATGAAGTCTAAGACGATCTAGCCATGCCCATACGTTCGTCTGTGGAAAACATGATATTGTCTATTTTTGAACCCCGCCCCCTTTAGTGGGCGTTGACGTATGATATTATACAAAGGAACTCTGTCCCACCAGGTTAAACATTTTAAATTTACTTGCTAAATATTTGGAGTGTATTTAAGATTCGACCCGGTCGAATATAACGTTTTTACTTGTTTACATGTTTAAGGTACTAAACTTTTCTTTACACCTGCCACATAATAGAACAGTTTTTAGCAAAAAGCGTTTTGGTGTCTTTTTTTGCGCTATGGAAATTTTGAAAAAAAATATCGTAAACAAAAATTATCATTAAATTGAATTAAGTTATTATAGGCTAATTGTTGGAAAATTTTTTTTTGTTTTAAATTCAGAAAGACGTGATAAATATTCCAAGGCACAAAGGCAAGTCAACATCAGTTTTTGTTATTCAACTTACACAGCAGACCAGAACAGCTGTTTTCGAAAGTCGCAACACTTTCATCATCAGTGCTCATGTGTATTGTGTTTGTCACCACTTATTAGGTGGCTTAGTTGAATTTGATAACAGTTCTTATTTAAACAAATTTTATTAGGAAATTGCATACGAGAACTGTATCAAGCTGATGTTAACACATTCTTGTTTTAATACCAGTGTTACCGTTTGATTATTTTCTTCATTTCCCATTTTTCTGAATTTTTTGTTCCATTATACCTAAGCCAAACTTTTTTGGTTTGAATTTTTTTATACTTAAGTACATGTGAACGTTTTTCATTTAATTGTTAGCTCAAGCCACAGTTTAAATTTGTATGTATTCGTAAGTATGAACACTGATCGGTTTCCCGAAGCCACCAGCAAAGTTGTACACTTCAACCTGAGATTGATGTATTGGAAAAAGTCGTAAATAGATTGCTTTAGAAAATCGGCAAAATGCGACATGCGAATCCAGAGCTGGAAAATGGAAACTTATTTTTGGTATATAAAATGTAACTCAATCTAAATTTTTGATGTGTTACCATCTACACGCGCGCCTCTAGGGCAGTAAACTATCAGTTTCAATACATACGCAAGTGTAAGATGTAAGAATTTGTTTGTTCGTTGCTTGGCAGTCGGTATTGAAAGTGATTGTTGGGCGATTTTCATATAATTTTCCCACGCGATTTTCTCCGGAAATTCATAGCCGATTTTATTAATTTTTGGATTAAAACGCTAGTGCGGGTTTCGACGAAGAGTTTAGGCCAAAAATTAGGGCAATCCGATATCGGCGAGCGGAGATTTAAGTGTTTTAATTCGGAGTATTAATTTGGAGTAATATTAAAAAAGTGTTTTATGTTGATCTTCGGTTTTGTCTTATGCATAGCAAAGAGAATAGTGACGTGGTTATACGTACATATATAAAAATGAGATAGCAAGACAGCAACGTATGTAGCTTATGTACAAGCATAACAATGTATGTATGTACATTTGTCTGTTGCTTTGCATTCTCTTTGTTTTTTGTGGGTTTAATATAAAATAAATAAACAAAAAGTTGTGAACTCATCGCCCGTGAGTTCGAACACTCATTGATTTTTTTTGTTAATTAAGCTTATTTTATACTCCAGGAATACTTAAATTGATATTGCAAATCAAATAGACGATGCCAGAGACGGACAATTCAAAAAAAAATTTTTTCTCGGACCAGCACTCAGGGAAAGATCCCTATATACGTAGTGCGTTGCGTCGGAACTGAAAACGAGGCGATAGTATTGAGGGGACAGATGAGGAAAGATGAGAAGATAGACAATGTTTTTGTAGCTATTTCAACCTTTTACTTCGCCGGCTATTTTTTGCTACAGGGCCGACGAAGGTGGGTGCTGTTACTCTGATTTTAGTACATGATAGTGTCAGTCGCTGGCAATTATGTACAGTGATCAGTGACTATGCCTTCATTATTGAAACAGGCTGACAACAACTCACACAATCATGCACTACTGCTGATCAGAAGAATTCGACACAATATTCATGACAGAGCGCGGGGGATTGAACTCAGGACCCTCCCCTTCATAGAGTCGTATTAACTACTTCAGCCAAGATGTCATGGAGCCAATTAAAATAACATTTTCTTTTTCTTTATAAATTAAACGTTTTTTTAAATTTATTGGCATTAGAAATCAGAAAAACCAAAAAGACCACGCCAGAGCTGGAAAATGCAAACTTTTTATGCCCTCCAAAAAAGAATTGGAGGGTACATTCATTTTATCATTCCGTATGTAACACAGCGAAATATCCCTCTAAGACCCCATAAAGTATAAGTATATATTCTTGATCAGCGATGAAATCTAAGACGATCTGAGCATGTCCGTCCGTCTGTGGATATCACGATTCAGTCCAAACGAAAGGAGCCAGACACTTGAAATTTGGTATAAATATATCTTGAACGATAGCACAGGTCAAGTTCGTAAATGGACTGAATCGAGCTGGAAGAAAAAAAGTTCCCTTAAGAAGAACTAAATCAACCTCTAAAAGCAACATCATTTTTAAATTTTTGTTTTTTTTTTGTAAATTTGTTAAACAAATGATATATTTTTATGTGAAAGAAGGTCCAACGAGTTAAACTTGTAGCAATAAAATCGAAAAAAAAACATTTTTTTACCCCGCTCCCCCTTTGGTGGGCGTTAAAGTAATATGTTACTTGGAAAAATAGTGTAAATATTGAACAAATTGTGTTCCTTAAACCGACATTTTATAAAAATTAAATTTTGAAGTGTTTATGACGAAGTTGACATGAGGGGAAGATCAGAATTCCACTGCCCTCCCCTCCCCAAACTTTTCCAATTAAATAACCCATCAAAAAAAAATACACCTGATAACGGAAATGTCCCTCCCACGAACCCCCTCGGAGCGACCACCACAATATAGAGTTTTTATTTACTAAATATTTTAAGGGTATTTAAGATTCGACCCGGTCGAATGTAACGTTCTTACTTGTTTTTATTGGCAGGTGGTGGTGGATGTTTTCTATATAGTGTCACAATTGTCACATAAAACAAGGATATATATTTTTAATATCAATGAAACTCGGGCTCTATTGGAAAGAGAAGTTTTTGCAGGTAATGTTCAAATATGAGTTTTTAAGATTCTCTGACTCCCAGTTCAAAACTTTCGACCTTCTTTGACATAAAAATATATAATTTTCTTAACAAAATAAAAAAAAAATTTTAATTTATGTTGTTTTTTAGAGGTTGGTTTAGTACTTCTTAAGGGAACTTTTTTCCCTCTGGACCAGAAGTCGGCGGCGGGTTGCACGTGAGAATAAAATTTACTTTTGAGAGTCACACACATGCTTTTACTGAGTACATATAGTTACTCTCATTCTCGTACGAACCTTCAATGGAGATGTTGTTATTGTCGTTGTTGTATGTTTATGAAAAAATACCTTGCGGTTGTTGCTATTGTCGTTGTTGTGTTTATGATAAAAGTGTATGGAGAAAAATGTTATTTTCTCTCACTCATCAAACTTGCAATGAAGATGTATGTGTTTGCCGATACCTGCTCTGGACCGATTCAGCCCATTTACGAACTTGATGTGTACTATTCTTCAAATTGTATTGATATCAAATTTCAAGGATCTGGCTCTTTTCGTTGCGATTGAATCGTGATTTCCATAGGCGGACGGACACGGCTAAGTCGACTTAGATTTCATAACTGAATTAAAGGGTCCGCCATCTAACGGGTTTTTTTTCAATTACTGCTTATTTCGTGAATGGTAACGCTCTGCTCACGTCTGATTTGACAGATAATTAGTTTTATCCTTCCGCTGAACGAATATGGTTGTGTATACGCTTGAACAACGCTGGTAAGTGGGCCTGCGATCGACTTACAGAAGATGCCGATTTTGCCAAAAAAAATAATCTTTTCAAATGAAGCTCATTTTGATCTTGGCGTTTATGTAAACAAGCAAAATTGTCGCATTTGGGGCACAGAAAACCCGCACGCATACATTGAAAAGCCGACGCACCCAAAACGAGTCACTGTTTGGTGCGGATTTTGGTCCAGAGGCATAATTGGGGCCATTGTTCTTCGAAAATGAGCCAGGAGTGGCCGTTACAGTCAATGGCGATCGTTATTGGGCCATGTTGAACGAATTTCTGTTTACAAAAATTGAAGAGGAGGATATTGGCAACATTTGGTTTCAACAGGACGGCGCTACGTGCAACACAGCCGAAGCTAAACTCGATGTTTTGCGCCCTATTTTTGAAGATCGCATTATCAGCCGCAAAGCTGATGTCGTTTGGCCACCTCGGAGTTGCGATTTGACACCGTTGGGCTATTTTTTGTGGGGTGCCGTCTAAGAAAAGTGTTACGCCGACAAGCCAGAGGCAATTGACGCTTTAAAGGACAATATTCGTGAAGCCATTGGTGAAATACAGCTGCTCACACAATCGATAAAGTGCTTAAAAATTGGACCGATCGTGTAGGCCAGCCGAGGCAGCCATTTGAATGTAATTATTTTCCATTATTAACCGGAAGGATTGTACTTTCAAATAAAAAAAGAAATTTGAGAATATATTCAGTAGTTTTTTTAACATTTTCAAAACAAAAAAAAAAATTTAGAAAATATTCAGTAGTTTTTTTTATAGCATTTTCTTGATCAGTGATGAAATCTATGGGGTCTTAGAGGAATATTTCGCTGCGTTACACACGGAATGATAAAGTGAATATATCCTCTAAATTCTTTCAAGAGGGTATAAAAAATAGCACTACCTGTTTTATTAAATTTTATTGCAATCAGAATCGTTTAGAAAATACAGAATTATTTGCAATTAATTTTTTCCAAGATACCCCACTGTGCAGTAATTTTGCCATGGTTCCTCGTGTCCACCCCTTTTTTGCGTTTATTTAGTAAACATCTAAAGGGTGTTTTTTTTATTGAGCGACGCAAGCTTAAGTCATAATAAAACAAGGAAATATATTTTTAATATCAATGCAACGCGGGCTTTATTGGAAAGAAAATTTTATGAAATTAATGTTCAAATATGATTTCTGCCAATTGCCAGCCACGGCTGGCGCGTAAAAGGCGCAATCTGGAACACCAATTTTGTAGAACCTAAAAATCGTCCATAAAGGGGAGGGACACAACCCCATGCGGCTGAGAACGGCGACGAATTGTTTGATTAGGATCATCTTCAATGATTTCCTGTTTAGCGGCTACAGCTCCTGCAGTGCGCAGTGTTCGTTCGGCGTCTCACGGGATGCCCATTATCAGTAACAGTGTAAATGTGGTCCGAAAACGATCTATTATTCCTCGAATTAGCCGGTCTGAAGGACGATTATGGACGCCATAAAATGGAAGACTTGCACGATGAGTTTGACGAATACAACAATTATTTTGAGCAAAAATTTGAACAATTTGTACGCGTTGCTCTGGTGTAAGTCGATTCATAATGAAATTTCAAAGCAAACCAAACAAAAAGCAACTATCAGCTGTTAAATGGGTGCTCAAATAAAGCAGTGATGCCAACTCAAAGTTGTGGCACTCTAAAACAATCGGCTTTACTATCTCTTCCTTTCGTAGGTGGTGATCATGCCTGAATGCTGGTTCTACTAAAAAGAAAAGAGAGGCAAATGTAGCAAGAACGGACAACTAACAATATGGTGGGGCTTGGGACTTAATTTTTGAACCGTGAGGCTGAAATTGTCAAAACTGTGAAGGTCTGATAACAAAGTTATTGTGGTCTGCACTGGAATACTTGTATCGGCACCAAATGAGGCTTTAGCGAGACAATGATTTTCACCACAAATTAAAACATTCGAAAGGGAATTATTACCAAGTGAATTCTAAAAATATAATCGATTTGTAAAAATACATTCAGCATTTCCTTTAAATCAACTTCATTTCAATTAATTTGCTCAATATGAAAAATTTAAAAAACTTTTAATACGAGTAATTGAAGCAAAACTGACAACCTTTAAATTTATTGTTTTCGAACTTTTTTGTGGTTTTTCTTATTTCATAATGCAGCAGACAAAATTTATTTTATTGTTCAAAAAGGTTTTTTTCTCATTTATTTCACGTACATTTACACAATTCCCGAAAAATGAAATATAATTAATCGTTGCCAAATATTTATTTAAAAAAAAAAAAAGTAAAATATATTACATATTCGAACTTGTTTGAAACAAAAACAAATAACTGCTGCTCGTTTAATTGCAGACCGTGTAGACTTGCAATTATTATTATATTTATGTTTTTAACAGCGGCAATAATTTTTATTAGATTTAAAGATATTAACGAAATTAATAATTAATATTTGTTTGTACATGGAGACTTGCCTTTTTAATGTTCGAGTATTAATTCAGCCACTGGTTGGGCTACCAACTCAACCATGACAGCCAAATGTTTAATTATTTTTTGGATTTTAACAAACGCTAGTATGGAAACTCTATATAGACGTACATTAACTGAGACCAGAACACACAATGAAATTGTTATTTAATTAAAAAGTATTTCTACTGAAACTTTTTGTGACTTAAATTTAAAGTATTCTTTAGTCACTTTCTTTTATCTGAAATTCGAATTTAGCACTTTTTCATATTCCCAAAATTTTAACTTATCGCTAAGACAATTGAACATTTTCAAAAAAGTGAAAGGCTTAAGTTTCCACCAGATCTCGAAGTTTTGAGGTCTTAGGCAGCTTTTCTAATCACTCCTGAGAAGACGTCACTGTATCTGTATATGTGTGTATTTATTTTCAAATAAAATTTATTTTAGAATTTAGGAAAAATAAATTTGGTGTTTAAATTTCCAAAAATTAAAATTTCGATTCCAGGGTTGGACAAATGTAATATTTTGTAGTACATGAAAGTGAACAAAATGGTTAAAAATTTTAAGTTTTTCTTAAATAAAAATCTTTAGAAATCATGAAGAGACGCATTTGTTAAAAGAAAATAAAAAAATTTCCCTTCCAGGGTTCGGAAATTGAAATTTTTCTAGTACATAAAAGCAGCCATATAAGTTCCTAATTTTGGTTGTGTCAGTGAATTAAACCTATTTTATATTTCAGGAATAATTATATTCGTATAATAAATAAATTATATTAAAAATTCTATTCCAGGGTCCGAAAATCAAAATTTGTTTATTATATAAAAATAGCCATATAAGTTCCTAATTTAGTATTTTTAGTGAACTAAACCAATTTTATATTTTGAAAAGAATTAAATTGGTATTAAAAGCCAAAAAAAAATAGATATTCAGTTCCAGGGTTGGAGAACGGATTTTTTTTTGGCACATAAAACAATCAATAGAATCACTACTTTTTTTCTTTTTTTGTGCATTAAGCCTTTTTTAGGCTTAAGCAAGAACTTAATTTGTATTAAATACCAAAAAAAATTAAAATTTGCTTCCAGGGTTGGAAAATCGAAATATTTTTGGTACATAAAAGTAGCTATATAAGTTCCTAATTGTGGGGCTTTCAGTGAACTAAGCCTATTTTATACTTCGCGAAGAATTAAATTGGTATTAAAACCGGAAATACTGAAAATTCAACTCCAGGGTTGGAAAATCTAAATTTTTTGGTACGTAGAAGTCATCAAATAAGTTCCTAATTTTGAATTATTTTTTTTTTGTTAAATTAAACTTTTTTATACTTCAGGAATAATTATATTCGCATAATAAATAAATTAAATTAAAAATTCTATTCCAGGGTCCGAAAATCAAAATTTGTCTGGTATATAAAAATAGCCATATAAGTTCCTAATTTAGTATTTTTAGTGAACTAAACCAATTTTATATTTTGAAAAGAATTAAATTGGTATTAAAAGCCAAAAAAAATAGATATTCAGTTCCAGGGTTGGAGAACGGATTTTTTTTTTGCACATAAAACAATCAATAGAATCACTACTTTTTTTCTTTTTTTGTGCATTAAGCCTTTTTTAAGCTTAAGCAAGAACTAAATTTGTATTAAATACCAAAAAAATTTAAAATTTGGTTCCAGGGTTGGAAAATCGAAATATTTTTGGTACATAAAAGTAGCTATATAAGTTCCTAATTGTGGGGCTTTCAGTGAACTAAACCTATTTTATACTTCGCGAAGAATTAAATTGGTATTAAAACCAGAAATACTGAAAATTCAACTCCAGGGTTGGAAAATCCAAATTTTTTGGTAAGTAGAGGTCGTCAAATAAATTCCTAATTTTGAATAAAATTTTTTTTTTTTTTTGTTAAATTAAAGGTTTTTTATACTTCAGGAAGAATTATATTCGTGTAATAAATAAATAAAATTAAAAATTGTATTCCAGGGTTCGAAAATCGAAATATGTTTGTTATATAAAAATAGCCATATGTTTGTTATATAAAAATAGCCATTATAGTTTTTTCTAGTGAACTTAACCTATTTTATGCTTTAGAAAGAATTAAATTAGTATTAAAAACCAAAAAAAAAAAAGATATTCAGTTCCAGGGTTGGAGAACGGATTTTTTTTTTTTTGCACATAAAACAATCATTAGTCACTGCTTTTGGTTTTTTTTTGTGCATTAAGCCTTTTTTAAGCTTAAGCAAGAACTAAATTTGTATTAAATACCAACAAATTTTAAAATTTGATTCCAGGGTTGGAAAATTTAAATATTTTTGGTACATAAATATAGCTATATAAGTTCCTAAGTTTTGGGTTTTCAGTGAATTAAAAATTAAAAAAAAAAAAAATTAAATTGGTATTAAAAACCAAATATTTTGAAAATTCAATTCCAGGGTTGGAAAATCAATACGTAGCAGTAACCAAATAAAATCCGTCCGTCTGTAAAAATCATGATTCAGTGCAAACGAAAAAAGCTAGACTCTTGAAATTTGGCATAAATATATTCTGAAGCTCAGAGCAGGCTAAGTTCGGAAATGGGCTAAATCGGGCAAGCGGGGAAAAAGTTCCCCTAAGAAGAACTAAACCAACCCAGAAAAAACAACATAATTTTTAAAGTTTTTTGGTTATTTTGTTAAGCAAATGATATATTTTTATGTCAAAGAAGGGTCATAAAATTAAAATAAATTATTTTTGGACCCCTCCTACTTTAGTGGGCGTTATTATATGCAGAAATAGCATAAAAATTTAACAAATTGTTTTACTTAACCCTACATTCCTTAAAAATAAAATTTTTAAGCTTTGTAAATTGTTAATTTTTTATCGGGCTTAAGTTCGAATCTTGCATGACTGCAAATTATTTTTTTGTTATTTTTTATTATTAATAAATGAATTTGTTTAAATTCTATTTATTATTTTATATTAAGATTGGAATATTAAGAATATTTTTAATAATCATCAAACCAGCAGAACGGATCAGTACTGATTTCGAGGCCGCTACGCCATCTCATCAGCGTTCTTTGTTCAATTTTTCCACTTTTTGCAAGTGGTGCTAGTTAGTAGGAATATCAACTATTTAACCAATATTTTAACGAAAATTGAATATGAGAAGTTATCACATTCATATTATTAAGTTATTACATTTTGGTTAGTACGAAATTCCCCAACCCTGACGATTAATATTCCAAATATTCCAATATCTCTTTTGCTTTTTCCAGAGCCATCGGCTGCTGATAGGTAAAGCTTCTTTGTTATTTATGTTCAAGTAATTGAATTTAGTTGTCAATTTACTTTTGAACAAGTGCGCGTGCCCCCGCAATGTTTTAAATTATGTATGAATTTTTATTAGTCGAACTTTTTCTTATGTAAATTGTTAATTTTTTATCGGGCTTAAGTTCGAATCTTGCATGACTGCAAATTATTTTTTTGTTATTTTTTATTATTAATAAATGAATTTGTTTAAATTCTATTTATTATTTTATATTAAGATTGGAATATTAAGAATATTTTTAATAATCATCAAACCAGCAGAACGGATCAGTACTGATTTCGAGGCCGCTACGCCATCTCATCAGCGTTCTTTGTTCAATTTTTCCACTTTTTGCAAGTGGTGCTAGTTAGTAGGAATATCAACTATTTAACCAATATTTTAACGAAAATTGAATATGAGAAGTTATCACATTCATATTATTAAGTTATTACATTTTGGTTAGTACGAAATTCCCCAACCCTGACGATTAATATTCCAAATATTCCAATATCTCTTTTGCTTTTTCCAGAGCCATCGGCTGCTGATAGGTAAAGCTTCTTTGTTATTTATGTTCAAGTAATTGAATTTAGTTGTCAATTTACTTTTGAACAAGTGCGCGTGCCCCCGCAATGTTTTAAATTATGTATGAATTTTTATTAGTCGAACTTTTTCTTATGTAAATTGTTAATTTTTTATCGGGCTTAAGTTCGAATCTTGCATGACTGCAAATTATTTTTTTGTTATTTTTTATTATTAATAAATGAATTTGTTTAAATTCTATTTATTATTTTATATTAAGATTGGAATATTAAGAATATTTTTAATAATCATCAAACCAGCAGAACGGATCAGTACTGATTTCGAGGCCGCTACGCCATCTCATCAGCGTTCTTTGTTCAATTTTTCCACTTTTTGCAAGTGGTGCTAGTTAGTAGGAATATCAACTATTTAACCAATTTTTAAGCTTTAATGACGAAGCTGAGACGAAACCTGGTACTACTCTGCCCTACCCCTTCACCCCCTAAATGACCCTACCAAAAAAAAAAAAAATTTTATTTTGTATACAATTATTCCAAGCATTTATTTTTAGAGTTTTATGACTGCCGATTTCTGCCCTACCCCCTCCTCCCCCTTTGCCCCCTAAATGACCCTATAAAAAACAAAAATTTTATTTTATATATAATTATCCCAAGCATTTATTTTTAGAGTTTTATGACAAAGGTGAAATGAGTCCCCCACAGACCTTGCCAGAGCGACCCCGCCAAAATACAGTTCTAATACCCTCAAAAGAGATTTGGACCCCATAAAGTAAATATATTCTTGATCAGTGATGAAGTCTAAGACGGTCTAGCAATGCCCATACGTTCGTCTGTGGAAAACATGATATTGTTTATTTTTGCACCCCGCCCCCTTTATATGGGCGTTGACGTACGATATTATATAAAGGAACTCTGTCCCACCAGAAACATTTTAAATTCACTTACTAAATATTTGGAGGGTATTTAAGATTCTACCCGGTAGAATATAACGTATTTACTTGTTTTTTTTTTTTTTGTGTAATTAAACGTTTTTTATACTTCAGGAAGAATTGCATTCATGTAAAAAATTCAAACAAATTAAAAATTAGATTTTCTGTTCAGAAAGAACTAGAAGTACAGATTTGGCGCAGCCGAATATAGCACTTTTACTTGTTCTTTTTTTAAACATGAATGTAAATTTTATTTGTCGAACTTATTAATGAGATAATTGGGGGATTCACACTGTAGTCATAAAGTCATAAGTCATAAAATAATAGCACGAAAAACATGACTAGCGTGAACAACACGTCATAACTTAGAATGCTGTTACGAACATCGATCAGCTGATAAGAAAACAACACATTTGTAATTAGATGTTATCAAAGCAAAAGATAATTAATATATTTGTAATAAAGTTGTTTGAAAATGACAAAAAGTCTAAAAACTCCATTTCTATTTAAAATTATTAAATGTGTCTTCTGGTGCAGAAGAATATCTAGATGAATTTGTATCAATAAACTAAAACAGCTGCTGCCTTGATATGAGCTGAATACATTTTTTTTTGCGGCGTCATACGGAAAAACGTTCAGTGGCTGCCAGCCACGTAAGTTAAACGAGAAAAATTTTTCACTTGTATATATTTAGTTTTTGCGATTTAGTTCTCTCTTAATTTTCTTTTTATGTTATAAAAATGTGATTTAATGTACAGAAAAAAGGTAAGAATAATTTTTTAGCCGTTTTTGAGTCGTGAATCATGTTTAAGTAACGGCGGCAAACATATACTATCGCCGTCTCGCCAAAAGATTTTCAGCCCTTCGACTCAGATCTCTAGAACTAGTTTATGACAAAACAAAAACATGCCTGAAAGAGTGCTATTATTTTATGCATTTTTTTGTATGCAGCACAACAACAACTTTTTCAAACTGGTCTAATATATTATGACTTTATGACAATATGACCCATGAAGTGTGAATACCCCAAATAATTCGTTTATTGGACTCAAGTTCAAATCTGCAATCTGCAAATTATTTTTTCTATGAATTTCTATTAAATTCAAGTTATTTTTATTAACAGTGGAATATTAGAATATTTTATAGTCATCAAAGTAGCAGAAGGGATCAGTAGTGATTTCGAGGCCACTATGCCAAGTCATCAATGTTCTTTGTCCAACTTTTTGCTTTCTCATTTTAATAAAATTTGCAATTAAAATGTGACACCATTTTGTACGTTTAAGTATTTTATAACTACCAGGTCATCTGTTTTCAGTTTTTTTAAATACTTAAAATATAGAAATACGCCATGACAATGAAAAAATAAGTTCCTATTTGCTTGAAATAATTAATTACTTTAATTAGTGTCTAAGTCTTTAATTCTTTACATTTTAAACATTCCAAAAAAGATGTTCTGCCAGATTTCGTGATCATGCTTCATTACAATTTCTTGTAACTGATTTAAATTTTAAACGAAAACCAAAACAAATTCCGAAAACATTAGCCAGTTTAAGTCTTCCGCATTTAGAAAAATAATCAAGTTTCCGTGTTAGCACAGACCAACTAATATTTATAATAAAATTGGAAATAACATGAAGATATTAATAAACAAAAAAATAAAAATTGGAATATAATTTAAACATTTACAAGTTCAATGGCTGGTTAATTTTACATGCAGCCAGACACACACACACATATAAATCGCTGCCCGTACCTTAACAGCATGAACATGCACATGGCAAATGAAGTGCAAATAAATAAATGTTTAAAAACTGTGTGAATCATTTTAAAGCTGGCAAGTCAAGCTTTTCAACTAAAGCCTTTTGCATAGTTTTAGCAGATAAAAATATAAAGCAAAAGGAGAAAAAAAAGAAACTCGAGATGAAAGAGTTTCTTTTCTGCTTTATATCTTTGCCATTCGCCACTAGTATTACCTTTTGCTTGGCCAGATTTTGATTTCGTTAGCATTTAAACGAACAACAACAAAAAAGAGTTGCAAAGACACGACTATTGCATGTAAACGAAACATATCAGCCAACAGAGTTAAATGCTTGCAGAACAACAAACATGCATTTCGTTACGGTTTTATTTTCTATTTAATATCTTCGTTTGCTATTTTTATTTAAGACAAAATTTTTAAAGTCTTTTGCCATCAGCATTGCTAAATTAAATTATTAGCTGTTTCTTTTACTTGTTACACTATTGGCCATATTTTGTTTTTTTTTTAATTAAGGGCATATTAAAAAAAAAGACACAACCACAAAAATTACTTTTTGAATTAAACTTAAAAATAAGCAACGAAAGCGTTGTTGGACTAAAAAGCAAAGCAACGATGTCACAACACTAACATAAATAATGGAATAAAAAGTAAATAAAAATAATAAACAGCAGCAACAAGACGCGAACAAGACATTTCACAAAAGTAATTAAATGTTAAAACATTGTAACTGGTCTGTTTGCCAGAGTTCCAACAAAAAATTCAACAGTAATAACTTTTCGTTGTTTAAACTAAAGTAAACCCAAATTTGCCCTTTACACGAGTATGTAAATGAAATTAAAAATTTCTACTTAAGTTTTTCATTTATTAAACTATTTCATTTCAAAGTGTTGGCTGTGCCGAAAAATATACAAAAGACTTAAGCAACGAACTTGAATTGAACACAATCACTTTTTTTACAAGCGCACAAACAACAAATACACTAACAGAAAATAAAATACAATGATAAAAAAATATCTGCTTGATTTAGCTTGTGTCGATTGAAATGAAAAACCTGTCCATATTTCTTTTGGCCATCATGCTCATTGTTAATTTAGTTTTCATAAAATTAAAAACGCAAGTGGAAAAAACATCAACAGTTTTCTTCACTCAACCGTTATAATTTCATGAAAAAAATGTATAAAAAAATATTTAAAAAAAAGCACTTGCGATACGCTTTTGTAAGCAAATCTTGCTTGTATATTTGAATTCTTCAAGACTAATTTTATGATCAATCCACAGCGACCAAAAAGTGAATGTGACACTAAATTATTTTCAAACAAATACAAACACACACACACACATACACTTTTAGCCATGGATTATTTATCCTCAATAACAAATAGTTCATTTACATTTTTCATTAGCTATTTTTGGGGCCAAATATTTTGCTTCAGTTTTATTTTATATGTTTTCAAGTGTTCAGTTCCAAAAGCCACCAACAACATTCATTAGAGCTTATTTTTCCCCCTTTACGTTTGGCATTGTGTTTTCAACAATTAAAAGATCTTCTGGTTACTAAACACATCAAATCATATGCTCTCCTCCTCTCTTCTCTGTTCATACTTTTCTCTTAGCATCGTCATGACACTCACCTCTGCCAAGTTAAGAGCATAGAAATATGCCGTCCATTCATTCCCTTTAATAAATACTAACCTATTGCCTGTTTCAAGTTAGAAATATACTCACCGAGCATGATCGTGCATGTCTGAAAGCTTAAGATAATTGAACTCAAGTTGTTGACTGCCAACGCACCAATTTTCCTCTTTTCACCGAATTAAGCATGATCGTGCATGTCTGAAAGCTTAAGATAATTGAACTCAAGTTGTTGACTGCCAACGCACCCATTTTCCTCTTTTCACCGAATTAAGCATGATCGTGCATGTCTGAAAGCTTAAGATAATTGAACTCAAGTTGTTAACTGCCATCATCATCAGAAAACGCACAATTTTTCCTCTTTTCACCGAATTAAGCATGATCGTGCATGTCTGAAAGCTTAAGATAATTGAACTCAAGTTGTCGACTGCCATCATCATCAGAAAACGCACCAATTTTCCCCTTTCCACCGAATTAAGCATGATCGTGCATGTCTGAAAGCTTAAGATAATTGAACTCAAGTTGTCGACTGCCATCATCATCAGAAAACGCACCAATTTTCCCCTTTTCACCGAATTAAGCATGATCGTGCATGTCTGAAAGCTTAAGATAATTGAACTCAAGTTGTTGACTGCCAACGCACAATTTTTCCTCTTTTCACCGAATTAAGCATGATCGTGCATGTCTGAAAGCTTAAGATAATTGAACTCAAGTTGTCGACTGCCATCATCATCAGAAAACGCACCAATTTTCCCCTTTTCACCGAATGAAGCATGATCGTGTATGTCTGAAAGCTTAAGATAATTGAACTCAAGTTGTCGGCTGCCATCATCATCAGAAAACGCACCAATTTTCCCCTTTTCACCGAATTAAGCATGATCATGCATGTTTGAAAGCTTAAGATAAATGAACTCAAGTTGTTGACTGCCATCATCATCAGAAAATGCACCAATTTTGCCCTTTTCACCGAATTAAGCATGATCGTGCATGTCTGAAAGCTTAAGATAATTGAACTCAAGTTGTCGACTGCCATCATCATCAGAAAACGCACCAATTTTCCTCTTTTCACCGAATTAAGCATGATCGTGCATGTCTGAAAGCTTAAGATAAATGAACTCAAGTTGTTGACTGCCATCATCATCAGAAAACGCACCAATTTTCTTTTTTTCACCTCATTGATCGGTTTATCCTTGACCACTACTACAATATTGCAGCAAAATAAATATTTGGGTACTTCTTGTTTCACAACTCTGGCGATCTCCAATTGCAGTATTTTACTTTCCATTCATTTCTCTCTTAAAGGTGACAAAGTCAAACGCAGTTGTCTGCCTCGACACGACCACATCATTTTCTTTTACCATCTTTTTATTCGATTTACCTATTAAACAGATGCGAGTCATCATAATTTTTTATGTCCTATAATTTTTTTCTCTTGTGAAACATTTCTGAAATTTTGACTTGTGATCGAATGATTAATACTTTTTTGATAATGTCCATGAGTTTTTGGACAATGGAGATCCTGACACCATATTCAAAGCCAACATTGCTGTATTTTATAACCAATTCTGGCTGAGTTATGCGCTCGAGAGATGACAAATACGATCGGCTTATGTCAAGGCAGACTATATGTAGACAAAATATAATAACCACACACTATGACCAGACTATGACTTGAATATGTATAGACTATGACAAGACTATGACTGAACTATGACTAAAGAATGTCTGCAATGTGACCAGACTATAAATGAAATAGGAGTGGACTAGAACTGGAGTATGTCTGCACTATGACTTTTTTATCTTGGACCAGCACTCAGGGGATGATCCCTATATATGCAATGCATTGCGCCGGAATTGAAAACGAGGGGATAGTATTGAGGGAACAGATGAGGAAGGATGAGAAGATAGAGAATTATTTGTAACTGTTCCCATATTTTCATTTCGCCGGCGAAGGAGGGAGCTGTTACTCTGCTTTTTAGTACATTTATAGTGTCAGTCGTTACCAATTATGTTCAGTGAACAGTGCTCTGCCTTCACTGAAGCAGGCTGGCAACAACTAACACAATCATGCCCTATAATGCTGATCAGAAGAATTCAACACAATATTCATGACTAATCGCGGGGCTGAACTCAGGACCTTCCGCTTCATAGTCTTGTGTTCTACTACTTCAGCCAACAGCCCTTAAACAATCTCTGCAATGTGACCAGACTATGAATGAAATAGGAGTGGACCAGAACTGGAGTATGTCTGTACTATGACTTGGCTATCAAGAAACTATGACTGGAATGTGTTCACACTATAGCCAGACTATGACTGGAGTTTGACTTGATTATTTCTAGAACCTACACTATGACCAGAGTATGTGCAGACTATGACTAGATTATGACTGTAGACTATATGACTATACTATCACCTTAATATGACTAGACTATGGTTCGATTATGGTTATAATCTAGACTATGACTGCAGTGTGACTCAATATGTGTTGTCTATGACTAGACTATGACTACATTATGAGTAGGCTATTTAAGGACTATGACTAGACTCTGACTGACTGACTGACTTGATTATGGTTAGAGTGTGACTACAATATGATTAGACTAGGACTAGACAGCTGCTGCAATGTGACCAGACTATAAATGAACTAGGACTGAATTATGTCTGCACTATGACTTGAGTTTGGCTAGGCTAATTGTGTAATTTGTTTCCGGTCTCCCAACTAGCGCGGCTCAAAACTTTTATTTTTTATTTATTATAAAACCTAGAATACAGAACAAATATAGACGATATGGGTATCTAAAATGGCATTCTACTGGTACATAAATTTTTAACAGCCAAGAAACTTTGATTTGGCACCGTTGCGATTTGAAGGTTAATAAATTGGTTTCGATCGAATGGGGTACTATGAGTCCAGCCGCGGCAGTCATATGATTGAAATAATATTTCATCTCTAACGGGAACAATTTCGCAACATTTTAAACCATTTTTGTTTAATTGCATTTTTATACCCTCCAAAAAAGAATTTGGAGGGTATATTCACTTTGTCATTCCGTTTGTAACGCATCGAAATATCCATCTCAGACCCCATAAAGTATATATATTCTTGATCAGTGATGAAATCTAAGACGAACTGAGCATGTCCGTCCGTCCGTCCGTCTGTGGAAATCACGATTCAGTCCAAACGAAAAGAGCTAGACTCTTGAAATTTGGCATAAATATAACTTAGAGCAGGTTAAGTTCGAAGATGGGCTCAATCGGGCAAGGGGGAAAAAAGTTCCCCTAAGAAGAACTAAACCAACCCAGAAAAAACAACATAATTTTTAAAGTTTTTTGGTTATTTTGTTAAGCAAACGATATATTTTTATGTCAAATACGGTCCAACGCCTTAAACTTGGAGCCATTAAATAAAATAAAAATATTTTTTGACCCCGCCCACTTCAGTGGGCGTTATTATAGGCAAAAATAGCATAAAAATTTAACAAATTGTTTTACTTAAGCCTACATTCCTTAAAAATAACACTTTTAAGCTTTAATGACGAAGCTGAGACGAATCCTGGTACTACTCTGCCCTACCCCCTCCTTCCCCTTCGTCCCCTAAATGACCCTACCAAAAAAAAAAAAATTTTTTTAAATTTTGTATATAATCATTCCAAACATTTATCTTTAGAGTTTTATGACTGCAGATTTCTGCCCTACCCCCCCCCCCTCTTCCTTTGCCCCCTAAATGACCCTACCAAAAAAAAGTTTTTTTTTTAATTTTGTATATAATCATCCCAAGCATTTATCTTTAGAGTTTTATGACTGCCGATTTCTGCCCTACCCCCCCCCCTTCCTCCCTCTTCCTTCGCCACCAAAATGACCCTACCAAAAAAAAAAATGTTTTTTTAAATTTTGTATATAATCATCCCAAGCATTTATCTTTAGAGTTTTATGACTGCCGATTTCTGCCCTACCCCCCCCCCCCCTCTTCTTTTGCCCCCTAAATGACCCTACCAAAAAAAAAAAAATTTTTTAAATTTTGTATATAATCCTCCCAAGCATATGTCTTTAGAGTTTTATGACTGCCGATTTCTGCCCTACCCCCCCCCTCTTCCTTTGCCCCCAAAATTACCCTACAAAAAAAAATGTTTTATTAAATTTTGTATATAATCATCCCAAGCATTTATCTTTAGAGTTTTATGACTGCCTGTTGCTGCCCTACCCCGTCCTCCCCCTTTGCCTTCTAAATGACCCTATCAAAAAAAACAAATTTTAATTTTGTATATAATTATCCCAAGCATTTATTTTTAGAATTTTATGACAAAGGTGAAATGTTTCCCACAGCCCTTGCTAGAGCGACCCCGCCAAAATACAGTTTTTATACCCTCCAAAGAGAATTTTGATGAAGTCTAAGACGGTCTAGCAATGACCATACGTTCGTCTGCAGCTGGCGTGTTTTAAAATAATTAAGTAGCTGGCTACATGGCAGTATTTGTAGCCAGCAGCGTTTGCAGTCGTGTAGCCATGTAGCCTGCTGTCGTGTAAGTGTTTAGAGCTTTAGATTTCATCACTGATCAAAAAAATAAATACTTTATGGGGTCTTAGAGGAATATTTCGCTGCGTAGCACCAATTTTTTGAAGGGTATAAAAATAATTAGCAGATTGCAGATTAGAAACTGAGTCCACTAAAAGAATTCTTATTGGAAATATACGGTAAATGATCCCCGCCAATCTACTTAAAATCTTCTTCCCTCACTCATTAGTGTAGGGTATTCTTCCGATGCAGACTGTTTTTGAAATCAATTTAAAAATTTGCTGCTGCTTGTTTGTTTGTTTGAAAATCATAAATTATTTATTACACACAGTTGAATTCTGTGAGTCTCTTTAGCAACATAATTAGTTTAATTTGTAATATTTTATTTTCATTTCATTTTATGTGTGTGTGTGTGTGTGTTTTGTTGTTTTCTTTAATATTTTCCAGCAGAAAATTTTTCCAACTGCTAAACAAGCGAATTGGAAAAGCGTGTGCAAACACTCGCCATCACTGTTCGTTCAGCCAGCAGCACTTGTTGCTTCACTTCTGTTGCTCCACGCTCGTTCGACACGCAATTACTGTTAATGGTCAAAAGTTTTCATTTCTATCTCATGCTTTTTTTCCCCCCATTTTCATTTTCCTTCTCAGCAATTGCAACAAAAGAAATTACTGAAATAATGGAAAATATAATCAAACCAGCAGCTAGAAAATTATTGCCACTACTTTAATATTTTTTGGTGGCATTCCATTCGGATTAATCATCATCATCGTTTGTCCGTCTCTAAAATGTAAGTATACAAATAATATTATAGCCGATATGAAAATGATATTTCTTTCAGACTTAATATATGATTTAATTTTCTTCGTGGTGATTAATACGCCACAAAAATTGCAATCAACTCACACACACACACACACATCCCTTCTCACTAACCACTCATGTACGTACGAGTACTTACACACACTCAACTCATTTTACATCTTCAATTGAAATTTCAGTTTTTAAGTCTTCGAGCTGAATACTTCAAAAAAAAATAAAAAATCCTACTCTTATGAATTAAATACAGTGGCACAGCGAGGCAAAAATTTCAATGGACACATAAAGAAATTTGCACAAAAAAAATATCAGTCGTACTCACGCGGCACCTGTGGCAAGCCCACATATGAAGGAGGAGGAGGAGATAGTATTGAGGGTACAGATGAAGAAAGATGAGGAGGTAGAGAATTTTTTGTAGTTATTTCAAGCTTTTTACTTCGCCGGCTAACTTTTGCTACAGAACCGACGGAGAGAAGGATGCTGCTGTTAATCTGCTTTTTTAGTACATGATCGTGTCAGTCGCTGCCAATAATTGATCAGTGACCAGTGACTATGCCTTCATCATTGAAACAGGCTGGCAACAACTAACACAACCACGCACTAAAGCTAATCAGAAGAATTCAACACAATATTTCATGACTCAGTGCGGGGGGTTGAACTCAGGACCCTCCGCTTCATAGTCTCGCATTCTACTACTTCAGCCAGCAGCACCCTCAAATTTTATTTCATTAAACTCGAGATCTTTTTATAAAATTTTATTTATTATTGTATTCTGATATTTTTAAGCTTAAGCTCTCTTTATTTTAATTTAATTTTTAATTTCAATATTTCGTCACTCCTGTGTGTGACTTCTTCAGGAAATTAATTATTTTTTTCATATCAAATAAAATTTTTTTTTCATATCAAATAAAATAATTAATTTCCTGCAGAAGTCACACAAAGGAGTGACGAAATATTGAAATTAAAAACAAGTAAAAGTGCTATATTCGGCTGTGCCGAATCTTAAATACCCTTCACAGATGTAATTCTTCTTTCTTTCTTGCCAAAACAGGAAGTAGGTTTAATTAAGAGATGTAACATAGTTTTACTTGACAAAAAAACTGAAATTTTTAAACTTTTTGGTCACTTTCATCTACCATAAAATATTTTATTTATCCAACCCTGGAGTCGAAATTTTGATTTTTTTTGGGAAATTTTTGATACCAATTTTGTACTTCCTAAAATATAAAATAGTTTTAGTCAGAGGAAAAAAACAACGTCAATTGCCTTTTTGGTTATTTTATGCATCAAAAAAAATTTCAATTTTCCAACCCTGGAAGCGAAATTTTAATTTTTAAATTTTTTTTTATCAATGCAAATCTTCATGAGCTATAAGGTAGTTTTGTTTAAGAAAAACTAAAATTTTGTAACCAGTTTGGTTATTACATGTACTACAAAATATTGCATGTACCAAAAGAAAAACTTTCATTTTTCAAACCCTGGAAGCGAAATTTTAATTTTTTGTTTTTTTTTATCAGTGCAACGCTTTATGAGGTATAAAGTAATTTGTTTAAGAAAAATTTCAAATTTCATGTACTATTAAATATTGCACTTGTCCATCCCTCGATTCGAAATTTTATTTTTGAAGTTTTGATACAAATTTTTTTCTTCCTAAATTATAAGACAGTTTTAGTTAGCAAAAAACAAAAAAAAAAAACAACATCAGTTGCCTGTTTGATTACTTTCACGAATAAAAAAAATATGCAATTTCCCACCCCTGGAAGCAAAATTTGAATTTAAAAATTTTTTTTTTTTGGCCAATGCAAATCTTCATGACATATTAAGAGGTTTTGTTAAAGAAAAACTTAAAATTTTTAACAATTTTAGTTACTCCATGTACTACAAAATACGGAATGGGTCGAAAAAAAAAATTTTTAATTTTCCATCCCTGGAAAATTTTTTTGTTTGTTTAGTTTTTAATAGACCATTGAGGCTTCCCAAAGCAAGGAATAGGTTTAATTTACAAACATTAAAAAAAATAATTGATTTTTGGTATAAATTTTGCGTCGAGAAATAGGTGTAAGCTTCCCAGCTCTGGAACCATACTTCAGATTTTTCTGAATTTCAATAGCACTCTATTGAAGTTCATTTCCAATCCAACGGTCCAAGAACGAAGTCTCTAGCTTTTCTGGGGGCTTGGGAAAACCGTACAGACAGACGGACAGACGGACATCGCTCAATCGTCATCGCTATTCATAAGGATCCAGAATATATACTTTATGGGGTCCTATATTGATATCGAAGAAATTACACACGGAATGACAAACCTATATATACCCTTTCACTTTTTTGTGAAGGGTATAATAAATTATTATTATTATTTATTATAGTTATAACTAAATTACAAAATCTAATACTAAAAACTAAGGAGCATTAGCAACTAGGCCATCAGCTCAATAATAAATTAAAATAAAGAGACCTTAAGCTTAAAATTATTATTGTATACTGATATTTTTTTTTAAATAAAGAGACCTTAAGCTTGAAAATATCAAAATACAATGATAATTAAAAAGAGGTCAAGAAACCAGAAGAATTTCAAAATTTTATTTAACTATTGGTGTTAACAAAATATTGAGTTTTAATAAATAAAACGTTTATAATTTAATAAAAAAGACTTCGTGCTTAATAAATACAATAGAATATATTCTGCAGTCGAATAAGTGACGTCCGTCTGTCTGTACGTGAAATCTGTTTTGCGAAGCGTCCCGAAAAACTGTAGGCATCGGTCTTGGATTGATATATGGAAAATATTCCTAAATAGATTGCTATTGGAGATTATAAAAATTCAAAATGTCGCACCAGAGCTGAAATGCTTAAACTTACCAAAAAATAATTGCAGGGTATATTCACTTTGTCATTCCGTTTGTAACGCAGCTAAATATCCCTCTAAGATTCCATAAAATATATATTTATTCTTGAACAGTGATGAAATCTAAGACGATGTGGCCATGACCGTCCATCTGTAGAAATTATTATTCAGTCCAAACGAAGAGACACATCCTTCGTATAAATATAGCTTGAAGTTCATAAATGGGCTGAATCTGGCCAGAGGGGAAAAAGTTCAAATTCAGTTTTTTTGTTTTTTATTTTTTTTTATACCAATGCAAAGTAGAAATACGGGAATTAATAATTTTTTACTTCTAGAATTTCGGCAGCCATCCGCTCTTTCCACAAAATTTAAACCACAATGCAGCGCCGAATTCCCAGAGAAACAGCTGTTTGTGGTTTATTCACGTAAGCCCGATCTTTCAAATAGCCCTAGAGAAAATATTCCAGCGGCGTTAAATCACAACAGCGAGGCGGCCAATTGTCATCACCAAATCGTTAAATTTCGGGAAATTTCTCATGCAATAACTCATGGTATTTAGTAATTTGGCCTCAGCTCTGATTCATTCCGCTAGTATGATGATTCTGAGAAATCTTCTCTATATTACACTCTGCATAAAAATTCTAATTCCATACAAACTCTTATATGGAAAATAATTTGTAAATTCGCAGATTTGAACTTGAGTCTGAATAATCATGTTTAGCTGAATGAATAAATTTTAGCATTTTCTGTGGCTTTTTGTATTTGCATAAAAAATATTTCACGATAAGAAATTTTGAAATTAAGTTTATAAAAATTTTTTATATTATGTATGAATTTTTATTAGTCGAACTTTGTAATGTAAATTGTTAATTTTGGGCTTAAGTTCGAATCTGCATGACTTCAAATGATTTTTTATTATTTTATTAATAAATGAATTTGTTCAAATTCTATTTATTATTTTTTTTTTTTTTTATATTAAGATTGGAATATTAAGAATATTTTTCAATAATCATCAAACCAGCAGAACGGATCAGTACTGATTTCGAGGCCGCTACGCCATCTCATCAGCGTTCTTTGTTCAATTTTTTCCACTTTTTGCAAGTGGTGCTAGTTAGTAGGAATATCAACTATTTAATGAAAATTGAATATGAGAAGTTATCACATTCATATTTTTAAGTTATTACCTTTTTGGTTAGTACGAAATTCCCCAACCCTGACGATTAATATAAATTAATAAAAATAGAATTTGAACAAATTCATTTATTAATAAAATAATAAAAAATGGTTTGCAGTCTTGCAGATTCGAACTTAAGCCCGTTGATAAAATTAACAATTTACATAAGAAAGTTCGACTAATAAAAATTCATACATAATTTTAAAAAATTGTTTTATTTAAGCCTACATTTCTTAAAAATAACATGTTTAAATTTTTTATAATGAAGTTGGGACGTAACCCAATCTTTCTCCGTCCCCTTTTGCCCCCTTTGCCCCAAAAATTTCAATATAAAAAAAATTTTTTGTAAACTTAATTACCCTTAAAAATTAATTTTTAATGCTTTATGGCGAAGGTGAAATGTCTCCCCCGCCCGTCCCTTGCCAGAGCTGCCCCAACAAAATACCGTTTTAAAATCCTCTAATTGGACCCCTTAAAGTTTATATATTCTTGATCAGTGATGAAGTCTAAGACGATCTAGCATTGTCCATACATCCATCTGTGGAAAACACAATATAGTCTATTTTTCGACCCCACCCCCTTTAGTGGGCGTTGAAGTTACATATTATGTGAGAAAAATAGTGTAAATATTTAACAAATTGTATTCCTTAAGCCTGCATTCCTTAAACATTTAATTGATAAACTTTTACGCCAAATGTAATATATTGTCTGATCTTCCCCTGCCAAAGCCCTCCACTCCCCCTTGGACCCTAAATGATCTCATTAAGAAAAAAAAAATGTTCTACACTTAACTACCCCGAAAATGTACTTTTTAAGTTTTTACGATTTAGGTGAGATGTCTCTCCCACCGCCATTTCTCGGAGTGACCCTGTATAGAATTTCAAAATCGGTCACAGAAATTTTCTTAAAGGAACTGTGACCCAGGAGGTTAAACATTTGTAACTTATCTCAGTCCCCTTTTTGCACGTTAATATAAAATATTGATACGTACATTTTTATGCTGAAGGAAAGGTGTCTTAGTCATGCTCCTCCCAACAGATTGGAAACGACCAATAAAATTAATATTTTTTCCTTGTTTACTTAAGGAGAAATACACATTTTAATAAGAATAAAAATAGAGTTTTTATTTGCTAAAAATTTGTTGGGTATTTAAGATTCGACCCGGCCGAATATAACGTTTTTATTTGTTTTTTTATTTTAATTTGGAGAGTAATCGCTATGTGCGGTCCGTGGCTAAAACTAACTTCTGATTTTTACTAATTAAACCTACTCTACACCTCAGGAAAAATTAAATTGGTATTAAAAATCAAACAAAATCAAAAAGATCAAGTCAGGGTTGGACAATTGAAACTTGTATGGTACAAAAAAGTAACCAACTAAAACAATTTGTTTCTTTTTGTTTATAAATTAAACATATATGATATTTTTGAGAAAAATTCATAGATAACGGCAAAACAGACAGCTCCAGAGCTGGAAAACTAAATTTTTTATTTAATATTAATATAAAACAAATTTTTTCTTTGGTAATCGAATATATAGCACATTTTAGAAAGAACCAAATTAGTACTGAAAATAGGGAAGATTAAAAATATGGTTCCTGGGTTGGAATGAATGTTTATATACACTCCAGACGCTCATAAAATTCGGTCCTGCCCTTTTACTTGTTGTTTTCCTAATAAAGTTTAAATATAATGACTAACTTTATGTTATATACTAAAATTAATTAATATATGAAAAACTGTTATTAATGTGTTAGTCAATTAATCGAAAAAGAATCGATTATTAATCGATTAAATCTCGATTAATTAATCGATTAAAGCTCGATTAATTAATCGATTAAAGCTCCATTAATTAATGGATTAAAGCTCGATTAATTAATCGATTAAAGCTCCATTAGTCAATCGACCGATTAGCCGATTAAAAACAAATCTGATTAATTCAATAACTGCTATATATCGAATTCGGAATATGTTTGCCTTCTAAGGACTAAACTGCTCTCAGTTGCTTAAAATTAAAGCATTTTCGAAATTATATAATCATTCGAAGTATGATAATATGCCCAGATTATAACAATTAAGAGTATAATTGTTTTATTACGCTGTTATTAGACTCTCATAATTTTTATGAATAAGGGGGTACATATAAGGACTAACTTTACTAGTTATATATTAACATTAATTAATTTATGAAAAACTGATATTAATCCGTTAGTCAATTAATCGAAAAATAATCGATTATTAAACGATTAAAGCTTGATTAATTAATCGATTAAAGCTCGATTAATTAATCGATTAAAGCTCCATTAATCAATCGACCGATTAGCCTATTAAAAACAAATCTGATTAATTCAAATCCTGCTATATATCGAATTCGGAATATGTTTGCCTTCTAAGGACTAAACTGCTCTCAGTTTCTTAAAATTAAACCATTTTCGAAATTATACAATCATTCGAAGTATGATAATATGCCCAGATTATAACAATTGAAAATCTAAAAAAAAAGTAAAAAATAAAACTTGAATAATTTTTGTGTGAGTAAAAAATAACTGCTAACCACTGTGCATATTAAGCAATAGCCAAACATGTATGAAGTTTAAATTTCATTAAGCCAAATTTAAGCAAAACTTCACTTACCACTAGTTGCTACAACAACAACAACATTTACCTGCTGTTTGCTTTCTTACACTCATGCGCGAGTACTGGTCGTATTTACACTTCGTTTGCTTGCCTGTGTAACTTTGTTAGCTATTGTAGTAGTAGTTGTTGTTGTTGTTAATTTTGTAGATACATGAACGATCGATCGTACAGTGCTGGTCACGTTAAATGCTTTTTCCTTCAAGATGGTTTCTTCTTTTAGCTTTTTTCGAACCAAGTGCGATCAACATGATCATACGATTTATATAGCAGTAAAACATGTTTCTTTTGTACTCAGTTGCAGATTTTACCTCATTCGAGTCGGTTGTTCGTTATTCTTTCCCCTCATCAAAAGAAAAACTATAAAGATATATTCGATATAAAGTTTTCAATTAAGTGTTATTTGTAGTTGAAGGCAACAAGAAAATAAATTAATTAATAAATAAAAATATTTGAACGGGTTCCTGTTAACACAATATCTGGATTATCCTTCCAAAGATCACTTTTTGTGGATTATAAAGAAATATTTCTATTAAATATTTTAACTTAGTTTACCAAATACTTTATTAAGCTTTCAAGGTAAGGACGAAAAAGAAAGAAACATATTTAACGAAAACCAGTAAATGAAAATAAAATGTGTATAATAAGATTTACATTCGTCTAAAGTCAAATTAAATTTTGCGATGAACTGCAGCCAAATATAATTTTTTATAAAGTGCTAGAAGACAACAATTTTGGAATTTAAAAAACAAATACTTATTTAGAGCACAAGTCTGATTTATTGACATGGCAAATTGCAAACATTTAAGTTCGAAAATTATATTAAGTTAATATTTAGTCCAAGAAAATTTTCCTTTTGATCGTATTTGTCTTAGCTGTGCCGATTAGGAAAAGCGGCCCAGATAACATATCAACAAAAATACTTCATAATCAAACAAAAAAAATTATAAAAAATTAATTTACGGCCTTGTGGATTTTAAGCGACTATATGTGCGTATGTAAAATATTCTCTTATACTAATATCCAAATTAAAAAAAGAAAGCAACATAAATCTTTTTAAGGAACGAAAAGTCTTCGCTACATCATACAAGTTTTTCTTCCAGGACAGCTTTTGTAACAAAGTTAATGATAATTAAAATATGTGCATGCTTTGTATATAAAAAAATACACTTTAAAGCCATATATGACTAATTTCGAAAATTCGAAATAAAATTTCGAAGTTTCGAACATAGTTTCAATATTGAAAATATAAAATTTTGTCATTAAAACGTACATGATTTTACTGTATAAAGTCACGGTATATGTTATATAGACGCATTCAATGTTATGACCGTCATCGATCCTCCTGTAATAATAATTGATACACGAGTATCCTTAGATTTTAACAGTATCATTTTATAATTCAAAAATAATCAATTATTAAGACAATTTTATATAAAGAATACAACTTAAATCCATATATGACTAATATCGAAAATTCGAAATAAAATTCGATATTTCATTAAAATTTAAATTATTTATGACCGTCATTGATGCTCCTGTAAGGATAATTGACATACGACTGTCCCTAGATCTTAACAGTATAAATTTATAATTCAAAAATAATCAAGTTTTAAAAAAATTTATATAAAAAGTACCTTTTAACGTCATTTATGACTAATTTCGAAAGTTCGAAACAAACTTCGAAATTTCGAACATAGTTTCAATATTGAATATATTAAGTTCTTTTATTAAAAAATAAATGATTTTACTGTATAAAGTCACGGTATGTGTTATATAGACGAATTCAATGTTATGACCGTCATCGATCCTCCTGTAAGGATAATTGATATACGAGTATCCTTAGAGTTTAACAGTATCATTTTATAATTCAAAATTAATCAATTATTAAGAAAATTTTATATAAAGAATACAACTTAAAGCCATATATGACTAATTTCGAAAATTCGAAATAAAATTCGAAATTTCGAACATAGTTTAAATATTGAAAATATAAAATTTTGTCATTAAAATTTAAATTATTTTGCCGTATAAATTCACGGTATATGTTATATAGGCGCATTCAATGTTATGACCGTCATTGATGCTCCTGTAAGGATAATTGATATACGACTGTCGCTAGATCTTAACAGTCTAATTTTATAATTCAAAAATTATCAAGTTTTAAGAAAATGTATATAAAAAGTACCTTTTAACGTCATTTATGACTAATTTCGAAAATTCGAAATAAACTTCGAAATTTCGAACATAGTTTCAATATTGAAAATATTAAGTTCTGTTATTAAAAAATAAATGATTTTACTGTATAAAGTCACGGTATGTGTTATATAAACGAATTCAATGTTATGACCGTCATCGATCCTCCTGTAAGGATAATTGATATACGAGTATCCTTAGAGTTTAACAGTATAATTTTATAATTCAAAAATAATCAATTATTAAGACAATTTTATATAAAGAATACAAATTAACGCCATATATGACTAATTTCGAAAATTCGAAATAAAATTTCGAAGTTTCCAACATAGTTTCAATATTGAAAATATTAAGTTCTGTTATTAAAAAATGAATGATTTTACTGTATAAAGTCACGGTATGTGTTATATAGACGCATTCAATGTTATGACCGTCATCGATACTTTTCGTATTTACGCTTGCGTAGTCATAATAAACAAGTTTACGAAACTAAAATATATATATATATATATATATATATATATATACATATATATATATATATATATATATATATATATATATATTTCCAAGTCGTAAATAATATGACTTAAATTTTGTCTGTAAATACTCCGACAGTCTTGTAAATATTTTACAACATTGTCGCTTTAAGAAAACGTAAAACAAAAACAAAAATATTTAACATGTTGCAACGACGCTGTAATACAAAATGCTTTGCCATGATAAATCAGTTATCCAAGCATTTTGTATTAAGAAAGCAAAGCTGTAAAGCTGCTTATAATACAGTTACATGCAAAAAGAAATACATTCTTGCAAGCGAACGTAAATTGATTTGGAAAAAAAAGTCACTCTTTTGTACGAGTATAAAAACAAATCAAATCAAAATAAACCCGTTTAGTAGTCTGATGTTGCAAGCAATGCTGCAACTACAACAGCAACAACATCTACAACATCAGCAAGTAAATGCAACAAGTATACAAAATTTCTCAAACTTGGCAGCAATTAATAGCATGAGTATGCAACTAAATGCCGCACCGTAAAGTAAAGAAACAGATGCTGGACGTGGAGAACTTTTCGAAGGAAGTTTTTAGAAAAATAACTGTTAACAGCGTTTAGCAAATAATGTTTTAAAATATTTTTATTGCTGGCCATTTATTAATATCTTTTAGTACAATTTGAAAAAAAAGTCATGTCACTATTGTATTTACAAGTGCCAAAAGCGGCGACAAGATTAGGAGTTTTCTTAACAGCCTGCGTTGGTAAAAGCACATAAATGATTACACAAAAACAATTATTTTGTTATATTCTTGTTCGTAAATAAAAAGCAGTCTAAGGTAGACACACAAACACACACACACACACACTCACTTGCGGTATAGAACATAAAAACTTGCACAGGAAGTGGATTATTTAACAATAAATGATTGTAAATGCTGTGCTGTCTGGGAAATGGTCTCCAACCAATAAAATCCCATGTATTGAAATTTTTACAAAATTTCACAATTTCCCATAAAAAATAAAACCCATAAAACTTTCAACAGCCAGCATGTGCTACAGCAACAAAAACAAATTTATGTTAAACGTGCACTCAAGCTCATAAAATATTAAATTTTGAAAAGCACTTAAAACAGCATCACAGTGTTACAAATGATTTTGGTAAATATTTGTCAGACGCAAAATGAAAATAAATACTCGCACAATTAGTTACTTTATCATTTCAATGTATCTCTTACTTCATTATTATTAACTTTTCTTCTTTAAGCAAAATAAATAAATCAACAAACAAAAAATGGTTATAATATTGAAATGAAAAAATACTTTTGAAAAGACCTCAATTTCCATACACTGTGCGAGTGTATTGTCTTTGTTCAGTTACTTTTTCTTCTTCTCTTCTCTTCTTTTATTATTATTATTATTATTATTTCTTTTTTTTTCGACAAGCTCTTTGAACTTGGCATCCATTAAAATTAAGGCCTGTAGATGAATAATTTAAACGAGTCAAGGTGTCAGTTGGTTTTTTCCAATTTTAAAATTTTAATATTTTTGAATTTAAAACAAACAGCAATAAAAATTATTTTGACAACTAAAGTTTTAGCTGCAGCAGGTCGAACACAAGCAATTTAAAAAGCTAATCATTCAAAGAAGGGAGTTGCTGATGTTTTAAGATTAAAATTAAATTAAAATTCTTTAAAAGCATTGAAATATTGACCTGAGTATTCATAAAAAATAAATAAAATGTGTTTGAAATCTACTTTAATACTGTGTTCATATGTACATATATGCGTTTTTAATTGAAACAATATTCAGTTAATTCACAATATCTTATTGGTGTTCATACATACTCAATAGCCCAGTTCACAATCTCGAGCAAGTAGTCTAGCATCGTAGCATGAGCAAAATAATTGTACTCTACACTAACAAAATACATTGAAAATGCTCTCAAATATTCTCTCAATTTGCAAATGCTATAATGCAAGACCATTTGCACAGGATTGTGAATTGGGCTAATATTTCTACGACAATTAGCATTTGACAACTGAAAAAACATTAAAAAAAATTATTGTTAATATTTTTTCTGTGAAAATTTGGTTGTTTTTTTTTATCATAAATATTCATATCAATATTCATGACTCAGCGTAGGGTTGAACTCAGGACCCACCGCCTCATAATATCGTGTTCTACTACTTCAGCCAACAGCAAGCAAAAGTTGTTTCTCATGTAATTTTGGGCGCTGAATTCGAATCTGCACTCCGTTTGTTTTAATTGATTCTGGTTTTCGAGATATTGAGCATCTTATGTTTTTGCTGCAAACGTAGTTTTTTGAAATATTTTGTTGAATAGTGTGAAGTGGTACTGGAATATCTTCAATGTTTCTAATGTTTTGTAATCTCCAAATGATGTGTTTTCGTTTGAGTATAACAGCCATTTTATATTTACATAGATGATGTTGGAATTCAGCATCAAACTTAAAATTTCTCATTTTTCAGTTTTGACCACATAGTTTCCACAATAATAACTAAATTTAACTTCCACTTTGTAAAACGTAAACCAGATACTTAAGCGGTTAAAATAAGCTATTAAGGTTCCAAATCCGTTGACTACTTCCCGAAATATCAAAAAAAGAACACGAAATTTGTAATACAATTTTTATATTTTTTATATGAAGTAATTACACACCACACATACATTACATTCATTAAGCAAAAATAACAATCATCTATATGATTTTTCGGCACTCTCCATAACACTGGCGATGAAAATGAAAAATATACTTTTTTACCGCGTGACCACTTGTATAATATTGTGCTACACGCGTTGCAAATCAATTTCGGTACCCACGGCTTGAGAGTGTTTGATACAGCGAAACCAAAATAGTAAAAATATGCATTTTTGATCACATCAGTAATAACTTTTCCTCTTTTTTTGATTATATAACATCCGCAAACATAACAAAAAATCTTTGAATCAACAATACAATTCTGCCTTTGCATTTTCACACGTTTTAGATTCCAAAAAATACAAATTAAATAACGGTACTAACAGCTGAATGTCATTATGATAGCCCAGTGTTGCCAACATGCGAGAACTAAAAAACTAGAATCAATTTGGAAAGAATAAAATCGGATTTGAATTCAGGGCCCCAAATAACGTCAAGATTAGTTCTCATCTTCTCTGATCCAAAAGTTGACCTGAATTTGTAAACTTGTGTCATTATTAATTATCTCTTAATTGCCAATAAGTTAATTGTAATTTGTATATGAAAATTTAGTCTCAATAATGGCCTTAATTGTTATACTTTAAATTGCTGCATATATGAACACAACATTTTGTATGAAAGATTTTTTATAAAATATATTTCAAACCTATTGTAAATTTTTTGAATATGGGTGTTAAGGTCTATATATATTTATACATACATACAGTTTGCGAAAATAGGTCTACAACTATTGCACAGTGGGACATTTTAGTAAGACACTGAGAACAGAGTATGTAAATACAGGAGGGCCAGCGACGTCCCATTTCTGAAATTAACCTTAAAAGCTCGAAAATAATACCAATATTTTTTCGACGTATTTTTGAGAGAAACAAATAATTCACAAAATCAGGACATGAAGAAAATACTCAATATGCCTTAATATCATTTTAGTTTTGACCTACTTTTCTCGTATACTATTTCCTCATAAAAAATATGTGATATAATTCAAAAATTCGCAAAAGTACTTCCGAAACAAACACTTATTCTGCTCTGCTGTGCAAGTTGATATATAAATTGATATTCATGATCCCTTATTTCTTGGAATATAATGTATTACGACTTTCAGCCTATGGAATCGCAATTGAATTCAAAGTGATTTTAATTTTAACAGATTTTTTTTCATATATATTGCGATAATTTTTAATCGAATATTCGAATATTTGTAAAAAAAAATTTTTTGCTCATATGCTTCCATAGGAACAATTTATATAAAACCTATTTCATGTAAATAATTTCAATGCAAAAAACTGAACTCGAATAATTTTAATCGATTAAACGTGTACTTGCACTCAGGCTATGAATATGATAGAGAACTTTTCTGATTTGCATTAGTTTCTTGTTTTGTTAATTTTTGTCGATCTATTTCACTAAAGAAGGCTTAGCACTGATCCCTGAGCATTACCAACACTATCATGCAGAAAGTAGGGTAGCCTCATACGTCGTTACTGCAGCAAAAATTCGATGCCAAACTTAAGCAAAAAATTGCCACACAAAATTCTCTGTGTTCTTATCCCTCTTCATCTTCAAGCTCCTTTCAAAGTTCCAGTACAATGCATTGCATCAGTAGGAATCGAAGCCCGAGTGTCGGTCGAAGTAAAAAACAAGTAAAAATTTTATATTAGACCGCGTCGAATCTTAAATACCCTCCAAATATTTAGTAAGTAAATTTAAAATGTTCCTTTAAGGCATTTCTGTAGTCAATTTAAAATCTCTATTTTCACACAGTCATTCCGGGAAGGGCCGTGGGGGAGATGTTTCGCCTCTACTAGATCAGAGAACACCTCAGATTCGTATAGGCTTAAGTAAAAGAAATTGTTAAATATATCCACTATTTTTGCATATAATATCGTACGTCCGCCCCACTTAAGGGGGCGGGGTCCAAAAATAGACTATATCATGTTTTCCACAGATGGACATATGGACACTGCCAGATCGTCTTACACCTCATCACTGAACACGAATATATATATAAAGTCCAATTCTTTTTGAATGGTATTAAAACTGTATTTCGTCGCGGTTGCTCTGGCAAGGGCCGTGGGGGCGACATTTCACCTTTGGCATAAAACTCTAAAAATAAATGTTTGCTATAAGTAAGTGTTAAATTTATTTTTAATTTTTTTTATAGGGTCATTTAGGGGGCAAATGAGGAGCAGGGACGTAGGGCAGGGGAGTACCAGGTTACATCTCAGCTTCGTCATGTTCAACGCTTAAAAATGTTCTTTTCAAGAAATGTAGCCTTAAGTAAAAACTTCTTATTAAGTTTTTACACTATTTTTGCATATAATAACGCCATTTAAAGGGGACGGGGTCCAAAAAATAAATTTTTTGGATTTTATGGCTACAAGTTTAACTCGTTGAACTTTCCTTCTAATAAAAATATATCATAACAAAATTACAAAAAAAAAACAAGTAAACATGTTATATTCGACCGGGTCGAATCTTAAATACCCGACAAATATTTAGTAAGTGAATTTAAAATGTTTAACATGGTGGCACAGAGTTCCTTTATATAATATCGTACGTCAACGCCTACTGAAGGGGGCGAGTTTAAAAATAGACAATATCATGTTTTCCACAGACGAACGTATGGGCATTGCTAGACCGTCTTAAACTTCATCACTAATCAAGAATATACATATTTACTTTATAGGGTCCAATTCTCTTTGGGGGGTATAAAAACTGTATTTTGACGGGGTCGTTCTGCAAAGGGCTGTGGAGGAAACATTTCACCTTTGTCATAAAACTCTAAAAATAAATGCTTGGGATGATTATACACAAAATTAAAATAAATGTTTATTTATTTTTAATAGGGTCATATAGCGGGCAAAGGGGGAGGAGGGGTTAGGGTAGCAACAGGCAGTCATAAAACTCTAAAGATAACTGCTTAAGATGATTATATACAAAATTTAAAAAAAAAAAATTTTTTGGTAGGGTCATTTGGGGGGCAAAGGAAGAGGAGGGGGTAGGGCAGAAATCGGAAATCATAAAACTCTAAAGATAAATGCTTGGGATGATTATATACAAAATTTAAAAAAAAATTTTTTTTTTGGTAGGGTCATTTAGGGGGCGAAGGGGAAGGAGGGGGTAGGGCAGAATAGTACCAGGTTTCGTCTCAGCTTCGTCATTAAAGCTTAAAAATTTTATTTTTAAGGAATGTAGGCTTAAGTAAAACAATTTGTTAAATGTTTATGCTATTTTTGCCTATAATAACGCCCACTAAAGTGGGCGGGGTCAAAAAATGTTTTTATTTTATTTAATGGCTCCAAGTTTAAGGCGTTGGACCGTATTTGACATAAAAATATATCATTGGCTTAACAAAATAACCAAAAAACTTTAAAAATTATGTTGTTTCTTCTGGGTTGGTTTAGTTCTTCTTAGGGGAACTTTTTTCCCTCTTGCCCGATTTAGCCCATCTTCGAACTTAACCTGCTCTAAGCTTCAAAATATATTTATGCCAAATTTCAAGAGTATAGCTCTTTTCGTTTGGACTGAATCGTGATTTCCACAGACGGACGGACGGACGGACATGTTCAGTTCGTCTTAGATTTCATCACTGATCAAGAATATATATACTTTATTCTTCTTTGGAGGGTATAAAAACGTATGTTGTTCTTTAGAGGTTGGTTTAGTTCTTCTTAGGGGAACTTTTTTCCCTCTAGCCCGATTCAGCCCATTTATGAACTTGTGATATCCTGCAAGATATATTTATAACAAGTTTCCAGGGTCTGGCTCTTTTCGTTTGGACTGAAATGTGATTTCCACGGACGGACATGGCCAGATCGTCCTAGATTTTATCACTGATCAAGAATATATATATATATATATATATATATATATATATATAAAGTCTACTAACGATTTGGTAAAGCACCAATGAAATGCATATAGATATTGCTTAACCACCAACAAATAAATTTCATTTATATATTAGTATTGTGACAACAATGTGTTAAATAAAAAAACTTAATAATATATATATATATATATATATATATATATATATATATATATATATATACTTTATCTTAATTATTTTCCACAGCCATGTGAACTAATAGTTTACTTTGTTGGAAAGACCATCTTGATTATTAAGCATGAGAATATGTTGCGAATTGACAACCGTGTAAACACCCTGTTCAAGTAAATCTACTCGTTACAGGCCAGTTAACTTTATAAAACCGCTCATTATCCAGCCATTAAATACATTTACTAAATCGGAAACATCAAAATATTTAGCTTCACATGCCGCTTGTTGTGTTACAATTAAAAAGAAACAAATCCCAAATAGCCCTATGGAAACGTTACACTTCAGGTCGAAAAGTTAGTTACATAAAAGCAAGTTGTCTTCTTTGTAAACAATAGCACTGCACGAGATGTAAACGAACCGACTTTTTACAAAGAGTTACAAATTAAATGATACGATTATTTATTTATTACTTTTGAAACAATGGCTACTATTTCTGGTATGAAAATATTGTGTTAAACATGTTTGTTGACTATTTTTTCTTGATTTAAATTACAAAATAATACTTTTTTTTTCAAAGAGGCCGTTAAAAATTAAATTATGCATGTATTTTAAATGCCCTTCTGCTGTTCGCTTTTATAATGTTACAAAATTGGAGTGTAAATAAATTTGAAATGAACAATTTATGACTATCAGGAAATCGAAAAAATTTATAGCTTCCAAATCGTTGTTGTTTTTGTTTTTGTTTGTCGTTTTCTAATGAACTTTATCAATTATATAAGAAAATGTATGTCATAGGAATAAACTTGTTTCACAAAAGAAATATAAATAGAAGCCTGATGCTGGTACATACGGATAGTGGCAATGAGTGCCCAGATAAAAAACTATTCATTAATCATTTAATTATGCATTTCTGATAATAGCGTTTCCAGTCTAAGATTTATTTTGGTGTCTGGGGAATGAAAATTTCGTGTTGCATGACAACTTAAAATGATAATTTTCGAACTGAAATTTTTTTATTACAATCTGGTATATAATTTCATGGTATTTAATTTCTGAATATGACTTCCGGCATTTTTATTTAATACATCTGACCGTATGTTGTCAATGGTGGAGTTACTGGTTTGTCGGCATAACCCAATTTCCTTAAGAAGTCATGACGAGACGTTACATCGCTTACAACGTGGAGAACGGAACCACTTTTGGAAATAAAGTTGTCACCAACAATAAATTGATCGTTAAGCTCGCTGTATGTCAAAACCAAATGTCATTCAAATGCAGATGCTACATTTTTGAAAAAATGAAAAATCAGTCAATATTAACCAATTCAGCTCCTTGTACTAAGAACCGATGATGCCACCAGCATGGAAATCGCACCAACCATATAGTCGATTTTAATGAATTATTGGATTTCCTTATCTTGCCGATGATTTTGAGTCAACATCAGTAAAATTAGTGCCATAACGATCAATAACGAATTTCTGGCTCAATAGTATAATTCCAGGTTTATAGATTTTTTTTTTTTTTTATTTATGTTTTTTGATTTTTTTTTAAATATTTTTTTTTTTATTTTAAAAAAAAATTTTTTTTATTTTTTTTTTTAAGGCTGCCAGTTTTTTTATTAACAAATCCATCACACTTGGGTCCTAGAAGATCCCTTTGTGTTACCTGAAAACATCACAAACACCCAAGGTCCTGGGCGGGAATCGAGCCCACGACCTCTGTGATAATAGGCTAGCATCGCGCCTAATCAGCCACAACAGCACCCCAAGTTTTATACATGATTTTTTATAAATATATACTGGAACCAATTGTTCCTGCCAATTCCAACTTGGGGAGGTTCAAATCGAACACTACTCCCTCTATCCTCTTGCCCATAACAATGCATCGCATATGTAGGAGTCATCCCCTGAGTGCTGGTCCAAGAAAATATATATATATACACTCTCCAACAGAGGGTGGCTCTGTAGCTGATGGGTAGCAATGCTAGCCTGTCAGTCCAATGGTCGTGAGTTCGATGCCCGCCTTAGACTCTGGGAGTTTTCTGCAAACAAGCAAATCGGTTCGCGGTCTATGTTTGTTAAATAAAAAAAATTAATAAAAACATATAGACTGGTATGTCACGAATAAGTTTTTTAATACCGGCTTCCAGTGTGTCAAACGTTGCGGGATTGTCCCTATAAATATAAACCTTAGAATAGTTCCACAAAATATAGCCTAAAAGAGTTAAATGGCATGATTTAGGCGAAGAATTGACCGACCCCAAACGTGAAATAGACTTGTTCACCGAATTCCTCTCTCAATTGGGTTATTGTTGCGCATGCTGTGTGGCTGTGGCTCCATCTTGTTGAAACGGCATGTCAGCAAAGTCCAGCGGCTCCATTTTGGGTAGAAAAAAAATTATAATAATAAAAAAATTGTGTACTCATTGCCATTCACAGTAACATTCCCGCCTTCCTCATCTCATGAAAAATTAGGCCACCGGCCCATAAGCCAAAATGAGGCCACCGACCCACAACCATTTTTTGCATTTTTTGCGGATGCTTTGGCAGTTATTGCATTACTTCTGGCTGCTCTCCAGAAGTATTGTTTAAATTATAGACCAAACTGATCATGCACTTTCTTAACTGATCATGCACTTTCAATAACCGGCCAGCACTATTCGTTTGTAAGTCGATTCATGTTTATATTATTATAAACAAACCAAACTGAGCACGTTTAACAGTAACATGTTAAACGAAACCAGCTGAGCTGCCTAAAAAACAGTGTTGCCAAAGTTGTTGAAAAATCGCCCATAATTAAGCCGTTTTTTTAAATTAGACGATGCTCACTTAGATCGAATATGTCTTTGTGTTTGGATTATATACGAATTCACACTTTTCATAAAATATTTAATGATAAACTTTTCATCAATCCAGACTAATCTTTTTAAAAAAAAATTAAACTTGATATTTTGTGAATAAGAGGAATAATAAACGAAATAAATCTGCTGTTCGTGTTAATGTGTAAACTTCGGGGAAATGGTAACACGAAATCATGGCTACTGGTCTTTTTCTCTAACATGAAAGTGGTATTTACTTTAAATGGCTACAATTTCATTTGCAGATGAAACTATTGTTATACATTCTTTTCATACATAATTTTTTTCGAACAAACTTGTTCTACTCTTATATACAATTTTGTTTAAAAGTTTCAAAAGCACCGCACTAACATTAACAATAGCAAATAACTTTAGTGTTTGTTGCAGTTAGTTTGGTTTAAAACAACAACAAAAATTGCAAGCTAAAATATTTTGGCTTACAAAAAAACTTAAGATGATAAATTTTTGTTATTATACTCGTACATTGTTGTTCCCTGTTGTTGAATGTGTATAAGAAAAATTATTATTTTTTATTTATTAAATGCCATTTAATAAATGCAACTGCATGCAACTGTATTTGAAGAGGATATTTACAAGAGCATTAAGAAAACCAAACAGCATCGAATGCAAAAACACCTCAAATTAACAGGCGATCTTTTGAAAAATAATAGAAAAATGATAAATAATAGAAAATATAATTAAATTTTATACACTAATTTTTCGAAAATTTGTTTAAATTTAGGACGACATGACTTGTAGTTATTCAACTTATACAGCAGAGACGAAAACAGCTGTTTTCGAAGGCCGCTACACATAGAATATAGTTTAACTCTCGAAAAGTGACCAGGTTTAAGCCTACACATATGCAGCAGGTTTTAAGTATTTTTACGCAATATTCGCTTGTTAAATGAGCCACATTTTTATAAAAAAAAAAAAATTGCGGAAGTACTCGCAAGCCATTGTGATGTTACTTGCAATTGGCAAACTCTTCATTAAATAAAAGACATATTTAACAACTGATAAAATTTTTTTGACAGTCCGTTTTGAAGCCTCTTAAAGTATAACCCTTTACATATTCAACGTTTGCGTGTAATTACCATTAAAATTATGTTACAAACATAAAGTCCAGCAATAAAGTCTTAAAATAATAATTTACGAGACTACTGAAGCGCATCAATGATGAACAAAATTTCTAAATTGTACAACAAATAGAAAAAAAACTCGTCATACTAAAATGAATAAATTGCATAACAAACTTTTGCCAAATATTAGCTCATAAACTAAAATGGCCAATTAAATAAAGCCACAGTTGGTTTAATAAAAATGGACACAAAGTCAAAGAAGTCACATCAAATAGCAATTGACGACACATTTTTAATTTTTATACGCAGAAAAAAATTATTTTGATGACAATCTTCAAACAAGTTGCCTTAAATTATTAAACATTAATTTGCTTACGGTATTTCGTCAAATCAAAACAACTTTTTGTTGTTCTTTTTATTATTCTGATTTCTGGAATCCAGTGAATGCCCTGAAACGGTGGTCAGACATACACCTTAAATGAGCGGAGAGCAATTAATGCCATTATTGAACTCAATTAGCACTTAATTGCTATAAAATCGATTAAAATTATAAATGCAGCACCACTAAAAAGTGTGTTTAATGAGCAAAACACAACTCACTGAACAAATTTAGTCAAGACTTAGCACCTAAATTGTGCGAAATTTAAAAAAAAACATAAGCAAAATATGTCGTTCCAAGTTAAATTACTGACATTAAATTTATTAACAATTAGAAAATTTTAAAAAAATATCCCAGATTTGAACTAGAGGTCCCCATGAATATGAAAAATTTTTACACTTTTAATTGTCATGCGTTAATTGAATTGTTTAAATTTTGTATATATGAACAGCAAGATAATTATGGCAATTAATTGAATTAATTGACTCAATTAGAAATACATGTCTGAAGGAAATATAAAGATCAGACAAAAAATTTTTGAATAATACAAATAAAAGATGTTCTAACATATTTTTCTTAAAAAAAGCGATCGCAAAGCCAAAACTGCTTGTTTGGCTATTTAATTCACCTCTTCGCGACTTTATCAACATTTTGCTTTTTGTGAAGTATTTATTTTTTTTCCAATTTAAACACATTTTATTTACTTAACTGTAGCCTTTTTGTAAGAAAAATTTTTGAAGCTCATCAATTATTTTGCCACACCGTATTTCTGTTCAATTTCAGATGATGCTCGTACAACCAACACCTCAGCAACGTATTACTATTCGCGAAGAGTTGCGTGAACCCGATAATGCCGATGAAATTGAGCGTGACGTTCAATTGATACGCGAATGGTTGGACACACAACCCCATTTGCCCAAAGATATGGATGATACACGTTTGCGTACCTTTTTGCGTGGCTGCAAATTCAGTTTGGAGAAGGTGAAAAAGAAGTTGGACATGTACTATACCATGCGCAATGCTATACCCGAATTCTTTTCAACTCGTGATATCAATCGTGATGAATTGTCAATAGTATTGGATTATGTGTAAGTTGAAGTTTGAGCAGACTATTAAATAAGTATTATATAGGTACTGATTATGGGTGTGTAGGTACTTCCGAAAATATCAATGTTCTGTGCTGCTATATATACATTGGAACATCAAATTGGTTTCCAGTTAAATTTATATATATTATATTTAATTTTAATCGTGCTGATTTTTTCCCCATACTTTCAACAAAAATTCAAAGTGATCTTTGAAAGCTGTAATGCGGATCATTAGGGCTACTGCATCCAAAATTTCTTAGAATAACTAAAGATTATATTTTAAACTTTCAGTTAAATGAATCAGAAGTTAAGACAAATAAAAAATTCATAACAACAACTTTTTGACCACTTTCCTTTCTCATTTTCTTAATATGTCCTTATAAATTGACTTCCTGTTGATCCTTGAAATATTTATTTTTGTCTTGCTGAATATAAGAAACATTATAAACTTTTGGCTATTAATATTCATAGCAAAACATAGTTCAAAAATACATGTACGAGGTCTGTTTAAAAATACACATACGAGGTCTGTTAAAATTTTTCGGGATATTACGTATAGCAAAAATAATTCCACAAAGAATTTCCTTAAATGCAGTTAATCAAAACTTAAACTTGATTTCAGTTAGAGCCGTAAAGCAAAAAAGTTTAAACAAATTTTTAAAATTTTAAATAATAAAAATTTTAAAATATTTTAAATTATACAAAAATTTTAAAATATTTTAAATTTTATAAAATTTTAAAATATTTTAAATAATAAAAATTTTAAAATATTTTAAATTATACAAAAATTTTAAAATATTTTAAATAATAAAAATTTTAAAATATTTTATATAATAAAAATTTTAAAATATTTTAAATTGTACAAAAATTTTAAAATATTTTAAATTTTATAAAATTTTAAATTATAAAAATGTTAAATTATAAAAATTTTAAAATATTTTATATTATAAATATTTTAAAATATTTTAAATAATAAAAATTTTAAAATATTTTAAATTATAAAAATTTTAAAATATTTTAAATTATACAAAAATTTTAAAATATTTTAAATTATAAAAATTTTAAAATATTTTATTTTATAAAAATTTTAAAATATTTTAAATTATAAAAATTTTAAAATATTTTAAATAATAAAAATTTTAAAATATTTTAAATTATACAAAAATTTTAAAATATTTTAAATTTTAAAATATTTTATATTATAACAATTTTTAATTATAAAAATTTTAAAATATTTTAAATTTTATAACATTTTAAAATATTTTAAATTATACAAACATTTTAAAATATTTTAAATTATGAAAATTTTAAAATATTTTATTTTATAAAAATTTTAAAATATTTTAAATTATAAAAATTTTAAAATATTTTAAATTATAAAAATTTTAAAGTATTTTAAATTATAAAAATTTTAAAATATTTTAAATTATAAAAATTTTAAAATATTATAAATAATAAAAATTTTAAAATATTTTAAATTATACAAAAACTTTAAAATATTTTAAATTTTATAAAATTTTACATTATAAAAATTTTAAAATATTTTATATTACAAAAATTTTAATATGAAAATTTTAAAATATTTTAAATTATTTATTTTATTATTTATTAAGCTCGAGGTCGTTTTTTTATATAAAATTATTTCAGTTTTCTTTTATTATTCAATATTTCGGCAACAATTTCTTAACATCATCACGAATAAATAATAAAAGTTAACTTATTTAATTGACAATTCGCATTCAGTGATTGAAATCGTGTTTCCGTTTTTTCTGCAAAAACACTTCCGTAGCCTGAGATTAATATCACAACTTCTATTCTTCTTTACAGGCACTGCCCTACCTTGCCCGGCTTGACACCCAATGGGCGTCGTATTACTTTTATTCGCGGCATCGATTGTGATTTTCAGCCCAGCCAAGTAAATGATGCCATGAAAGTTGCCCTTATGATTGGTGATGTCCGTCTGTTGGAAGAGAACGTTGGAATTGCCGGTGATATTTTCATTTTGGATGCTGCTGTTGCCACACCAACACATTTTGCCAAATTCTCACCTGCAGTTGTAAAGAAATTCTTGATTTGTGTTCAAGAGGCATATCCGGTCAAGGTCAAAGAGGTGCATGTCATTAATATTTCGCCTTTGGTCGATACCATTTTCAAGTTTGTCAAGCCATTCGTTAAAGAGAAGATCATTAATCGTATCACTTTCCACAATGACATTGAAAGTTTATACAAATCGGTGCCCAAAGATTTGCTGCCCGAAGAATATGGCGGCAAGGCCGGTTCCATTGTCGAGTTGACTCAAATGTGGAAGAAAAAATTGGCCGAATACACCGAATGGTTCAAAGAGCAAGAGGACAAAAAGGCCAACGAAGCCTTGCGTCCCGGTTCACCAAAGACCAGTGATGATCTGTTTGGCATGGAGGGCACATTCAGGCAATTAAATATCGATTAAATATTGAGTAGAAGCCATAACGTTAAACTTCGCTTTAGACCTCATTTGAGATTATATGATGTTCGGTGGTTATTATTTTGTTTCACTTTAGATTTTTCTTTTCAATAATATTTTCCATTGAAATTTGTTTCGTTATTGATTTATGTTAAAAAAAAAAAAAACATAAAATATGTTCCATGGCCGTGTGCTTGATTGAATATTTTGCTTATTAGCTTAATTTTTAAGCACACTGCTGGTTTGCTTGAAAAACGTCTTAACTCGTTGAAATTGTTTTTCGTATTAATTATGTAAACTATTTGTTATGACATGCGATAGCCATGAGCTTGTGTACGTGTGCTTGATGGTGATAAATTGATTTGATATGCCATCAAGCATAGTAGCACATTTTCATATGCTTGTCAAGCATTGTGTTCGCGTTTCAACTCCTTTACAGCTTCAATTTTGTTAAACGCTGTCTATGTGGTATTGTATTTAATAGACATTTCCGGGTTAAGATGTTTTTCTAGTTAATGATGATGGGACATTTTTCATAATTTTAACATATTTTTATGTTTATTTGATAAACAAACATATATTTCATTTTTCATAATTTATCCAAGATTTGTTCATATTTTCTCATATTTTTGTAATTTTACTTTAATTATTCTAAATAAAATGGATTAAATAAAAAATATGCTTAGTGTCAACTTATTTTTGTAAGCAACTGTGGAATGTGAACATGAACTCCGTTATGCATTAAACACATTCACGTCTGCAGGCTACCGACTACATGGCTACAAGTGCCGCTGGCCGGAATTGTCGCCTCATAGTCAGCTACTTAATTATTTTGAACGCGGCAGCTACAACATCAACATCTCATTTTAGTGGTGCCACCTTCATATATAAAAAAAGCGCTTATTTTAAGTCTATTTATACATCGAAACAAAATTAATAATAACAAGTAAAAACGTTATATTCGACCGGGTCGAATCTTAAATACCCTCCAAATATTTAGTAAGTGAATTTAAAATGTTTAACCTGGTGGGACAGAGTTCCTTTATATAATATCGTACGTCAACGCCCACTAAAAGGGGCATGGTTCAAAAATAGACAATATCATGTTTTCCACAGACGAACGTATGGGCATTGCTAGGCCGTCTAAGACTTCATCACTGATCAAGAATATTTATACTTTATGGGGGGTCCAATTCATTTTGGAGGGTATAAAAACTGTATTTTGGCGGGGTCGCTCTGGCAAGGGCTGTGGGGGAAACATTTCACCTTTGTTATAAAACTCTAAAAATAAATGCTTGGGATAATTATATACAAAATTAAAATTTCTTTGTTTTTATAGGGTCATTTAGAGGGCAAAGGGGGAGAGGGGGTAGGGCAGAAACAGGTAGACATAAAACTCTAAAAATAAATGCTTGGGATGATTATATACAAAATTTAAAAACAATTTTTTTTTTTTGGCAGGGTCATTTAGGGGGCATAGGAAGCGGGGGGGGGGGGGGGGTTTAGAGCAGAAATCGGCAGTCATAAAACTCTAAAGATAAATACTTGGGATGATTATATACAAAATTTAAAAAAAATTTATTTATTTTGGTAGGGTCATTTAGGGGGCAAAGGAAGAGGGGGGGGGGAGGGGGGGGAGGGGGTAGGGCAGAAATCGGCAGTCATAAAACTCTAAAGATAACTGCTTGGGGTGATTATATACAAAATTTAAAAAAAAAATTTTTTTTTTTGATAGGGTCATTTAGAGGGTGAAGGGGGTGGAAGGTAGCAGAGTAGTACCAGGTTTCGTCTCAGCTTCATCATTAAGGCTTAAAAATTTTATTTTTAAAGAATGTAGGCGGGGTCCAAAAATTATTTTTTTATTTTATGGCTCCAAATTTAAGGCGTTGAACCGGATTTGACATAAAAATATATCATTTGCTTAAGAAAATAACCAAACAACTTTAAAAATTATGTTGTTTTTTCTGGGTTAGTTTAGTTCTTCTTAGGGGAACTTTTTTCCCTCTTGCCCGATTTAGCCCATCTGCGAACTTAACCTGCTCTAAGCTTCAAAATATATTTATGCCAAATTTCAAGAGTCTAGCTCTTTTCGTTTGGAGTGAATCGTGATTTCCCCAGACGGACGTACGGACGGACATGCTCAGTTCGTCTTAGATTTCATCACTGATCAAGAATATATATACTGTATGGGGTTTGAGATGAATATTTCGATGCGTTACAAACGGAATGACAAAGTGAATATACCCTCCAAATTCTTTTTTTTTTGGAGGGTATAAAAACACTTTATTTGTTTATAGCTCTTTATTGTTTTTGCATTTGTAATAAATACATTTTGATGTCCTTTTTTGTTATGGCACTATGAAAATGAGTTTATGAGTTAATTCACGTCTTTTATCGATAACGGCTATCAAATATATACAAAATTAGAGTATTCAAAATAATGGAATTTTTACTTGAAAAGTCAGATACAAATTTAAAAATTTAATAATACTTGCAATAGGTGAATAAATTTGAAAAATATGTCCAACAATAGAGAGACATTTTGGAGTACACTCGGATCTCGTTTTATGCGGATCTTTTTTATGTGGATTCGAATTTATGCGATTTTTAAATGAACGATTTTTTTTTAGAATTTCAACAGGTTTGTGAAATAGGAGATGTTTTTAGGCTTTTTTACCGTGTTTAAATTAAGCCAAGTTTGCATCACTTATATGTTCGTTACAGTTTGTTTTATTTTGTATTTTTTTTTTCTATGCGTAGACGACACGCATGTATGAGTGTTGTGTGTGTGTTATTATTATTGAAAGAACAAACGGGGGATTTCCCTTCTTATTAGCTGGTGTTTTTTCTGTGCATAACTGAGAGATCCTTATTTTATTAGGTGGCTCATTTGTTTAATCTGTGAGCTCTCAAATGGTTTTTAAAAGTAAGATAAGACGCTTGAAACTCTTTAAAACTGTGGTTGAAGTCTGTGCTGACGATTTAATAAAGCACCAATGAAATGCATGTAGGCATTGCTTAACCACCCAACAAATAAATTTCATTTTGTAAAATAAATATATATTTAAATTGTATTACAGGATGTTAATTTTCCTAACAGGCTATAGGTTTAAATCTGCGAACTGCAAAAGCGAAAGAGATACATGGAATATATTCGTACTAACCAAAAATGTAATAACTTGAAAATATGAATGTGGGAACTTCTCATATTCAATTTTCGTTAATATATTGGTTAAATAGTTGATATTCCTACTAACTAGCACCACTTGCAAAAGTGGAAAAATTGAACAAAGAACGCTGATGAGATGGCGTAGCGGCCTCGAAATCAGTACTGATCCGTTCTGCTGGTTTAATGACTATGAAAAATATTCTTAATATTCCACTCTCAAAAATAATAAATAGAATACGGCGTATCGTTACATTCCTAATTTTTGCTTCGTATTTACATCATAATCATTCAAAATATGTAAATTTAAATTTTTGTCAGTTACGGCCTCTTGAATTTTAGGTGGCGAAAAATTTGCCATAAATTTAAATACATAAAATCACAGCATTTCATTAACGGACATTTTTTCTGTTGTGGCGTTACCTGTTTAGTTAAATAAATTGTGTAATTAAAAGAAAAGTGCTGCATAAGCCATGAACTACAGGGTCCGCCAAATAACTTTTTTTTTGAAAATGCTATAAAAAAAACTACTGAATATTTTCTCAAATCTCTTTTTTTGTTTGAAAGTACAATCCTTCCAGTTAATAATGGAAGATAATTTCATTCAAATGGCTGCCTCGGCTGGCCATGCAGTAGCCTACACGATCGGTCCAATTTTTAAGCACTTTATCGATTGTGTGAGCAGCTGTATTTCACCAATGGCTTCACGAATATTGTCCTCTAAAGCGTCAATTGTCTCTGGCTTGTCGGCGTAACACTTATCTTTGACGGCACCCCACAAATAATAGTCCAACGGTGTCAAATCGCAGCTCCGAGGTGGCCAAACGACATCAGCTCTGCGGCTGATAATGCGATCTTCAAAAATAGGGCGCAAAACATCAAGTGTTGCTTCGGCTGTGTGGCACGTAGCGCCGTCCTGTTGAAACCAAATGTTGCCAATATCCTCCTCTTCAATTTTTGTGAACAGAAATTCATTCAACATGGCCCGATAACGATCGCCATTGACGGTAACGGCCACTCCTGGCTCATTTTCGAAGAAAAATTGCACAATTATGCCTCTGGACCGAAATCCGCACCAAACAGTGACTCGTTTTGGGTGCGTCGGCTTTTCAATGTATGCGTGCGGGTTTTCTGTGCCCCAAATGCGACAATTTTGCTTGTTTACATACCCGCCAAGATCAAAATGAGCTTCATCTGACAAGATGATATTTTTTGGCGAAATCGGCATATTCTGTAAGTCGATCGCAGGCCCAATTAGCGGGGCCAAAACGCTTTGGATGGTCAACCATATTCGTTCAGCGGAAGGATAATACTAATTATCTGTCAAATCAGACATGAGCAGAGTATTACCATTCACGAAATAAGCACTAGTTGAAAAAAAAAACGTTAGATGGCGGACCCTTTACAATGGCAAGTGCTCGTAGTTGTAAATTAAATCTTTCTCTTACATTTTAGTTGGCAAATGTTATATTTAAACTTGTTACAAGCAGTTAAAAGGATTTGCATAAGGATTTCAGTGTCCTCCATTTAATCGGATATGAGACTTTATTTACTCATATACACACTTAAACACACACACTCACACACACATACATACACCGGCATGCACTTGCACTAGTAAGTACGAGTGCGTATGTGTGTGTCTGTTTATACAGCAGATCCTTGTGGCCATTGTGTTTGAATATGAAATGCGCCATAAATGGAAGTGTATGAAAAGAGTTTTAATATATCAACACCAGGACATTTGCAATTAAAGCAGTCTTTATTTAAATTGCCACTGTAGAGTTTTTTAATCGTATGCATTTCAAATGGAATGTTCATCATGATGGAAACTCATTTGAATTTAGAGCAAATTAATATTGGTAAATGTTAAGGTTTGAACTATTTAATAAGAGTTGAACTAAATACGAGTATTTCATACAACTTGTTAGGCCCGCAGTTATTGTATTTTAAATAGCAGCGATGGAACAAATACAGTCGAATCCGCTTTAGCGCAACACGCTTTATTGAAAAAAATCGGATTACTGAAATTTATAAAAATCCCCGCACTGATTTTAAACGCAGCTAGTCTTATTCACTTCGCTTTAGCGAAACATCGCTTTACTGAAAATATGGTATTACTGAAAACCAAAAGCAAGCCCACAACTACGTTTTGTATGAAACTTACTTCGCTTTAGTGAAAAAATAAACAATGACATCGAATCGATTGCATAAGTTAAGGCTGAAAAAATTGTGCATGTTTTGTCCGTTAAAAAATTAAATGGCAAAATGTATTTGTCCTTTTCTCTCTTACGTACTTTATTGTATTTTTCTATTATATTGTCGATGCAAGTGGCTAGACATGTGATATAAAAAATATTGCTTTACTGATTTTAAGCAGTACGCTTAACTGTAACAAATTTCAATAATCCGAACTATGTTTTAGAAAAAAATACCGGATAACTGAAAAAATTGGGTTTTTCTTATTTCCAGTAAAGCGGAGTCGTCTGTATTACTTAATGCACTTAAAAGAATTATGCGGAATATTTTCATATATTTACCTTAAGAGTTTTCTTTACTACTTGATTGGAAATTTGCAGGCAAAGTGAAATCGAAAATGGGACAGCATTTTAATTCTTTATTTTTTAATCCAGCTCACTTCCCATTTAATAACAACAGTTTAATAAATAAATCAAAAATTCTTATATTAAATTCGACAAAAATTTAAAGGTTAATTGTTCGAAATTTTTGCTTTAAATTCAGAAAGACATGATAAGTATTCCAAGGCACAAAGGAAAGTCCACATAAGGTTATTAATTATTCAACTTACACAGCAGAGCAGAACAGCCGTTTTCGAAAGCCCCTACATTTTCATCATCGTAGTACTTGTTTCTTCGCCTTTGTCCCGGTTCAGCCCATTTACAAACTTGACCTGATCCTTCAAGAAATATTTACACCAAATTGCAAGGGTGTGGCTCTTTTCGTTGGGACTGTATGGTGATTTCCACAGACGGACGAACGGATGGACGGACTTGGCTAGAACGTCTTAGATTTCATCACTGATCAAGAATATATATACTTTATGGGATCTTAGAGGTATATTTCACTGCGTTACACACGGAATGACAAAGTGAATTCTTTTTTGGAGAGCATAAAAAACTTATACCACGAGTAACTGTCTCACGTTGCACATTGGGCCCAAATATGAAATATAGGATTGTACGATTTTTTCTTAAAATGTTAATTTTTTTTTATTGTTATTATTATATTAATATGATTTTTTTTCAGCTGCATGGGCACAATCGATATCGATAACTATATTTTTACAGAAGAGCATATCAAATTGCGTTGGGATTTTTTGTTCAGTAAACTTTGGCATGAATCGAGAAAAGAAATTTTGGAAATTTGCTTTGCATAATATAAATCTGTGTGCGGAGTAGAGGTGTAAAACTAGCGATAGTTATTTTTTTTCACAATCAATTGTAAATGTTCTTAAGTAACCTACTTATAATACCTCATGAAGAGTTGTATTGGTAAAAAAACAAACAAAAAATTAAAATTTCACTTCCAGGGTTGGGAAATTGAAAGTTATTTTGGGGCATGCAATATATTGTTGTACATGAAAGTGACCAAAATGGTTGCAAATTTTAAGTTTTTTTTAAATAAAACTATTTCATGCCTCATTAAGAGTTGCATTGGTAAAAAAAAACAAAAAAAAAATTTAAATCCGCTTTTTATACATAAAAGTAAATAAAAAATAAAATTTCGAATCCAGGGATGGACAAGTGCAATATTTCATAGTATTCATGTGACCAAAATGGTTAAAAATTTGAAATTTTTCTTTAAAAAATTACTTTATACCTCAAGAAGCGTTGCACTGATAAAAAAAAAACAAATTAAAATTTCGTTTCCAGGGTTGGAAAAATTAAATTTGTTTTGGTACATGCAATATTTTGTAGTACATGTAATAACCAAAATGGTTTCAAAATTCGAGTTTTTCTTAAACAAAACTACTTTATACCTCATGAAGAAAATTTAAAAAAATTTAAATTTCGCTTCCAGGGTTGGGAAATTGAATTTTTTTTTATACATAAAAGTAACTAAAAAAGCAATTGACGTTGTTTTTTTACTGATTAAAACAATTTTTTAGTTCAGGAAAAACAAAATTGGTATCAAAAATTAAAAAAAATCAAAATTTAGATTCCAGAGTTGGATAACTGCAATATTTTGTGGTACATAAAAATTACCTAAATGGTTACAAATATTAAGATTTTCTTAAATAAAACTATTTCATGCCTCATTAAGAGTTGCATTGTTAAAAAAAATTTAAATTTCATTCCCAGGGTTGGGAAATTGAAATATTTATTCTGCATAAAAGTAACCAAAAAGGCAATTGACGTTGTTTCTTTTTGCTAATTAGAGCTGTTTTATAATTCAGGAAGAACAAAATTGGTATTAAAATCTTAAAAAATCAAAATTTCGACTCCAGGGTTGGACAAATGAAATATTTTATAGTACATGAAAGTGACCAGAAAGTTTAAAAATTTTAATTTTTTTCTCAAGTAAAACTATGTTACACCTCACTAAGAATTGCATTGGTAAAAAAATAAAAATTCGCTTTCAGAGTTGGAAAATCGAAATATTTTTGGTACATAAAAGTACCCACATAAATTTAAAATTTTGTGTTTTTAGTGAATTAAACCTATTTTATATTTCAGAAAAAATTAAATTAGTATTAAAAAATTAAAAATTCGGTTCCAGGGTTGGAAAATCGAAATTTTTTGGTAAATACATTTGGTATCCACATAAATTCCCAATTTTGGTTTTTTTCAGTGACTTAAACCAATTTTATAATTCGCTAAGATTTAAATTGGTATTAAAAATTTTAAAAACTAAAAATTCGGTTCCAGGGTTGGAAAATCGAAATTTTTTAGTACATAAAATTAGCCATATCAGTTCCTAATTTTGGTTTTTTTGTAGATGAAATCTTTGTTTTAACTTCGGGAAGAGTTCAATTGGTATTAAAAACCAACAAAATAAAAATTCAATTTCAGGGTTGGTATATCGACATTTTCTGATTTATAAAAGTATTCATGTTATTTGTTTGGAAAAAATAAATTGGTATTAAAAACCAAAAAAATCTATAAAACGCTTCTATGGTTGGCCAATTAGAACTTTTTGGGGGTGCATGAAACGGATTTTTTCTTTTTGTTTGTAAATTAAACATATTTAATATTTCTGAAAGACATTCAGAGGTATTAGAAATAAGAAAAGCCAAACTTTTAGCTTCATTGCCGAAAAGTTTAAATGAAAAAATTACATTTGTGAAGGGTATTTAAGATTCGGCATAGCCGAATATATCTCTTTTACTTGTTTTTTTTTTTTTTTTTTTTTTTGGTAATCAAATATATTTTATATTTTAAAAAGAAACAAATTAACGATTAAACAGGTTCACTTCAGTCAATTAATTATGCAATAAAATTTTTAATTTTTTATGGTATAATTTTTTTTTTCGTCTCATATAAAAAATGTATGAGTTTAGCAAACATTTTTTTCATACAACCAAAGAAAGTGTTTATTTTAATAAGTCAAATGATAAACAGCAAAAACTATAATCATACGTAAAGATGCAAGAAGGGGAACGAGTTTCGTTTGCTGCCAAACATTCTTGGTCATCGTTGTTCAAAAGGGTGGATGGACAATATCCCTGACTGATTTTAAATATTTTAGAAATCCAGTAAAACTTTAAAGCCTTGAACGTGTGTCTAAAAAATCTTAATCAAGATTCTGATACTCTAATTGAACTTGAGGGAATTATTAAATTTTTATTATTAAATTAATAAAAGCCAATAGCCCTACTGCCAGGGATTTAATTAAAAATCTTGGTATTAGATTTAAGAAAAGACGAATTCAAGTTTTAAATACACTTTTCCGAATTATATGTTTCTAGGAATACATTCTTAAAATACAGCACAAAAACAAAAACTAATGAATTTGAAAATTAGCTTTTTGGCAGAATATTCATGGCTGAACTTGGCCAGGATGAGTCAGATGATGACCGGACAACACAAGAAACTCTTGATGGTAACACAAACAATCTTTTAGCAGAATTGAACGCAAATATTAAAAGTTTTAAAATTTTTCTAAAATTAAAACAGGACTCTAATGGTATAATGGAATATTTTATATATATAGAGAAATCCTGAAAAAGTACTGAGAAATTAGATATGGCGTCTTATGAATTGCTTTCGATTTCTCCAACATCAACCCTCCCAAAAAGAATTGCGGGGTATATTCACCTTGTCATTCCGTGTGTAACGCAGCAAAAAATATACATCTGAGACCGTCTGTGGCAATCACGATTCCGACCAAACGAAAAAAGCCAGACCCTTGAAACCTGGTAAAAAAATATCTTGGAAGATGGCACAGGTCAAGTTCGGAAATGGGCTGAATTGGGTAAGAGGGAAAAAAGTTCCCCTAAGAAGAACTAAACCCACCTCTAAAAAAAAACTTTATTGTCGAATTTTTATACCCTCCAAAAAAGAATATGGAGGGTATATTCACTTTGTCATTCCGTTTGTAATGCAGCGAAATATCCATCTGAGACCCCATAAAGTATATATATATTCTTGATCAGTGATGAAATCTAAGACGATCTGAGCATATCTGTCCTTTCGTCCGTCTGTGGAAATCACGATTCAGCCCAAACGAAAAAAGCCAGACTCTTGAAATTTGGTATAAATATATCCTGAAGGATAGCACAGGTCAAGTTCGGAAATGGGCTAAATCGGCCGAGGGGGAAAAAGTACCCCTACAAAGAACTGAACCAACCTCTAAAAAACTACATAATTTTTAAAGTTTTTTTTTTTTTATTTTGTTAAAGAAGGTCCAACGAGTTAAGCTTGCAGCCATAAAATAAAAAAAATTATTTTTGGACCCCGCCCCCTTTAAAGGGCTTTATTATATTCAGAAATAGTGTAAAAATTTAACAAATTGTTTTACTTAAGCCTACATTCCTTAAAAATAAAATTTTCCAGCTTTAATAACGAACCTGAGGCGTAGCCTGGTACTACTCTGTCCTACCTCCTCCTCCCCTTTGCCCCCTAAATGACCCTACCAAAAAAAAAAAAAAAATATTTAAATAAATTTTACATTTAATTATTCCGAACATTTTTTTTTTTGAAGTTTTATGCCAAAGGTGAAATGTCTAACCCACGGCCCTTGCCAGGGAGACCCCGACAAAATACAGTTTTTCTACCCTCCAAAATGAATTGGACCCAACCATAAAGTATATATATTCTTGATCAGTGATGAAGTCTAAGACGATCTAGCAATGCCCATATGTTCGTCTGTGGAAAACATGATATGGTCTATTTTTGGACCCCGCCCCCTTTAGTGGGCGTTGACGTACGATATTATATGCAAAAAAAGTGTAAATATTGAACAGTTTGTATTCCTTAAGCCCATAAGAAGCTGAGATGTTCTCTGATATTGCAGAGGTGAAACGTCTAACACCACGGCCCTTCCCGGAATGACTCTGTCAAAATAGAGATATAAAATTGGGTACAGAAATGTCTTAAAGGAACTCTGTCTCACCAGGTTAAACATTTTAAATTTACTTATCAAATATTTGGAGGGTAGTTAAGATTCGACCTGGGGGCAAATTACGGCATTCGATATCGATCGAAAATTCTATTTGAATTTTTGAATGCCGTAATTTGGCCCCTGGTCGAATATAACGTTTCTACTTGTTTTTTGTAATCAAGCATATGATATATTTTTATGTCAGAGAAGGTTCAACGCGTTAAGCTTGGAGCTATAAAATAAAATAAAAATTTGGACCCCGCCCCCTTTAGTGGGCGTTGACGTACGATATTATATGCAAAAAAAAAGTGTAAATATTGAACAGTTTGTATTCCTTAAGCCCATAAGAAGCTGAGATATTCTCTGATCTTGCAAAGGTGAATGGTTTCCCCCATGGCCCTTCCCGGAATGACTCTGTCAAAATAGAGATATAAAATTGGGTACAGAAATGTCTTAAAGGAACTCTGTCTCACCAGGTTAAACATTTTAAATTTACTTACTAAATATTTGGAGGGTAGTTAAGATTCGACCTGGGGGCAAATTACGGCAATTCTATTTGAATTGTATTGAAATTTCGATCGATATCGAATGCCGTAATTTGGCCCCTGGTCGAATATAACGTTTTTACTTGTTTTTTTGTAATCAAGCATATGATATATTTTTATGTCAGAGAAGGTCCAACGCGTTAAGCTTGGAGCTATAAAATAAAATAAAAATTTAGACCCCGCCCCCTTTAGTGGGCGTTATTATATGTAAAAATAGTGTGAAAATTTAGCAAATTGTTTAAATATAACATTTTTTAAGCTTTTATGACGAAGCTGAGACATAACCTGATCCTCCTCTACCCTACCCCCTCCTTCCCCCAAGTGACCCGATAAAAAAAAATAAAATTTGCACTTAACTATTCCAAAAAATAATTTTTATTGCTTTATGGCGAAGATGTATATCCCCCCCGGCCCCTTCCGGAGTGACCACTACAACGTAGAGTTTTTATTTATTAAGTATTTGGAGGGTATTTAAGATTCGACCCGATCGAATATGTATAACATTTTTACTTATCATTTGTTTGAATTTTGTTTATTGTTTTTTTTTTTAATAATAACTTCCAAATAAAAAATATTTTATGCATTTTTATTTATTGAAATTAGGCCCATAATTAAATGATGGCTTCCTAATTGCTGTATATTTTATTTATTTTGTTATACAAATACGAGTACTTAATTAGACGAGTACGAGTTAGTTTAAAGTATGCGCTTCAATTAGAATTGAAATATTTAAATTAAATAAATACTAATATTAGAAGTATAAGGCTTTAAAACTACAACAACGGGCGTTGACCAAAATTCAAATATATAAAATTACACTTAGAAAAAAAAGCACACTCACTGTGTGTGTAAAAATCAAATTGGTCAAAAGCTATAATCACTTCAGCAAGTTTTAATACCTATTTGAAACTTGTTTACAGCAAATTAAAAAAAAGGTTAAATGGATTTTCTGTGCAAGAATTAACACAAACCCAAACACGAATCTCTCATGCATTATTGATATGGAAAAAAGTTTTGATTTACAAATAAATAAAATTAACTGCTTAAAACTGTTCATTAAAGAGGTGTAACAACTATTTAATTATAATTCTAATTCTAATGCTGAATAAAATACGAGTGAAATATGGACATTTTAAATATGCCCAATGCCAGCAGCTGAAATGCAGTAAATCCAAGGCTTAACTGGCAGCAAAAAGGCCCAGTATTAAACATCACATATCGCATTAAGGAAGTCGGTAGTAAATAAAATGTTTCTGCAAGCGGCTGAACGTCAAGATCTTTTCCCATTCATACGCTACGTCATGTACTATGCTGGCATGCATCCGTTTAACTTGGAACGACGTTTACCACACTTTCTGCATGGCCTGGCCATTCTGTTGCAGCTGCTGCTGGAACTCTTTTTGTATTTTGTGGCCATTCATATATGGATTTTATATATTTGCACGATTTATGTGAATTATCACAGTGCCGATCTGGAGTCGTTTGTCAATTGCATGATACAAATAATCATTTATTGGTGGGTAATCACCATGAAAATATATTTTCGTCATTTGCGCAAACACCAGCTGGAAAGTTTAATTGATTTAATTAATTTTAAATATCAAACCCATTCAGCGATTGGTAAGTAAAGGAGTTCCTTTAAACGATATAATCAATTTCAAAGTAATTTTGGGGGTCATACTCCTGCAGGTTTAATCAGTTCGGTTATTGTGTGACATGCACGTGCATGCGAAATATCCCTCTAAGACCCCATAAACTATATATAAATATTCTTCTTCAGTGATGAAATCTAAGAGAACCTTAAAATTTGGCATAAATACAGTCAAGTTCGGAAATAGGCTGAAACGGGCCATAGGGAAGAAAAGTTGCCCTAAGAAGTACTAAGCCAAACTCTAAAAAACAATATCATTTTTAAAGTTTTTTTTTCAAATTTTTTTTAACCAAATGATATATTTTTATGTCAAAGAAGGCTCAAAGCAGTGAATTTGCAGCCAGAAAATCTAGTTTTGTGACCACGCCCCTTTATTGGGCGTTGAACTAACATATAGGGTCCGCCATCTAACGGGTTTTTTTTCAACTCGTGCTTATTTCGTGAATGGTAACACTCTGCTCATGTCTGATTTGACAAATAATTAGTTTTATCCTTCCGCTGAACGAATATGGTTGACCATCCAATGCGATTTGGCTTCGCTAATTCTGCCTGCGATCGACATACAGAAGATGCCGATTTCGCCAAAAAAAAAAAATCATGTTTTCAGATGACGTTCATTTTGATCTTGGCGGGTATGTAAACAAGCAAAATTGTCGCGTTTGGGGCACAGAAAACCCGCACGCATACATTGAAAAGCCGACGCACCCAAAACAAGTCACTGTTTGGTGCGGATTTCGGTCCAGAGGCATAATTGGAGCCATTGTTCTTCGAAAATGAGCAAGGAGTGGCCGTTACAGTCAATGGCGATCGTTATCGGGCCATGTTGAACGAATTTCTGTTCACAAAAATTGAAGAGGAGGATATTGGCAACATTTGGTTTCAATGGGACGGCGCTACGTGCCACACAGCCGAAGCTAAACTCGATGTTTTGCGCCCTGTTTTTAAGGACCGCATTATCAGCCGCAGAGCTGATGTCGTTTGGCCACCTCGGAGCTGCGATTTGACACCGTTGGGCTATTATTTGTGGGGTGCCGTCAAAGATAAGTGTTACGCCGACAAGCCAGAGACAATTGACGCTTTAGAGGACAATATTCGTGAAGCCATTGGTGAAATACAGCTGCTCACACAATCGATAAAGTGCTTAAAAATTGGAGCGATCGTGTGGGCTACTGCATGGCCAGCCGAGGCAGCCATTTGAATGAAATTATTTTCCATTATCATTATTTGAGAAAATATTCAGTCGTTTTTTTTGTAGCATTTTCAAAAAAAAAAGTTATTTGGCGGACCCTGTAGTTCATGGAAAATAGTTCAAATATTTAACAAATTGTACAACTTAAGCCCACATTATTTAAAAATTAAATTTTAAAGTTTCTATGATGAAGCTGAGATGTTCTCTGATCTTCCTCTGCCCTACCCTCCCCCTATTTTTTTCCCACTTAAATGACCCTATAAAAATAAAAATAAAAAATTTTTTTTTTGGCCTTAAGAACATCCCACATTGACTTTTTAGTGTTTTATGGCAAAGGTGAAATATCACCCCCACGGCCCCTCCCGGAGTTATCCCTACAAAATAGTGTTTTTTTATTAAATATTCGAAGGGTATTTGAGATTCGACCCGGTCGAATATAAGGTTCTTACTTGTTGTTTTGTTTTGTTTTGTTTTGTTTTCAAGCAGGACTCAGGGGATGGCCCCTACATATACCGTGCATTGCGCCGGAACTAGAAAGGAGGGAATAGTATTGAGGAGGCCGATGAAGAAAGATGAGAAGTATAGTGCTCTTGTACAAAATTGAAAGATTTGATCATACAAAGTTAAATAGTGTCCCTCCAGAGTCTCTGGACAAGTCAAAGTTTTATTTAATTGTTATTGTTTTCTATTAAGGATTGACATACGTGACAATGGACAATTGCTTGGTCATGTGCAATAAATGGCTCAAATGTTACACCTACTGCTGCTTCATGGGCACACTTTTCTGGCTCTTGTTGCCGTTTGCTTACGGTGATCGCAGTCTACCTTTAGCCTGCTGGTATCCATTTAATTATAAGGTTTGAATTTGTTTTTTTTTTATAATTTTTCTTTCCATAATTCACTGATGCAATTTCATTTGTTTAGGAGCCCATTGTCTATGAAATCATGTATTTCCTACAGTCTGTTGCCCAAATACAAGCGGCTGCTGCTTTCGCAGCATCCAGTGGCCTCTATATGGCCTTAAGCATATTGATATCTGGTCAATATGATATTTTGTATTGTAGTTTAAAAAATATTTTTGCTACAGTTGCCATTAAAAGTGCAGCAAGGAATGATCTGATGTAAGTTTACAAAAACCAAAAGTACCAGTCTTATTTTGGGGCTATAGTTAAAAAACGAAAAAAAGTACCAGTTGGGGCGTGCATGAAAAATATAGTTTTTTTTTCTTGTTTTAGAAAATCTTTAGAAATACTTTTCATTCTTTTGCTGTTTTCTTTTCTAAAAAAAGGTAAAAAATTGTTGCACTTTTCAAAGAAAAATTACTTATGTTGATTTCTTTTCTAAAAAAAATGCTACATATTTTGCACTTTTCAATTTATTACAAATGAATGTACCACCTCTTGCGAAAAATTATTTTTATTTTAAAAATATAGTTGTTTTTTTTTTGTTGAAAAATATAGTTTTTCTTGTTTCAGAAAGCCTAGAGAAATGCTTTTTATTCTTTTGCAGTTTTTGTTTTTTTTTTTAAAAAGATACAAAATTTGTTGCACTTTTCAAAGAAAAATTACTTATGTTGATTTCTTTTCTACAAAAAATGCTACATATTTTGCACTTTTCAATTTATTACAAATGAATGTACCACCTCCTGCGAAAAATTATTTTAATTTTAAAAATATAGTTTTTTTTTGTTGAAAAATATAGTTTTTCTTGTTTCAGAAAGTCTATAGAAATACTTTTCATTCTTTTGCTGTTTTCTTTTCTAAAAAAAGGCAACAAATTTGTTGCACTTTTCAAAGAAATATTACTTATGTTGATTTCTTTTCTAAAAAAGTGCTACATATTTTGCACTTTTCAATTTATTACAAATGAATGTACCACCTCTTGCGAAAAATTATTTTTATTTTAAAAATGCGCCATATTGTAGTTTTTTAGGAAAACAGTGATAAAATGTTACATTTTTTTTCAGAAAAGAAATCACCATTGATATTATTTTGTAAAAAAAAAAATTTGGTTTTAAATTGAGTTTAACTGGAAATTTTTCGAAAAAAAAAGAAATTTTTCGTAGAAAAGAAAACACCTTTAGCGTCTAATGGTGAGTTCTTTTCTGAAAAAAATGTAACATTTTATAACTGTTTTCCAAAAAAAACTACATTATGGCGCATTTTTAAAATACAAGTAATTATTCGTAAGAGATGGTAGATTAATTTCTAATAAATTCACTATTTCGAAATGCCATAATATTGGCATTTTTTAATGAAAAGTGCAAAATATGTAGCATTCTTTTTTAGAAAAGAAATCAACATAAAACTTTTTAAGGCAATTTCACATTTAAAATGAATTTAAAAAGCAATAGAGATCGATTTGAAAAATACCCCAAAAATTATGCAAAAATGCTAAAAATAATATTTATTCGCATGTGGAAAACTTTAAAAATGTTTAAAGAAATATTATTTCTTTACCATTTTTCCTTGCAGAAAACTCTGTCAACTGCAAAAATTCATTCCACCGGAAGCCAACGAATACTATTGTTCGAAAGAGACCACAACCGAAATAAATATTTTAATTCGACGAAGGAGATCTGCAAATAGTAAAAATTTTCGCCTACACTTTCGCAATGCCATCAAGAAATGCGTTGACCATCATCGTTACATAATGAAGTGTTTGAATAAAATGGAAGACTTTTATTGTCCCATTTGGTTTCTTAAATTGGGTGAAGTTTTATCCCTGGCCTGTCTGGTGGCATTTGTATCGGTAAAAGTATGTACACTCGTTAGATGGAAATTTTTACTTAAATAAAAAACAAATTTTTTAATACATTATTTTCGTTGCTTTCATGCCCGCCCAGTCAACAACAGCCAATTCAACATTCATCAAGATCTTGTCATTGGCTCAATACATGATTTTAATCACTTGGGAATTGTTGATTATTTGCTATTTTGGTGAGATAGTGCACGTCAATAGTCAACGTTGCGGCGATGCACTTGTAAGAAGCCCCTGGCATCTGCATTTGCCTGATATTAAAATGGATTTTCTATTGTTTATGCTCAACTCCACAAGACCATTTCAATTCACAGCTGGCAAGATTTTGCCCCTAAATACTGAAATGTTCAAAACTGTAAGTCAAATGGCAAGAAATTTGAACGCAAAATGGCCACTGTATGGACTTGTCTTTTCTTTTCTTTTCTCTTACAGATGATCACTACGGGCTTTTCGTTTTTGACTTTATTGCAAAAAATGGATGACCGCGATGAATAAATTAAACATGTCAATCAATGATTTTATCAATGTTTGTTAATTTGAAATTAAACAAGTAAAAACGTTATATTCGACGGGGCCGAATCTTAAATACCCTCAAAATAAAGGGTGTTTTTATAAGAGCTTGCTGATTTGAAATTTAAATAAAACACATGCCAAATTATGAAATGGCCAAAAAAAAATTGTTTATTTGGTAGATAATTTCTTGTCATTTAACATTTAAATATAATTTCGGGCATATGGCCACCACGACTATTTTGCATAAAGGTAATTCTGGAGGTCCAATTTTCGACCACCTTTTCAAGCATTTGAGGGCGTATTTCCAAAGCGTCAATCGTTGCTGGTTTATCCACGTAAACCAAGGATTTCAGGTATCTCCACAAAAAATAATCGCGTGGCGTCAAATCACACGAACGCGGAGGCCAATTCACCGGTCCATTTCTCGAAATAATGTTGTCGTTGAAATGTTCTTTCAATAAGTCCATTGTTTCGCCCGCAGTCTGACAAGTGGCACCATCCTGTTGAAACCACATTTCGTTTACATCCATATCTTGAAGTTTTGGCTCCAAAAATTCATTGATCATGATTCTGTATCGATTTCCATTCACGGTAACGCGTCGTCCTTCCTCATTTTTAAAGAAATAAGGACCGATGATTCCACCAGCCCATAGACCGCACCAAACACTACATTTATCGGGATGCATTGGTAATTCTGGAACGGCGTGTGGATTATCTTTGCTCCAAATACGGCAATTTTGCTTGTTGACACATCCACTCAACCAAAAATGCGCCTCATCACTGAGGAGAATTTTGCGGTAAAAAAGCGGATAAACATTTTTAATTGAACACTGTTTTTGAAAATAAATTTCCACGATTTGGAAGCGTGTAAATTTAAAACGCACCCAGTTTTAAATCTCTATTTTGACAGAGTCACTCCGGGAAGGGCCATGGGGGAAACCATTCACCTCTGCAAGATCAGAGAATATCTCAGCTTCTTATAGGCTTTAGGAATACAAATTGTTCAATATATAAACTATTTTTGCATATAATATCGTACGTCAACGCCCACTAAAGGGGGCAGGGTCCAAAAATAGACTATATCATGTTTTCCTCAAGCGAACGTATGGGCATTGCTAGATATTGCCTTAGACTTCATCACTGATCAAGAATACATAAACTTTATGGGGCCCAATTCCTTTTGGGGGTATTAAAATTGTATTTTGTCGGGGTCTCTCTGGCAAGGGCCGTGGGAGAGACATTTCACCTTTGCCATAAAACTCTAAAAATAAATCTGTGGGAGAATTAAGTGTAAAGTTTATTTTTAATTTATTTTTCGATAGGGTCATTTAGGGGGCATATGAGGAGGAGTGGGTAGAGTTACGTCTCAGGAAGAGTACCTGGTTACGTCTCAGCTTCTTCCGTCGGTCTGTGGAAATCACGATTCAGTCTAAATGAAAAGAGCCAGACTCTTGCAATTTGCTATAAATATATCTTGAAGAATAGCACAGGTTAGGTTCGGAGATGGGCTGAATCGGGCAAGAGGGGAAAAAGTTCCCCTAAGAAGAACTAAACCAACCTCTAAAAAACAATATAATTTCTAATGTTTTTTTTTTGTAATTTTATTAAGCAAGTGATATATTTTTATATTAAAGAACGCGTTTAACTTGAAGCCATAAAATAAAAACAAATAATTTTTGGACCCCACCCCCTTTAGTGGGCAAAAATAGTGTAAAAATTTCACAAATTGTTTACTTTAGCCTTAAAAATAACATTTTTAAGCTTTAATGACGAAGCTGGGACGTAACCTGGTACTACTCTGCCCTACCTCCCCGCCTCCCCCTTTTCCCCCTAAATGACCGTACCAAAAAAAAATTATAATAATTTTAATTTTTAATACAATTATCCCAAGCATTTATTTTTACAGTTTTAGGACTGCTGATTTCTGCCCTGCCCCCTCCTCCCCCTTTGCCCCCTAAATGACCCTATCAAAAAAAAATTTGTATTTTAATTTTGTATATAATTATCCCAACCATTTATTTTTAAGAGTTTTATGACAAAGGTGAAATGTCTCCCCCATAGCCCTTGCCAGAGCGACCCCGCCAAAATACAGTTAAACATTTTAAATTTACTTACTAAATATTTGGAGGGTATTTAAGATTCGACCCGGGCGAATATAACGTTTTTACTTGTTTTAAATAATACATCATACGATGTATTACATACTTATGAATTCTTTTTTGTTTCCTCGTTTTAGATCAATTATTATTTTTATATTTTTCTTTACTAATAAATTACAAATAAGAAAAAAATTACCGATTTTTATTTATTAAAATTATTTAATTTATAATTTATTATTAATAGCGTTTAACAAATCAATAGCAAAATAAACCTATTTAAGCAAAGCATCGGTTAATTAATCGTGCTTTTAACTGCTTAAAGCAAAAATTAAATGAATACCCTTGTATGTATGCTCTGTTGAATGTAAATATGTATACCGCCCTAAAGAATGCTAAGCTTTTTCACAATTTTAGTACAGACAGAACTTGCTAAATTGTATTAATTTTTGTCATAAAAATTTTCTCAACATTTCTGGATGGCAAAAACCACAAGGTAATAAATTACAAAGCAAATTATTAATATAATTAAGGATAATTATTTATATGCAAGAATTATGCAACAATTAGTGGTTTCATTGAATTGAATTTGAAAATAGACGTTCTTCGGTTATTGCACAAGGGGACAGTGCATCACCACATGTTTACTTTGTAGCTCAATTAAGTAAATCGTGTTGTTTAGAGCGTCACAATTTTCAGTTGGCATCACTGCTTTATTTGAGCACCCATTTAACAGCTGATAGTTGCTTTTTGTTTGGTTTGCTTTGAAATTTCATTATGAATCGACTTACACCAGAGCAACGCGTGCAAATTGTTGAAATTTTTACTCAATATAATTTTTCTATTCGTTAAACTCATCGTGCACTTCTTGTGTCCTTCCACTTTATAGAAGATTTTTTTAGTTATTGAAAATTAGTGTTCCCGATGGCGCCTTCTACGCGCCAGCCGTGACGGCCACATGGCAGAAGTCATATTTAAACATTAATTTCATAAAATTTGCTTTCCAATAAAGCCCGCGTTTCATTGATATTATTTCCTTGTTTTAATATGATTTAAACTTGTGTCACTCAATTTAAAAAAAAAACACCCTTTAGATGTTTACTAAATAACCGCAAAAAAGGGAGGAGATGAAGAACCATGGCAAAATTACTGCACAGTGGGGGATCTTGGAAAAAATTAAATGCAAATAATTCCGAATTTTCTAAACGAGGAATCTGATCGCAATAAAATTTAATAAAACAGGTAGTGCTATTTTTTATACCCTCTAGAAAGGAATTGGAGGATATATTCACTTTATCATTCCGTGTCTAACGCAGCGAAATATTCCTCTAAGACCCCATAGATTTCATCACTAATCAAGAATATAGATCAGTGATCAAATCTAAGACAATCTAGCCATGTCCGTCCGTCCGTCCGTCTATGTAAATCACGATTCAATCACAACGAAAAGAGCCAGATCCTTGAAATTTAGTATAAATAAATTTTGAAGTCAAGTTCGTGAATGGGCTGAATCGGTCCAGAGGGAAAAAGGTTCCCCTGAGAAGAACTAAATCAACCTCTAAAAACAACATAATTTTTTAAACATTTTTGTTTTAATTTTGTTAAGCAAACTATATATTTTTATTTCAAAGAAGATCCAAAGTGTTGAAGTCGGAGTCAGAGAATCTTAAAAATCCATTTTTGGACCCCCGCCCTCTTTAATGGGCGTTTAAGTAACATATTACATGGAAAAATAGTGCAAATATTTGACAAATTGTATTCTTTAAGCCTGCATTTCATAAAAATTAAATTTTTAAGCTTTTGCGACGACGGTAAGATATTCTCTGATCTTTCCCTATCCTGCACTTGCACCCATCTTTGCTCTCTAAATAAGCCTATCAAAAAAATATATATTTTTTTTTGCACAATTACACCAAAAATTTACTTTTTAAGTTTTTACGAGGTGAAATGTCTTTCTGGCGTGACCCTGTCACAATAGAGCTTTAAAATTTGTATACCGAAATACCTTAAAGGAACTCTGACTAAATATTTGTAGGGTATTTAGGACCCGGTCGAATATAACGTTCTCACTTGTTGCAAGTAAAACGGGAATTTTCGTGTGGGATTTTATATTGAAAACAATAAAATATTTAATTTGTTGTTGATGTTTCATTATAAACTCCCAGACGAAATAAAAGCATGAATTTGTTAAATAATTGTTTCACTGGTTGAGACAATCACCCCTGTCGAGAATAACAAGGGGCATTTTTATATTAAATTGAATTAAGATTTTATAGGCTAATTGTTCGAAATTTGTTTTTTTAAATCTCAGAAAGACATGATAAATATTCCAAGGCACAAAGGCAAGTCAACATCAGTTTTTGTTATTCAACTTACACAGCAGAGCAGAACAGCTGTTTTCGAAAGACGCAACCCTTTCATCATCAGTGCTCATGTGTATTGTGTTTGTCACCACTTATTAGGTGGCTTAGTTGAATGTGATAACATTTCCTATTTACACAAATTTTATTGTGAAAAAGAATACGAGAACTGCATCAAGCTGATGTTAACACGTTATTGTTATAATACCCGTGTTACCGTTTGATTATTTTTCTTCATGTCCCATTTTTCTCAATTTTTTGTTCCATCATTAACTAAGTCAACTGATGTTGACTTGCCTTTGTGCCTTGAAATATTTATCATGTCTTTCTGAGATTTAAATTAAAATTGCGAACAATTAGCTTATCAAATCTTAATTCAATTTAATATAGCAATATAAAATGTTCGTTAAAATTCTTACTACATAAGCAGCATTTTTGTTCACGTGAAGTCTTTATTCCACTCGAAGGGAAAAATGGTATCGTGAATCTCCCGTGAGGAATTATTCCCGCTATCAGTTCTCAGTGAATGTAAAAAAGAGAAGAAGCTGAAAACAACATGAAAAATCAAAGTAATTTGTGTTGAAATATTTAAATTTATATAATAATTTAAAAAAAATTAAAAAAGTAAGGCTAAATATTTGGTATTAAAATAATTTGGAAATCGAACAAAACAAACTAAAAATATTCTTAATCTTTAGAATTGGAGCAACAACTTTTACCAAGATGCAGGCAATTGATTTGTTGGAAAGATATCAGTTTGTGTCTTATTAACGGATCTTGGTCTTAAAATAAAATTTGTAAACTTTAATATTGGAATTATAATAGAAAATACTTCCCCGCCAAAAACTAGGTGAATAATTTAAAGGGAAAAGTGAAAAATGTTGCGGGAGAAAATCATTCACGATAAGGAGAATTAAATTTTAGCATGAAATCATTCACGGGGAATTTTTTCATGATTGCAATTTTAGGGAAAAGGGAAAAATTTCGAGGGAAAATTATTCATGACTGAGTGAACAAATTAAAAAGAAAAGTGAAAAAACTCGCGGGTAAAAAATCATTCACGATAAGGAGAACTTAATTTTAGCATGAAATCATTCATAGGAAATTTTTTCATGATTGCAATTTTAGGGAAAAAGAGAAAAATTTCGAGGGAAAAATTATTCATGACTGAGTGAACAAATTAAAAAGAAAAGTAATAAAACTCGCGGGGAAAAATCATTCACGATAAGGAGAATTTAATTTTAGCATGAAATCATTCACGGGGAATTTTTTCATGATTGCAATTTTAGGGAAAAGGGAAAAATTTCGAGGGTAAAATTATTCATGACTGAGTGAACAAATTAAAAAAAAAAGTGGAAAAGCTCCCGGGGAAAATATCATTCACGATAAGGAGAATTTAATTTTAGCATGAAATCAATCACAGGGAATTTTTTCATGATTGCAATTTTAGGGAAAAGGGAAAAATTTCGAGGGAAAATTATTCATGACTGAGTGAACAAATTAAAAAGAAAAGTGAAAAAACTCACGGGGAAAAAATCATTCACGATAAGGAGAACTTAATTTTAGCATGAAATCATTCACAGGAAATTTTTTCATGATTGCAATTTTAGGGAAAAAGAGAAAAATTTCGAGGGAAAAATTATTCATGATAGGAGTGAATATTCGAAATAAGTTACTTAAAAAACATAAATAATATTTACAATATTTACTTTTCTATATCTAGTAGTTAGACCCACTGTGCACTGGTTAACAACCATTAGACAATAGTATAAAAGGCCTCCTCATGCTTAAATCAACATCAAAAGAAAAGAAAGGAATTGCTCAAAAATTAAACAGCCTTAGGCATGGCCGAACGTCAGGATCTCTTTAAATTTATACGTCGCACCATGTACTTTGCCGCCATGTATTCTCCTCGGTTGTCATGTCAGTTGCCTTATGGCTACTGCAATTTGGGCATTTTATTGGAATTAATATTTGAAATGTTTCTTTATTTTGTCACCATTCACATTGCGGCATTGTTTGTAGTAACGATTTATTTAAACTGGCGCCAAGGAGACCTGGAACTGTTGGTCAATTGTTTGATGCAAACAATTATTTATATTTGGACAATTCTAATGAAATTATATTTTCGCCGTTTACAACGAAATAGGCTGGAGGATTTAATTGATTTCATAAATTCGCAGTACAAAGCACGTTCTGCTATTGGTAAGTGCATTTACACAATCAATCGTTAACAAACACCAGTAAGCTGGCAAACACTTAAACAGCCAAGATTTGAAAATAGTTCAAGCCTGGCCAAAAAAGATATATCTTTTGTACAAAGAAACCAGCAAACATTTGAAGTTGATATTTTTGGGAGCTAAAAGAGATGATTACATTCCACAAAAACTGTGAAGAATAAATTTTAAAATCATATATTTTGAAAGCATGACCACTCATCAAATAAGCTCCTCAAACTGGCGCGACAAACTCTTATTTGTTTGATAGTGTCAGTAAAAAAACTCACGTATAATATCGTGAGTTTTTCTACGATGAGAGTTTCAAAAATAAATAAAAATAATTTCGATTTTTTACTAACGCTGCGGCAGAGATTTAAAATTACTAACTCATACACAAGTTTGACGAGAGCGAGTTTGATGTGTGATCAGGACCCTTTAGTAGGATGCAAGAGTTGTTTTCTCACAGAGCACTTTCATCTGCTTACCGGCTATAAACTGCCAGAAATAGAAAGTGTGTTTGTATACGAAAATGATTATTCTATGAGCAGATTCAGTGTTGCCAATATCCGTTGCCTTTTTTAGCTGCATGTGAATTTAAAACCATAATATTACTATATTACTCGTATTAAATGATTGTATGCTGCTATATCGTAGGCAATAATGCCAAAAATTTATACGAGGGCTATTTGATAACATTTGATATCGTGACATTTTAAATTTCATTCACAGTAACATAAAATGCAACACTGTTGCCCAACAAATTTTGATTAGACTGTGATATTTAATTTGTGTTTGACAGCCATTAAAAACAGGCAAGGTCGTGCGGCTTAGCAAAAATGTAAAACGTGAATTTCGTGTATTATTTTTTGGGTAGAAAAACCCGTCAGCGAGAGAGCAAGGAAGTAGTTGATAAATACTATGGCAACTCTGCGTCATCAATTTCAATGGTTAAGACGTGGTTTAGGGGCCAAATTACGGCATTCGGTACCGATTGAAATTTCTATTTCATTCGTATAAAATGTCGATCGATATCGAGATCGGTAATTTGGGGCCTGGTCAAAAAATGTTATCACGCCAGAAATCGTCGATAAAATTCATGGACGATTGGAGAACGAAAACACGTGCAATGGCTGAGGCCTGTGGCATCTCAGCTGAGCGACTGCAGCACATTTTACATGAATATTTGGTCATAAAAAATCAATCCACGAGATGGGTGCCGCGATCAAGACAATGCACGACTGCACACGTATGTAGTCAGACTCTCGAGATTTTTTCAAATCCAAAGAAATGGCTGCATAATAAGAAATTTGTATCGAATGAAGAGTCCATAACCGAAACAAACCCCCATTTTGAGGGCCTTGGGAGAAGCTATTACAGTCAAACCTCGATATAACGAACCTCATTGTAACGAATTATTCGATATAACGGTTTTTTTTCTAATCCCCTTGAGATTCGTTATACCAAGGTTGAACTGTATTTGGAAAAAATAGAAAATTTGGAAAAACCCTGCACTCAATTTATTGACCTAAAAAAAAGAGATTGTGTTGTAACATAAAACGCCTATTTGCTGAAAAGAATTTGTTATTCAAATATTCACGGAATTATCAAACAACCCTCGTGATATTAGAAATATTATTGCATTGAATTTTTTTTACAAAAAATCTTTTAATTTTATTCGTGCTGATTTTTTGCCCAAATTTAAAAAAAAGTTTAAACTTGATTATTGAGAGGTTTTAGCTAGTTCCTATGGGGCATTAGGCCCAGAGCAATGCACATAGGGAATGCGTAGACAATTTCCAGACATTTATTTTTTAAATATGCTGGTCTCTTCGATCAGTCCAATTTTAGACTACTCTTTTTTTAGTAGGACCAGCACTCAGGGGACGACCCCTACATATGAAGTTCGTTGCGTAGGAATTAGAAAGCAAGTGATAGTATTGGGAAGACAGATGAAGAAAGAAAGATAAGAAGATAGAGAATTTTTTTAGCTTTTACTTCGCCGGCTAATTTTTGCTCTAGGAAAGGCAGGGTTACTGTTACTCTGCTCTACTTTCACTCACACACATAAATACAGGCACAGTGACGCCTCTCAGCAGTGGTCAGGGAAGCCTACTTGGAAATCAGGACGTCAAGATCTAGTGAAAACCACTAACTTGCCGATTTTTGATGTGTTAACATCTATACGCGCGCCTCTAGGGCAGTAAACTATCAGTTTCAATACATACGCAAGTGTAAGTGTAAGAGTTTATTTGTTCGTTGTTGTTGCTTGGCAGTCGGTATTGAAAGTGATTATTGGGCGATTTTCATATAATTTTCCCATGCGATTTTCTCCGGAAATTCATAGCCGATTTTATTAATTTTTGGATTAAAACGCTAGTGCGGGTTTCGACGAAGAGTTTAGGCCAAAAATTAAGGCGATCCGATATCGGCGAGCGGAGATTTAAGTGTTTTAATTCGGAGTATAAATTTGGAGTAATATTAAAAAAGTGTTTTATGTTGATCTTCGGTTTTGTCTTATGCATAGCAAAGAGAATAGTGACGTGGTTATACGTACATACATATATAAAAATTAGATAGCAAGACAGCAACGTATGTAGCTTATGTACAAACATAACAATGTATGTATGTACATTTGTCTGTTGCTTTGCATTCTCTTTGTTTTTTGTGGTTTTAATATAAAATAAATAAACAAAAAGGTGTTAACACATCGCCCGTGAGTTCGAACACTCATTGATTTTTTTTAATGTTTGAGCCCAATTATGAAAATCTGCACGGAATTTCTCCCTTCCCCATTTCAATTTTCCCGAGAAAAAATCCTGCCATTCTAAGAAACTGGGGAACTCATCTGAACTTTTCGACCTAAAATAAATTTTTACAAATATTTTATTCAGTACTTAAATATTTCTTTCTTATAAATTTACTTCATTTTTACGAATATAATTTTTCACCTCCCTTCAGATTTGCAGAAAAAGTAATTCGTAGGATACAATAATCATTTTGTTGCCTATTTACTATTGCAAAATGCTTACTTTTTACATGGGAATAATTACAAGGGAAATTGTTACTCAGGAAAGCAGGTATAGGAAATGGGAAAAATTTCTCATGTAATTTATATTCATAATTGGGGGAAGCTAAAAAAAAATATTAGCATTTTAATTTGATTTCACACGTCTGTTGTTTGCTGGGTAACTGCTATTAAAAAACGATTTAATATTATTAAATTTAAGTGTGAATGTGTGTGTATGTGTGTGTGCTTGCATCCACTTGATAAACTTGTACTGCTGTTCTTCTTGTTTCGTTTTTCCTTTCACAAAAAGGATTTACGTACGTGACTGTGGAGGAGAGCTATTCTATGGCCAAGAAATGGATTAAATTGTATGTTCACTGTTGCTTCTTGTGTGCCATATGCTGGCTAATGGTGCCCATTGCATATGGCGATCGCAGTTTGCCCTTAGCCTGTTGGTATCCATTTGACTACAAGGTAAGAAAGATTTTGCACATGTTTTGGCACAAAAAATAATAGAAATAAAGTACGGACGGACAGATACACATGTAAAAGCAGATGGTGGCAAATAGTTTTCCTACTCCTCCTGGTGATTTTCAGAATGTGACTTCTATTTTAAATGTGACTGTTTTATAAAATGCATGTGCTAATTTAAATTATATAGTTTTCTTTTTTATACTCTTCACAAAAAACTAAAACAGTTTGTCATTCCGTGTATAATTTCCTCAATATTAATATGGGGCTTCATAAAGTATATATATTCTGGATCCTTATGAATTGCGATGGCGAATGAGCGATGTCCGTCTGTCTGTACGTGATATCGGTTTTCCCAAGCCCCCAAAAACAAGCTAGAGACTTCGTTCTTGGAATGATATATTGAAAATTAACTTAAATAGGGTGGTATTGAAATCCGAAAAACGGTTCCAGAGCTGGAAAGTTTACACCTATTTCTGGACGCAAAATTAACTAGCAAAAACCGTTTATTTTTTGTTTGTTAATTAAACCTATTTCATACTTTGGGAAGAACAAAACTTGTATTAAAAACTAAAAAATTAAAAAAAATTTTCCAGGGATGGGAAATAGCAAAAAAAAATTTTGTTTTTTGATATATAGAAATTTTTTATTTATTTTTTGCTAATAAAACCTAATTTAGAATTTTAGGAAAATTAAATTTTTATTACTATTAAAAAAAATCAAAGTTTCGATTCCAGAGTCGGACAATTGCAATAGTTTGTAGTACAAGAAAGTGACCAAAATGGTTACAAATTTTAAGTTTTTCTTAAATAAAACTAGTTTATACCTCATTAAGACTGACATTGGTAAAAAGTAAAAAAAAAAGATTAAAATTTCGATTCCAGGGTTCGGAAATTGAAATTTGTTTAGTACATAAAATCAGATTTTTTAGTACATAAAACTTCCTTATTTTGGTTTTTCAGTGAATTAAACCTATTTTATGCTTCAGGAAGAAAAATATATTTGTGTAAAAAACTTAAAAAATATTAAAAATTCTATTCCAGGGCTGAAAAATCGATATAGTTTTGTTACATAAAAGCAGCCATATAAGTTCCTAGTTTTGTTTTTTTTTTTTTTTTTGTTAGTGAACTAAACCTATTTTATACTTTAGAAATAATTAAATTGGTATTATAAACCAAAAACTTGTGATATTCGATTCCAGGGTTGGAGAACGGAAAATTTTTTTGCACATAAAATAATGAAAATAGTCAGTATTTTTAGTTTTGGTGCTTAAACAAGAATTAAATTTGTATTAAAACCAAAAATAAAATTTTAAATTTGTTTGCAAGCTTATAAATAAAAAAACAAAAAACTGTGAACCGAAACTTATTTCTCATAAATGTAACAACAATTATTTTCAGTGTATCCATTTGCTTAACGGCCATATCAAAGTTTAATATTTAAATTCAATTTTTTTATTGCGCAGAAACCTGTTGTATATGAAATTATATATTTTCTGCAATTCGTTGCCCAAATACAAGTAGCGGGAGCATTCTCGACATCAAGTGGTCTTCATATGGTCTTAAGTATTCTAATATCGGGCCAATATGATATTTTAGCCTGCAGTCTCAAGAATATTTTAGCAACTGTCGCTATTAAGCGAAAAGCCACCAACAAAGATTTAAGGTAAGTTCTGAAAATTTACCAAAAAACTTCAAATTTTGATAATTTACCAAAACAAGTAAAAACGTTATATTCAACCGGGTCGAATCTTAAATATCCTCTAAATATTTAGTAAGTAAATTTTAAATGTTTAACTTGGTGGGGCAGAGTTCCTTTAAGACATTTCTGTACCCAATTTTAAATCTCTATTTGATCAGAGAACGTCTCAGCTTAAGTAATACAAATTGTTCAATATTTACAATATTTTTGCATATAATATCGTATGTCAAGGGGGCGGGGTCCAATAATGGTGTTTTCTACAGACGAACGTCTTGAGACTTTACTACTGATCAAGAATATATACACTTTATGGGGTCCTATTCTTTTTGGAGGTTATTAAAACTGTATTTTGGCGGGGTTGGTCTGGCAAGGGCAGTGGGGGAGAAATTTAATTTTTGACATAAAATACTAAAAATAAATTTTTGGGGTAATTAAGTGTAAAAAAATTTTTTTTTGGATAGGGTCATTTAGGGGACAAAGAGAGAGGAGCGGGGTAGCGCAGAGGAGAATCAGCTAATGTTTAAGCTTCATCATAAAAACTTAAAAATGTTATCTTTAAGGAATGTGGACTTAAGTAATACAATTTGTTAAATTTTTACACCACTTTTGTATAACGCCCACTAAAGGGGCGTTTTAAAAAAATATATTTTTTTCAAGTTTAACGTTTTGACATAAAAATATATCATTTCCTTAACAAATATTACAAAAAACACATTAAAAATTATGTTGTTTTTTAGAGGCTGATTTAGTTCTTCTTAGGGGAACTTTTTTCCCTCTGGCCCGACTCAGCCCATTTATGAACTGTGCTATTATTCAAAATATTTTTGTAGCAAATTTCAAGGGTCTGGCTCTGAATGATTCTGGGACTGAAACGTGTTTTCCACAGACGGACGGACGAACATGGCTAGATCGTCTTAGATTTCATCACCGATCAAGAATATACACACTTTATGAGGTCTTAGAAGTATATTTCGCTGCGTTATATATGGAATTTGATTTCGAGAGGCTTTTTTTTTTGTACTGAAGTTTTGTCGTATTAAACTGTCAGAATTTTTTTTATAAATTAGACCTCATATATTTATAAGTACGTGTGTATTTTCAAGTAGAAAATAAAAGCGATAGAAAAAGATTATATTCGTGGTTTCCAAGCAATTTAAATTTTTTTTTATTGTTATTTACATTGTGCATATCTACACAAAAATACCTTTCAAAGGATATATATTTCAGCCAAAATGGTAGACGTTAAGATACTTAAAAGTAAACCACAAAAGCACATCGCAACAAAAAAAATTCCAAAGATTTTTCAAGAAACTACAGCGTTTCAAAATAGACCTACTTTAATGGCAAATATCAAGTTTAAGAACTGTTTTCTATTTATGTATATCCTTTAATAATGACCTTGAGGTTAGTTGTTTTATAAAAAAAAAAACTATATTTGAAGAAAACTCCACAAGATGCAGGAATACGCAGACCCTGAAGTAAATGAATATTATTGCACCAGGGAGAGATCATGTCATATAAATATGCTGGTGGCCAATTCTAAAAACGAAAAATTTCAACATTTTCGCCACTGTTTTCGTAACGTTTTCAAGGACTGCATTGACCATCATCAGTTCATTTTAAAATCTTTAAATAAAATGGAGACTTTCTACAGCCCCATATGGTTTCTAAAAACCGGCGAAGTCATACTTTTAATGTGTTTGGTGGCATTCGTATCGGTGAAAGTAAGTGGGAAATGTTTTATAATTTAAAAAAAAAGAATTACATACTTACGAAACATAATTTTAATTTCTTGCTTTTAAGACCACATCTGCTGAAACATCTTTTATGCAAATTGTGTCGTTGGGCCAATATTTGCTTATGGTGGCCTTGGAATTTTTGGTCATTTGCTATTTTGGGGAAATCATTCATTTAAATAGCCAGCGCTGTTCACAGGCGATTTTGAGAAGTCCATGGTATATGTGCACGCCTGAAATAAAAAATGACTTTCTTATATTTCTGCAGAATACCAAAAAACCATTTCAATTAACGGCTGGCAAAATTAATGCTCTCAATATTGAATGTTTCAAAGCGGTAAGTGCAAAAGGATCTATTTAACATTTTCAAAATTTACAAAATTTTTATATGCAAAACATTTTAATTATTAGAACAAAATTTTACAATAAATACACATGTACGACTTAGAAATGATGTAAATCCATTCACGATTAAATTATAGATCAAACTGAACATGTTTTAACAGTCAAATGTGGCACAAAAACAGCTGAGCTGCAAAAAGCAGTGCTGCCAACCAGAAAGTTACTAAAAAAAATCGATTGAAAAGAGATTCATAAATAAATAAAAAGAGAAAATAAATATAATAGAAGAAATTTATTTAATTAAACAAATTATTTATTTATTTATAATTCATTGGGTCGGTCTTATGGCAAATTAGCAGCAGAGTTTTTGAAAATTATCAAAGCCCACAAGGAAATGCAGTCATCGTTGACATTTTTAATACGGAAAAAATAAAGAAATTTATTTAAATATAAATTTATATATATTTATGGTGCAATATATATAAAGAAATTTTTAAAATATTAATTAAGACAACATCGCAAATAACTTTCAATCAAAATATATTGATTTAATTGTTATTAAATTTTCTTAATTTCAGATAATGAAGACGGCGTTTTCGTTCCTGACTTTCTTACAAACTATGGATGAACGAAATTTATAAAAATGCAATATATAGAAATATATTTAGTATAAAGCTAGAGTTAATGTCGACGGCGTCAAATGTCAAAAAAAAAGTTGAATCGTATGAAATTGTATGAGAGCAGTTAATCTCAAGGCGTTGCAACGCCGTAAAAGTTCAATATATTTCAACTTTTTCGGCGTTGAAACGCCGTCAACGGCGTCGACATTAACTCTAGCATAAATTACTTAAGTGAAATTTGAATGCAAACCATGATTGAAAATTTAAAAAAATTCAAAGCAGGTGTTTGGTTTTTACAAGCGAAGGTAAATTAAGGTTACCGTTAAAAACTTTTTAATAAAAAGTCAATATTTCAGTTATTTTTATTATTTAATATAAAAAAAATTATTATTTGGCAGTTATAAAATTAATGTTAGATGAGCTCCATTTACGAGGGAGAATAAGTTGACAGCTCGCTTTGAATTTTTTTAATATATTTTTTGGGACTGGCGCTCAGGAAGTAGTCCCCGAATTCTAAAAAAGAGAATAGAACTTAAAGTTTTTCTTTAACTTCATATCGTATTTTCCCTAATTTTTTAAATAGCAATGAACTTTTCTTTTGAGAAACCAGATTTTCTCTTGCCCACACCATTAAAATTTTAAAACATTCCCTTATTCTGTAACTATTGCTCAACGTAACCTAACCTGAAGATAATATCAAAATTATGACATCTGCAAACTCGTTTTCCTCGACATTTAATTAATTTAAACAACCATTTATACCCCCTGATTCTGTAAGGCGTTGGCGTATACGCCTCAGTCGTATTTCGTAGTAGATTAAAGAAAACTGCGTGTATGTTTCTTTAATCTTGTACAAAAAATGGGTTTGGCGTAAACGCCAACGCCTTACACGATCATTCTGATTATTCTCCAGTCCCTAGAGAACAGTCAGAGGCAGTCAGCAGTAGTCAGTTGTTGCCCACGACCAGGGTGTAATTGCCATAGTTTTGATATTGTCTTGAGGTGATTTTGATAACTAGTTACTGAATAAGGGAAATTATCTGCGATATCTGTTTATGGGTTCGTTGCAGAAAATTTGCTAAATAAAATAAAATATTGTGAGAAATTAACAACTATTTGGTGAACACACCCACCCGCCCATCCGCCCTCACCATGTAAGATAAAAATGCTTGTATTTCATAAGCTTAATATAAATCAGAGATGGCAAGCAAAATAAAATTTTTTATATGCAAAAGTAGTGTAAAAATTTAATAAATTCTTTCCTACATTCCTTAACAATAACACTTTTAAGCTTTAATGACAGAGCTAAGATGTAACTTGGTACTCCTCTGCCCTACCCCGTCCTCACCCTTTGCCCACTAAAAATAAATTTTACACTTAATTATCCCAAACATTTATTTTTACCGTTTTATGGCAAAGGTGAAATGCCTCCCCCACTGCCCTTGCCAGAGAGACCTCGACAAAATACAATTTTAATATCCCCAAAAAGAATTGGACCCCATAAAGTATATATATATTCTTGATCAGTGATGAAGTCCAAGACGATCTACCAATGCCCATACGCACAGTGGGATTTTTTGTGCAATAAGTAATTTTTTCGACACATAAAATTTAAAAATGTAATGATGCAGTTTTGTAGAAAATTGATTCAGTAAGAAGAATCCATAAATTGTATTCCAAAAAAACGTTTATTTGCCATTGAAATAATGAAGTAAAAGTCACATGTAAATTTTGATCCAAAATATTGAAAACTGTTTACGCACTTCTACAGTGTTTGTACGTAAGATAATTTTATTGCTCTGATTTAAATAGTAATTTTTTTAAAATATAGCATTTTCTGCGTATTTAAAAAAAATTATAAAGTTCGCTCATATGGTTTAGAAGATATGATAGAATAAAATTTGTTCCATAATGTGCCGTGATTGCAAACTTCCCTGGAAGAAAAAAAGGGTTGCTCGGTCGTGCTAGGTGCTCCAGCTATAATAAAATTAAAGGTAAGACTCCATATTATAATTTAAAAAAATAAAAGTTCAACCCCCATATTCATAAAAAAATAAAACCTATTTGAAATCAGTTTTAAGAAAATTTTGTATGAAAATCTTATTAAAATACATTTCAAACTCATTTTAAATTTTATGAATACCGGGTAAATAATTAATAATCTTTTATAAAATCATAAAATTTGTCCCAAAATTCATGAAATTTTTAATTTTAAAATATTACAAAAAGTAATTAGTTTTGGTAAAGAAACAAAAAGTTGGGGGAAAAAATATATGGGTAATATGGGCGGTGAGTAGTGGGCGTTAATTGTGCCAAATTTCAAAAACTTTGTGCCAAAAATAAATTTTGGGTTCTATGGACGGCGGGTTGTGGGCGTGGCCAATTTTGATGAAACTTTATTTTATTCTTAATTGAGGTAATAAAAGGCCCTGTGCCAAATTTCAAAAACTTTCGGCCAAAAATAAATTTTGGGTTCTATGGGCGGTGGGAAGTGGGCGTGGCCAATTTTGATAAAACTTTATTTTATTCTTAATCGAGGTAATTAGAGGCTCTGTGCCAAATTTAAAAAAATTTAGGCCAAAAATTAATTTTAGTTTCTATGGGCGGTGGGTAGTGGGCGTGGTCAATTTTGATGAAACTTTTTTTATTTCTAATTGAGGTAGTAAGAGGCTCTGTGCCAAATTTCAAAAACTTTGGGCCAAAAATAAATTTTGGATTCTATGGGCGGTGGGTAGTGGGCGTGGCCAATTTTAATGAAACTTTATATTTTTCTTAATTGAGCTAGCCAAAGTCTCAGAGCAAAATTTCAACATTCTACGAGCACTCCTTATATTTTTGCCAAACATTGTATGAACAAAAATCCCTGTGCTGTAAATCGCACGATTTTCGAATCACATGCGACTTGAAAAACGCCAATTTCTTTTGAACGATTTTGAGCGATTGCGACCTCGAGCACACCAACTTTGTGACTTCAAATTGAAAACGATTTATTTCATGCGATAAGCGATTTCCATCACATGGCCGTAACGGATGGCAGTGCTGAAGTGAAGATGCCCATACGTTCGTCTGAGAAAAACATGATATAGTCTATTTTTGAATCCCGCTCCCTTTAGTAGGCGTTGACATACGATATTATATGTAAAAATAGTATAAATAATGAACATTTTGTGTTCCTTAAGCCTATAAGAAGCTGAGATGTTATCTGATCTTGCAGGGGACGAAACGTCTCCACCTAACGGCCCTTCCCGCTATGACTCTGTCGAAATAGATTTAAAATTGGGTACAGAGATGTCTTAAAGGAACTCTGTCTCAGCAAGTTAAAAATTTGAAATTTACTTACTAACACCGGTATTCATAAAAAATAAAACGTAATTGAAATCTGGGGCCAAATTACCGCATTCGATATCGACCGAAATTTCAATACATTTTAAATACAAATTTCGTTCGATATCGAATGCCGTAATTTACCCCGTTTTAAGAAAATTTTGTATGGAAAAATTTGATTAAAATACATTTCAAACTCATTTTAAATTTTATGAATACCGGCATTCGATATCGAGCGAAATTTCCATACAATTTAAAGACAAAGTTCGTTCGATATCGAGTAACGTAATTTGCCCCCTGGTTGAATATAACATTTTTACTTGGTTTTTTTCCTACTCTTTGATATTGGCAGTAGGTGACAGTTTGAGGGATGATTAATAAGATTGGCGATTCACAATAAGAGAATAAGTGAATAAAGTTCGAAATTAGTTTAGAGTAACTTTAGTTTTGGTCCCCCTTTCTTCACCAACTAAACATGAAAATATAAAGCAAATTTTTCATTGCAATGAAATAGATTAATTGTAACCCCCATATTCATAAAAATATAAATCGTATTTGAAATCTGTTTTAAGAAAATTTTGTATGAAATTTTTTTATTAAAATACATTTCAAACTCATTTTAAATTTTATGAATACGGGGGTAAATGTTTAAGCCAATAACTTATATGCTTAATAGATTCAAACAGCAAACACTGATTGATGTCTAAAGCACTCAGTAACAAAATTTAAAATACTCGCTTTATAAAACTTGTCAAATTAATTAACAGATCATCGGAACAATATAGACACACATAAACACGTGTGTTTGAACATGCCCAAAAACATTTAATAAGCCCAGTGTCAGAATCCCAAACCAACAGGTCAATTAACTTGATTTTCTTTTTTATTATTATTTTTTAGTACATTTTGTTTTATTACTTTTTCACGTTTATTTACTTTTGATTTACACAAAAGTACCCATGGCCCGTTTTAAAATGCATTCAAGGTGCTGGCGTTGCTGCAAACAGTACAATAAGAGTTTGAACGAATTTAAGAGAGAGAAAAAGGCTCAACGAATGGCAGAATGAATGCATTTGGAAACGGTCGCGAGCACTTGTTTAAAAACTAAAAAATTTTTATATAAATTTAGTATATATTTTTTTATATAATTTATTAATGCAAACGTTAATTTAGTCGTTTTCAGATTTGCTGCTGCTGTCGTCGTTTAATGTTTTAATTAAATTAATTAAAAGTACAATATTGTATTTAAATTAATTGCTTTTTGGATGTTGTATTTTTTGTTAATTATGTATTTATTTATTATTGTTATTATTTTTTTAGTATGGCTGTGTACATGTTACGCATAAAGTATACAATTTTAATTTTTTTATTTGTAATTTGCTATTATTACACTTTTTACTTTTTTAATTGCGAATAATTGTTTTATTTGTGTTTCCAAGTGGGATTTTCTTTAGTCCACTTTGTTTGGGGTTTTTATGGGGGTTATTTTTTTGGTTAAATAAAAATTTCAATTTATTTAAATAAAAATGGTTGTTTGCTGTTTTGGTTCAAATTGAGTTAATTTCAAACTAAACGTTTATGCACTTAAAATTAGTTAATATTTTGTTTTTCTTTGTAATTTTTTCAAGTTTTTCAATTTTTTTTTTTTGTTTTCCTTTTTTTAGTTTATTTCTATTTGAATTTGTTTTATTAATCTAATTTCTATAAACAACGAAATAATATTTATATTAAAATTAAAATTATAGAGAGTAAGAGCAAGAGTTAAAGCGAGAGAGAGAGAGAGAAATAATAAGAGGGTATAAAATGGAAAATATATTTTAAAAATAATAATGTACAAAAAGTATTTTATAGTATTTCATTGTAATAAACTGCTTTTAATACATTTATACTATTTTTATTTGTTTTGTTGTTTTATATATATAAAAAAATGACTGTTTTAAGATGAAAAATAAAATAAAAAAATCACTTGTATGTTTCAGTAATTCTTTTTTTGTTTATAGTTTTATAAATTTTCTTTGCAAAATTTTCATTTAACAATTAATTTGCAACGAAATGTACAATAATTGAAAACAACAACAATATCATTGATATTTTTACAAGTTTACAACAGTTTCGAATATTATTCTTCTTAACGCCACCAGTAGCAGCCGTAGCAGCAGCCGATGCAGCAGTTCTATTGACAACAAATGCATGCTCATTCGATTTAGTTGAATTCATTTTCAAAATTTGTTCATAGTGACAGCGTTTGACCAGCATGTGACCACAATTGACATGCTGGCGGCAATTAAAATAAGATACATTTTGTTTTAAGCAGTTACATTTGATACAACAATAAGAATTTGCATTATTTGTACTACATCTGCATTTACAGTTGCAGTTCGCGTTGCTGTTGTTGCTATTGTTGCAATAGGGATTTTGTATAATTTCGTTGCAAGAATAGTAGTAGTAACAGTTGTTGTAGCAGTTGTTTAGGGTGGACATTGGCTAGCTTGCAATGGCTATACTCGTACTGTTGTCATGGTTATAGTGTTCTGTATTTACAATGACTTGTACCACATAGCCGTGTTGTATGTTGCACTCTTCAATGGGTACTTTGTCGCCCAAAAGTTTGCCGCTGTAAAACCATCGTTGACAGCAAGCATCCACACCTTCCACAGCCTAAATAAGAAACAGAAATTTTAACAAATTTATATTGTATATAAATTGTTTAATGTATCCCCACTCACCTGTAATTTCTTTTTACATTGGCCCACTGTATCTTTGGAATATACAGGTAATTTAACATCTGACATTATTGAGGATATTCTAAGTTTTAGGAATATTTCTGTGCCCCCATCAACAGGTTCGGAAAATTCGGCAGGTGAATCACGACCATTTTCTTCTTTCACAATATTGATGGGATATGACAGACAGTAGATGGGCACCTTGTATTGCGTACCCAGTTCGTCGTAACACTCTGTTAGATAACTGCAATGAAATTAATATTGAAAATATATTTAATTTAATTTAATCAAAAATTATTATTTAGAAATATTTTACCCAAAATTTATTTCAAGAATTATATAAATTTTCTTACACCAATCAAATGTTTTACAAAATAAAACAAGAAATTTCGATGTGTGTGAAGATAAATTTAAATTTATATTAGCAAAGACGCAAACCGAAAATTGTGCGAAACCTATTCTGCAGTTAACAGAGCTCTGTTAACCACTTAACATTTAGGAGCCAAAATCTAGGAACTGGAGTCAGTTCTGCCCAAACTGACAAAAGAAATATTTAAGAAATACAGTCGAATCCGCTTTAGCGCAACACGCTTTACTGAAAATAATCGGATTACTGAAAGCGATACAAATCCCCGCACTGATTTTAAACGCAGCTAGTCCTATTCACTTCGCTTTAGCGAAACATCGCTTTACTGAAAATATCGTAATACTGAAAACCAAAAGCAAGCTCACAACTACGTTTTGTATGAAACTTACTTCGCTTTAGTGAAAAAATAAACAATGACATCGAATCGATTGCATAAGTTAAGGCTGAACAAATTGTGCATGTTTTGTACGTTAAAAAATTAAATGGCAAAATGTATTTGTCCTTTTCTCTCTTACGTACTTTAATGTATTTTTCTATTATATTGTCAATTCAAGTGGCTAGACATTTGATATAAAAAATATTGGTTCACTGATTTTAAGCAGTACGCTTAACTGTAACAAATTTCAATAATCCGAACAATTGGGTTTTGGTTATTTCCAGTAAAGCGGAGTCGACTGTATATACTTAAGGGATATACTGAAAGTATAAAATATTGTAAAACCATTCATTTGAAAAAATATACATATTTTCCTGGAAAAGTTTTCGATCATTGTGGCAAAATTAGGTGGATTGGTGGTCATCATATTTAGATAAATGGGGATGGGTACACATATGCCACTATATGCAAATGGTGACCCGAGAGTCTTTTATATTGCATAAAGTTTTATATCTGAAATAATTTAGGAATTCGAATAGCAATTTCCAAAAAAAAATTGTTTACAAAAATTGGCTTGAGGGGATTAATGGTCATTATGTAAGCATATGCCACTATATGCAAATGATGGCCCAGGGAGACCTTTATATTGCAGAAAAAGTCACATCTGAAATAATTTTTGAATTCGAATAATATTAATTTGAGAAAAAAAATTTTCTCTTACATCTGAAATAATTTTAGAATTCGAACATCAATTTAAAGAAAAATTAAAATTGGCTTCGAGAGGATTAATGGTCATTATGTACACATAAATACAAATGGTGGCCCAGGGAGCCCTTTATATTGCAGAAAAAGTCATATCTGAAATAATTTTCGAATTCGAATAATATTAATTTCAGAAAAAAAATTTTCTTCTGTATCTGAAATAATTTTAGAATTCGAATAATACTAATTTCAGAAAAAAAATTGTCTCTTATATCTGAAATAATTTTGGAATTCGAATATCAATTTAAAGAAAAATTGAAATTGGCTTCGAGTGGATTAATGGTCATTATGTACACATATGCCACTATATACAAATGGTGGCCCAGGGAGCCCTTTATATTGCAGAAAAAGTCATATCTGAAATAATTTTCGAAATCGAATAATATTAATTTCAGAAAAAAAATTGTCTCTTATATCTGAAATAATTTTGGAATTCGAATATCAATTTTGTTAGAGAAATGAGTTGGTATATATATGTATACAACACTTGAATCGAGCAACACTCATTATTTATGATGCTGCCTGTATTTATTGGCAGTTTTTTATCTATATCTTATTAACTTTATCTTATTTAGCTTTCTTTGATTTGCGAACCATTTTGTATTTTGTCACTTGTAATAAAACCTTTGAACTATAAGCAAGAGTGCAAATAAAGAATTTCAACAGGTTATGAGCCCAGGATTGCTCAATTGAAATAAGAATAAAAGAAGTGAAAAATATATTGTTTTGAAATGAGTTCTTCGATGTACAATATAGAAAAATTGGACGAGACGAATTACGACTCGTGGTGTCTACAAATAAAGGCCGTTTTAATTCACCAAGATTTGTGGTCTAACATTTGTGATGAGAAGCCGACTGCAGCAGCTGAGATTCCTGCATGGGAGAAGAGGGATGAAAAGACTACATCAACAATTATACTAAGTGTAACACCAATTCAAATCTCCTACATAAAGAATTGTTCATCAGCAAAAGAAGCATGGAACACACTGAAGGAAGTACACAGGCCCAAAGGACCGGTAAGAAAGGTGACGCTTTTTAAACAACTATTGAATATGAGAATGGGCGAGACAGATTGCGTCCAACAATACGTGTGTCGATTTTCTTCAACTGTGGAAAAGCTGGCTGAGACGGGGATTGAGCTTCAGGATGAGCTGTTTGCTATAATGCTGCTAGCAAGTTTGCCGAAATCATATGAAAACTTCGTAATTGCGTTAGAAACGCGGGATGACCTGCCGAAACTCAATGCGTTGAAGCTTAAGTTGACCGAAGAGGGTGAGAGAAGAAAAGTCGGTGAGCATACTGTACCATACGAAGGTGATACGAAGGCATTCATGTCACAGTCAAATATAAAGAAGCAAAACGTAAGTACAAAAAACTCTTTCAATTCGCATGGGAAGAACAACTGTTACTCTGGCAAGCAAAGGCAGAATTTTAAGTGTTTTAAGTGCGGTCGCAGAGGCCACTACGCGGCACAATGTAGAAACGGTAAATCAGAAACCGATTCAGCATCTCAACAAGAGAAGAAAAACACACATGCATACTCTGTGTTTTCTGCAGGTGACAACAATGGATTGTTAAATTGTGATGTTTGGTGCTTAGACAGCGGTGCTTCCTCACATTTGTGCTGTAATCGCAATTTTTTTGAGACTTTTGAGACACACAAAGAGACGATCACACTTGCTGGCCAGAATACAATTGTAGCAGAGGGAAAGGGTACAGTCAGGATCAGAGAATGTGACATTGTTTTAAGTAATGTGTTGTTCGTACCGGGCATTCAATGTAATTTTATTTCTGTGGGCAGAGTGGCGGTTAAAGATGTTGTTAAATTTGAGAACAGAGTTGCAAAGATAGTAGACAAAAGGGGAAAATTAATATTATTGGCAGAGAAGGTTGGTGATTTGTTTTTGTATACAACAAGAAAGAAGTCTTTATTTTATGCAAATACAACAACAAATATAAACGAAATCATGAAATGGCATAATCGTTATGGGCATTTGAATGTTTCAAGTTTGAATGAATTATCGCAGAAGAATTTAGTTCATGGAATGAAATTAAAATTTCCTAAGGAAATAAACTGCAAGGCGTGTTTGAGAAGTAAATGCACAGTTAAACCATTTTCCAGTTCTAATAGTAGAGCAACAGAATTATTACAAATAATTCATACAGATATATGTGGCCCTATTAGTAATTATTCAGTTGGTGGTGCACGATATATTTTAACGTTCATAGATGACTGCTCCAGATTCATCTTCGTATATTTTTTAAAAAATAAATCTGAGACCTTTGCTATTTTTAGAGAATTTAAGACTATGGTTGAACGTCAAACGGGGAGAAAGATGAAGATGCTCCGTTCTGACAATGGTACAGAGTTCGTTAACAACACATTCAAAGATTTTTTAAAGGAAAGCGGTATTATTCATCAGCTAACTGTACCCTACACACCGCAACAGAATGGAGTGGCAGAGCGTTTGAATCGAACGTTAGTTGAAATGGCCAGAACGATGATGGTGTATTCTGGTGTTGATGAGCGTTTATGGGCTGAGGCTATAAACACGTCCGCTTATATAAGGAATAGATCGCCAACAAAAGCTTTAAACAACTCAACGCCTTATGAGGCATGGTTTAAAAGAAAACCCAGTGTTCAACATTTCAGAATTTTTGGTTCGATAGCTATAGCTTTGAGTAAAAATCATCTTCACAAATTCCAGCCGAAAGGTAAAGAATTGATTATGGTCGGTTATGCGGAAACATCGAAGGGGTACAGATTGTTCGAAAAATCATCTGGAAAAATTATTATTAGCCGTGATGTTTACTTTATTGAAAATTTTGTAAACATAGATGAAGAGAATCAACATAAAACTGCAGACAAAGAAATGTTTCATATTGAAGTGCCACATGATGCAGCAACAAGCAAAGCAACAGTTGAAAGTCGATGCGAAAATGTACTCAGTGATGGTGAATTTGAATCTGCCGAAGAAGAATGCCTTGATTCTAGTGCGATTATGGATGGTATGGAACTAGTTGCTTTTGACACCAGAGGCGAACCACAAACAAGCAGGGGAAGACCAAAATTAGTAAGAACAGGTCAGCCTGGGAGACCTAGGAAACAATATAACACCTTAAACATGATGTGTGCCAAACAAGTTGATGTACCAACAACAGTCAAAGATGCTCTTTCAGGTGAGTGCCATGATTTTTGGTGGGATGCGATGCAGGAGGAGCATAGAGCCCTCATTGAGAATGATACCTGGGAGCTGTGTGAATTACCCAGTGGTCAGAAAGCTGTTGGGTGCAAATGGGTTTTTACGCTAAAGAAGAACGCCGCAGGCAATATTGAACGGTTTAAGGCTCGATTAGTTGCCAAGGGGTATGCGCAAACGTATGGCTTGAACTATACGGAGACTTTTTCTCCTGTTGTCCGTTATGAGACAATACGGATGTTGATTGCACTTGCAGCTGAGTACGAGCTTCATTTGCATCAGATGGATGTATCCACGGCGTACCTTAACAGCGAACTGAAGGATAATGTATTCATGGAGCAGCCCGAATGTTTTAAGGACATGCGTTTTCCCAACCGGGTTTTAAAGCTGAAGAAAGCTTTATACGGCCTCAAGCAATCTGGTCGTCAATGGAACCTAAAATTGGACGAGATTTTAAAATATATTGGTTTTCAACCCTGCGAGAGTGAACCCTGTCTGTATCAGAGAAGAGATTGCAACAATATTAATTTGATCGCTGTATATGTAGATGATTTACTCATAGCTTGCTCTGATTTAAATGAGTTAAATCTAATAAAATCTCAAATTTCAGAAAGAGTAGCAGTAGTCGATAAGGGTCTTGCTAAACATTTTTTAAGTATTGAGCTAGAGAGAAATGGCGCTACGGGTGAAATTGGAATCCATCAATCTAAATATATAGGAGAACTGTTACGTGAATATAAGATGGAAGAATGCCGTTCGGTGTCTACTCCTTTGGAACCCAAATTCCAAGTTTCCTGTTACGATAAAAAATGTGAAGAGGTCAACCCTACAATTTATCAGTCACTTATAGGATCTCTGATGTACTTGGCAATAAGCACACGCCCCGACATACTCCATTCCGTCTGCAAGCTATCGCAAAGAAACAAGGACCCACATTACGAGCATATGACAGCTGCTAAAAGAATTTTAAAATATCTCAGGAACACAAAAGATGTTCAACTTAAATATTTCAAAACTGGAGAACCGGTGACAGGTTATGCAGATGCTGATTGGGGAGGTGATTCAATCAACCGAAAATCCTATACGGGTTATGTTTTTATACTAGCTGGAAGTGCATTCTCTTGGGAATCCCGAAAACAACCTACTGTGGCATTAAGCAGTACAGAGGCCGAATACATGGCCCTATCATCAGCAGCAAAGGAAGCAGTGTATCTTAAGAAACTTTTAGATGAGATCCAGATGCATTGCCCTAAAAGCATCCTTATTCATGGAGACAATATTGGCGCTTTAAGTTTGGTTAAGAACCCAATTTACCACAACAGAAGCAAGCATATTGATATTAAGTACCACTATATTAGAAATATTTTTACTGAAGGATTGATTGATTTAGAGTACTGTAGTAGTGTTGATAATATTGCAGATATTTTTACTAAGAATTTGCCGAGGAGCAATCATGCTAAATTGGTAGGAGCTTTGGGTTGTATTAACTTTTGAGTAGTCATTTATTTGTACATAATTATGTGTGTTGAGGAGGAGTGTTAGAGAAATGAGTTGGTATATATATGTATACAACACTTGAATCGAGCAACACTCATTATTTATGATGCTGCCTGTATTTATTGGCAGTTTTTTATCTATATCTTATTAACTTTATCTTATTTAGCTTTCTTTGATTTGCGAACCATTTTGTATTTTGTCACTTGTAATAAAACCTTTGAACTATAAGCAAGAGTGCAAATAAAGAATTTCAACAAATTTAAAAAAAAAAAAATTAAAATTGGCTTCGAGAGGATTAGTGGTCATTATGGAAAAATGCGGATGGGTACACATATGCCACTATATATTGCAGAAAAAGTCTTATATCTGAAATAATTTTCGAATTCAAATAATATTAATTTCAGAAAAAAAAAATTCTCTTATATCTGAAATAACTTTGGATTTCGAACATCAATTTAAAAAAAAAATTAAAATTGGCTTCGAGAGGACTCATATCTGAAATAATTTTCGAAATCGAAAATTATTTCAATGGTGGCCCAGGGAGCTCTTTATATTGCAGAAAAAGTCATATCTGCAATAATTTTCGAAATCGAATAATATTAATTTCAGAAAAAAATTCTCTTATATCTGAAATAATTTTGGAATTCGAATATCAATTTAAATAAAAATTAAAATTGGCTTCGAGAGGATTAATGGTCATCATGTACACATATGCCACTATATACAAATGGTGGCCCAGGGGGCCCTTTATATTGCAGAAAGTCATATCTGAAATAATTTTCGAATTCGAATAATATTAATTTCAGAAAAAAAATTTTCTCTTATATCTGAAATAATTTTGGAATTCGAATATCAATTTAAAAAAAATTAAACTTGTCTTCGAGAGGATTAGTGGTCATAATGGAAAAATGCGGATGGGTACACATATGCCACTATATATTGCAGAAAAAGTCTTATATCTGAAATAATTTTCGAATTCGAATAATATTAATTTAAAAAAAAAAAAAAATTAAATTGGCTCTTATATCTGAAATAATTTTGGAATTTGAATATCAATTTAAAAAAAATTGGCTTGAGAGGATTAGTGTTCATTATTGAAATATGGGAATGGATACAAAAATGATTCAAAAAATTGCCTTGAGAGGATTAGAAATTATGCTTTAGTTGAGTAGAAAAAAAGTCGTATATTCAAGATATCTAATATTTTATATAAAAGTTACAGGTTTGTCAGCAATAGTCAATTGTTGTCCACACAATAAATGTTCTATTTTTGATATTGGCTTGACATTGACGTCAGCAGAATGAAGGGTATTATTATATTTCTCCAATAATGTTTGTATTTACTAAAAATAACTTTTCTTTAAAACAAGTTTTATTGACTTATGCTGGTCTGGAAGTAAATGACCGCTACGTGTTCAATTTCAATAATGGGTTTCCTCTCTAAGGAACGTGTTCTCACACAAACACACGCACACACACACACATATAAATGTAATTAGATTTAAATGAATTTATTTTATTAGTCTAAACTTAGTACGACGAGACACATTTACGAATGTATCTACGAGGTCTGATCAAAAAATAACTGTTATTTTCATCTTTCGTGAGTTACGTATGATCGATTATCGCATTTCTTTTTTCTGTTATGTTGGTACACATGTCTGTTATATATGTTGGTAATATCAGCCATATTGGATTGTCAGTTTGTTTTTGACAGAAAAAAGGTTAGTCGTGTTTTGGTGTGCTCTTCGATTTTTTACTATTCGAAAAAATGGATCAAGAAAAGTTTTGTGTAAAAAATGAAATTAAATGCGCAAGGACATTTGAAATGTTGATTGTGGCGTTTGGCGACTCTACTATGAGCAGAACACAAGTTCAATAGTGGTATAACCGGTTTAAGGAAGGCCGAGAAGATATCAATGACTCGTCCTGGTCGCCCGAGCACCTCAACAACCGATGAAAACATTGAAGCAGTGAATAAAATGATTTTGGATAATCGTCGAATCACTATCAGAGAGGTTGCCGATGATGTTGGCATATCGTTCGGGTCATGCCAAGCAATTTTTACGGATGTTTTAGGCGTGCGGCAACGAAGATTGTTACAAAATTGGTAACGCACCAGCTCACACATCGATGCTAGTGCGTGAGTTTTTGGCCAAAAACAAAACCGTTATCATGAATCAACCACCGTATTCACCGGACTTGGCCCCCGCTGACTTTTTCATCTTCCCAAAACTGAAGAAACCGATGAAAGGAAAGCGTTTTGCTGCGATTGAGGAGATAAAAGAAAAATCGAAACAGGAGCTGTTGGCGATACCAAACAGCGCGTTTCAGAAGTGTTTCGAGGATTGCAAAAAACGCTGGCATAAGTGTATTAGATCTGAGGGGGATTACTTTGAAGGGGACAAGATGAATAAATAAATACTTTATTTTTTGATCAGACCTTTACGGTTATTTTTTGATCAGACCTCGTATTTTTCAGAAATGTTCACATGTGAAATTCATGATATTATGTATATTAATAAATTATAAAGACTATTACGATTTTAGTTCTCCGATAAAAAAAGCAATAAATATTTAAATCCGTATTCATAAAAGATCGTTAAATCTTAAAAACGCCATAAAATCAATTTTTCTATTAATACAATGAGACCAACTGAAGCCTAAATAGGCTGAGTTTTCGCTTCAAACGTGCAAAATATGTATGCTATTATTTTTTAACACTTTATTACTAGCAAAACTATGAACCGATCACAGCCAGTTCAAAAATTCTTATTACAGTGCACTCACAATAATACGAATACCCTAATATATGAACAACATAAAATATGAGTACTTTTTTTCATTGACTGCTGAAAAATATGAACAAAAGCTTTAAAATATGAACAATTTATTTTTGTATTTTTAACAGATATAAACATATCACGGATATATATAAACATACCTACACAGAGTTGTTATATAAATCAACAGGGTAGTGGTTAAATTGTAATTCAACTGCATAATAATTTGGGGATTTCCCTAGTTGTCTGCATTTAAATTATCTTCAGACGCCAATCAAAATTTTTACATTCATGTTTTAGACAGTGCAGAAAAAAAGGTGGCATTATGAAATGTGTTACCAACACGTTTATTGAACCTGGAAAAAGAAAAACTGTGCGGCCTTCTGAGTACCCAAATATGGGAAATTCATTATGCCAATGGTTTTTGAATATAAGATAAGTTAGGTTACAAAAGTGATTGAACAAGAGAAACAGCAAAAGAAAATCTCAGATGTGTTCCTATAATAACTTTTTTTTTTCAACAATAAACTGTAGTTTTTTTTTCAAATTCAATAAAAAATATTTAAAAGCATTACATAAGAAAATCTTATTTATAGTTGCAAAACGATATATCGGGATATTAGATTCCATTTGTAAATGTTAATTAGTTTATATTACCGCGACTGCACTGTATTATTGCGTTAAATACAAATATTTGAACTATCGCATCAATATTGGCAATTCTTATGCATATTTTATAATTTTTTTTTAATAGAATATTTAAAATGTAATAAAAGGAGCTTTTTTAATTAACATGTTAAATTGAATTTTCAAAGACATTCAATACCACTGAAGTATCGTAACCCTATATGCATAACATTTAAAATGAATTTGAAACACATTTACATATTACGAGTAGTTGTTATTATTTTAATAATTGTAAATAACAACATTTTTATACGCAATTATGCGTTGAGAGTCAAATCAAATAAAATGTGCCCGCAAGCAGTACTGCTTTATAATTTTGCCTTTCTTTTTCTTTTATGAGCAACTCACACCTGCCAATAATTATTCCATTCCTATGATACTATAGGCTTCGGACATGTACATATAATAGCATTTTTTTTTAAGTAAATTACATTCATTAATATTTAATATACTAGTGCGCCTAAGAAATGCAATTGAAATAATATTTTAAAGAGCTTTTTAAGTTTTCCTGTCATTATAAAAATACAGCAAAGTTTTAATTTTCTTAAAAATGTGAATGAGTTTGATAAAACAGCAACATTGTAATTTATAATTCTACTTTGGGAATGAGTACGAGTGCAAAACATAAAAGGAAGCAAACGTTTATTTCAATGCCCATTTTTTAGTGAAAGTAATGGTTTTGTCCAATGCACGACATGTGACTTTTAAGTTAAATAGGCAATACTACACACATTCTGCGGAAACCCACAAGGACGAAAACCAATTTAGATTATTGATATTTATATGAAAACATTTAATTTGCTTGATATGAAAAAAAAAATAAATACAATACGAAAAGAACTGGCATAAGGGTAGAAATTTATAGGGGCTGGTACCTGGATCAGCAAAAGAAAAGAAAAATTTTGAAAATTAATCCAATTTAATATTTTAAGGGAATAATAATCTTTCATGAATTCCGTTCGGAATTGATATGATTCCGTAGTTACGATTCCGATCGGAATGCTTTAAGCTTCTATAGATTCCGTTCGGTTTCATTAAACCGCAGAAAAATGTGAAACCACTTTTTATGTATTAAATATGGCAACGCAACAACGAATATAGCAAAAAACAAGTAAAAACGTTATATTCGACCGGGTCGAATCTTAAATACCCTCCAAATATTTAGTAAGTGAATTTGAAATGTTTAACTTGGTGGGACAGAGTTCCTTTATATAATATCGTACGTCAACGCCTACTAGAGGGGGCGGGGTTCAAAAATATACAATATCATGTTTTCCACAGACGAACGTATGGGAATTGCTAGACCGTCTTAGACTTCATCACAATTCTCTTTGGAGGCTATAAAAACTGTATTTTGGCGGGGTCGCTCTGGCAAGGGTTGTGGGGGAAACATTTCACCTTTGTCATAAAACTCTAAAAATAAATGCTTGGGATAATTATATGCAAAATTAAAATTTCTATTTTTTGATAGGGTCATTTAAAGGGCAAAGGGGGAGAGGGGTTAAGGCAGAAACAGATACACATAAAACTGTAAAAATAAATGCTTGGAATGATTATACACAAAATAAAAAAATTTATATTTATTTTTAATAGGGTCATTTAGCGGGCAAAGGGGGAGGAGGGGATAGGGCAGCAACAGGCAGTCATAAGACTCTAAAGATAAATGCTTGGGATTATTATATACAAAATTTAAAAAAACATTTTTTTTTTGGTAGGGTCATTTTGGGGGCGAAGGGGAAGGAGGGGGTAGGGCAGAGTAGTACCAGGTTTCGTCTCAGCTTCGTCATTAAAGCTTAAAAGTGTTATTTTTAAGGAATGTAGGCTTAAGTAAAACAATTTGTTAAATTTTTATGCTATTTTTGCTTATAATAACGCCTACTGAAGTGGGCGGGGTCAAAAAATATTTTTATTTTTTTTAATGGCTCCAAGTTTAAGGCGTTGGACCGTATTTGACATAAAAATATATCATTTGCTTAACAAAATAACCAAAAAACTATAAAAATTATGTTGTTTTTTCTGGGTTGGTTTAGTTCTTCTTAGGGGAACTTTTTTCCCTCTAGCCCGATTTAGCCCATCTTCGAACTTAGCCTGCTCTAAGTTTTAAAATATATTTATGCCAAATTTCAAGAGTCTAGCTCTTTTCGTTTAGACTGAATCGTGATTTCCACAGACGGACGGACGGACGGACATGCTCAGATCGTCTTAGATTTCATCACTGATCAAGAATATATATACTTTATGGGGTCTGAGATGGATATTTCGATGCGTTACAAACGGAATGACAAAGTGAATATACCCTCCAAATTCTTTTTTGGAGGGTATAAAAAACAGCTGATCCTAAAAGTCAGCCATATTCAGGTATTTGTATCAAAATTAAAAGTTTGTGACTTTTGAGAATCAAAGTAAAAAAATTTGTAAGAAGAAAAACTGTAATAAAAATGCCCGGAATATCCGCAATTGCAGCTGCAGAAGAAAATAAAATAGAAGAAATAAATGTAGAAAAAATACGATATTCTGGTTGTGCTTTTTCGTAGTGTTACGTGCTGCCACTAGTTTTTTTTTTTTAACTTACTAGAATAAGAGTACGGCAACACTAAATAAACAAATTCCGTATTTTCTTTTATTTTTGAGGAAGTATTTAGAAAAATTTAAATTTTTTTGTTAAATTTGAATCAAAGAAAATTTATTTTAGAAAAATGAACAAAGAAACAACATAATTTACAAATAAAAAGGTATCATGTATAGTCTTTTCTCTTCTCTTGTTTGAATTACAATTAATTTAATTTTAATCAAATTAATCAAATTTTCAATTCTTGACAATTTGTTTCAAGACTACTTTATTTTTTTAGTATGAAATTCATATTCTACTACACACGTAGTTTGTACACCATGAAAATGCTTAAAATATCAATTCCACATAGAAAATTGAAAGTGGTTTCATTGCGAAAAAATTTTTCGGAATACTTTTTCCATAGAAGCAAAATGGGGAATTAATTCCACTTCTGAACGGAATTTATCTTTGTGACATGGCTGATAATTTCATAAATATAACAGAAAATTATTATATCGATAATTATTAATACACAAATCATCCTTTACGTGAGTAAAATTAAGCTCACGATCACGAAACTTAAATTTTCCTCATGCTCGCGTGAGCGGGAAAAGCAACGGCATTTGCACATCTCTACTGCACACCTCAGATCTTTTAGTTTTGAGCAAAGAATTCAGCTTTTTGAAGTGTTCACTGCACTAATTTTAAATGTTATGAATATACTGGTACGATACTTCATTGGTATTGAACTGAATTTAAAATGTAGCACTTTTTTACATTTTAAATATTCTATTCGAAAGAAAAAACTTTCTAAAAAGTTATAAAATATGCTTTAGTTGAGTAGTAGTCGGCATAAGAATTGCCAATATTGATGCGATAGTCAAAATATTTGTTTTTAACGCAATAATACAGTGCAGTCGCGATAATATGAACTAATTAAAACCAATTAGAAACTGATTGAATACCTGCGGTAAATTGACAATTAAATCCACATTTTTTAAACGATTTTTATGGTTTAAAGCTTATCTTATTTTTAAGATATTTAGCTCTCAGAAAAATGTGCAAAATGTTAAATATTTACTTGATCTTTTTTTTATAAAATTTTTAAACTGAAAAAAAAATTACGAATTTTGCACGAAAAGAAAAATTTTTTCTCCATTAATTTCTGAATAATTCCAAAACGATAAGAGCTAGAAAAAATTATATTCAACTAAAATAAATACAATTTTATCACACATCTTCTGGTGTTTTACTCGCATGAGTCCTTCTCGAGTTAGGGTGAAATATGTCTCCGTACCTGACTAATTTAGGGGGAAAAATTTGCCACGCCTATAAAAAAAACATTCCGACCTGATGGTAAAAAACCGAAAACGGATTTGAGTTTAGCACATCAAAATCCATATATTATTTAAAGGAGGATTTTGTTGCTGAGCAGTCAGTGTAATAGATGTTTTACGACTAAGATTTTTTGCGAAATTTTTGTAAATTTTATTCAAAATATTGATACCTTATAACAAGAGCTACAGCTTTAAATTTTTAAAAATAACATTTCTGGGATTTCGATGTATTCCCAATACTACTACACTGAGCCAAAATAAACAATGAAATCTATTTTAAGAAAATTTCGTACAAAAATTTTTCAATAAAATTCATTTCAAACTCATTTTAAATTTTATGCATATGAAGAATAAAGTTTACGTTTTAATTTTTAAATTATTTCATATTTAAACATGAAATATTAAAATAAAATTGCTTTTTTTTTTTATTTCATTAACATATAACCTTGTTATTTTTAAAATGTACGCTTTATTATATTTCTTATATTATTAAGCAATGACATCAGTTTTTATATAAAATTATTAAATTATTATTTTCTTTTCCATTATTATATAATATATATTATTTCCCTGAAGAAGTTACACAAAATGTGACAAAATATTGAAAAATAATATAAAAATTTTATATCTAATTTTCAGTTTCAAAACGGGATCTCAGAGATCCTACTTGAATGCTTGTGGGTTACAGGCAGCCACGTATACCAATAATTTTATATAAAAACTGACCTGATTGCTTAATAATTTAAGATATATAATAAATTTAAAAAATGTACGCTTTATTTCCAAAATGATTTCTTGTTTGTTTTAAAACCAATGTGGGTGATGTTGGCTGAAGTAGTAGAACACTTATGTTGTTTTTTTTTGTTCATTTTTCTAAAATAAATTTTCTTTGATTCAAATTTAACAAAAAAATTTAAATTTTTCTAAATACTTCCTCAAAAATAAAAGAAAATACGGAATTTGTTTATTTAGTGTTGCCGTACTCTTATTCTAGTAAGTTAAAAAAAAAAAAACTAGTGGCAGCACGTAACACTACGAAAAAGCACAACCAGAATATCGTATTTTTTCTACATTTATTTCTTCTATTTTATTTTCTTCTGCAGCTGCAATTGCGGATATTCCGGGCATTTTTATTACAGTTTTTCTTCTTACAAATTTTTTTACTTTGATTCTCAAAAATCACAAACTTTTAATTTTGATACAAATACCTGAATATGACTGACTTTTAGGATCAGCTTTTTTTTTTGTTTTGCTATATTCGTTGTTGCGTTGCCATATTTAATACATAAAAAGTGGTTTCACATTTTTCTGCGGTTTAATGAAACCGAACGGAATCTATAGAAGCTTAAAGCATTCCGATCGGAATCGCAACTACGGAATCATATCAATTCCGAACGGAATTAATGACAGATTATTATTCCCTTAAAATATTAAATTGGATTTATTTCCAAAATGTTTATTTCCTTTTGCTGATCCAGGGACCAGCCCTTATAAATTTCTACCCTTATGCCAGTTCTTTTCGTATTGTATTTATTTTTTTCTTAATATCAAGCAAATTAAATGTTTTCATATAAATTGCAATACATCTATCATGTACTAAAAGCAGAGTAACATTAATATAAAAAGAATTTAGGTCTATTTTAATATTGTTTCTTCTTAACTTTAAAATTATTTTTGGGTGTACTTTCCTAATAATTAAAATACGAATTTTTCTTTTGTTCGAAGTTCATGTGAGAATCTGTTTTTTAAATTCAGCATTTTGAAGAAACTCAGATTTGTAATTAAAATTGATATAAAAATTTCAAACATTTACGAATGTATCTACGAGGTCTGATCAAAAAATAACTATTATTTTCATATTTCGTGAGTTACATATGTTCGATTATCGCATTTCTTTTTTCTGTTATGTTGGTACACATGTCTGTTATATATGTTGGTAATATCAGCCATATTGGATTGTCAGTTTGTTTTTGACAGATAAAAAGGTTAGTCGTGTTCTGGTGTGCTCTTCGATTTTTTACTATTCGAAAAAATGGATCACGAAAAGTTTTGTGTAAAAAACGAAATTAAAGGCGCAAGGACATTTGAAATGTTGGCTGTGGCGTTTGGCGAGTCTACTATGAGCAGAACACAAGTTCAATTGTGGTATAACCGGTTTAGGGAAGGCCGAGAAGATATCAATGACTCGTCCTGGTCGCCCGAGCACCTCAACAACCGATCAAAACATTGAAGCAGTGAATAAAATGATTTTGGATAATCGTCGAATCACTATCAGAGAGGTTGCCGATGATGTTGGCATATCGTTCGGCTCATGCCAAGCAATTTTTACGGATGTTTTAGGCATGAAACGTGCGGCAGCGAAATGTATTCAAAAATTGGTAACGCTCCAGCTCACACATCGATACTTGTGCGTGAGTTTTTGGCCAAAAACAAAACCGTTATCATGAATCAACCACCGTATTCACCGGACTTGGCCCCCGCTGACTTTTTCATCTTCCCAAAACTGAAGACACCGATGAAAGGAAAGCGTTTTGCTGCGATTGAGGAGATAAAAGAAAAATCGAAACAGGAGCTGTTGGCGATACCAAACAGCGCGTTTCAGAAGTGTTTCGAGGATTGCAAGAAACGCTAGCATAAATGTATTAGATCTGAGGGGGATTACTTTGAAGGGGACAAGATAGTTATTGATGAAAAAATAAATACTTTATTTTTTGATCAGACCTTTACGGTTATTTTTTGATCAGACCTCGTATTTTTCAGAAATGTTCACATGTGAAATTCATGATATTATGTATATTAATAAATTATAAAGACTATTACGATTTTAGTTCTCCGATAAAAAAAAAGCAATATATATTTAAATCCGTATTCATAAAAGATCGTTAAATCTTAAAAAAACGCCATAAAATCAATTTTTCTATTAATACAATGAGACCAACTGAAGCCTAAATAGGCTGAGTTTTCGCTTCAAACGTGCAAAATATGCATGCTATTATTTTTTAACACTTTATTACTAGCAAAACTATGAACCGATCACATCCAGTTCAAAAATTCTTATTACAGTGCACTCACAATAATACGAATACCCTAATATATGAACACCATAAAATATGAGTACTTTTTTTCATTGACTGCTGTAAAATATGAACAATAGCTTTAAAATATGAACAATTTATTTTTGTATTTTTAACGGATATAAACATATCACGGATATATAAACATACCTACACAGAGTTGTTATATAAATCTACAGCATAGTGGTTAATTTGTAATTCAACTGCATAATAATTTGGGGATTTCCCTAGTTGTCTGCATTTAAATTATCTTCAGACGCCAATCAAAATTTTTACATGCATGTTTTAGACAGTGCAGAAAAAAAGGTGGCATTATGAAATGTGTTAACAACACGTTTATTGAACCTGGAAAAAGAAAAACTGTGAGGCCTTCTGAGTACCCAAATATGGGAAATTCATTATGCCGATGGTTTTTGAATATAAGATAAGTTAGGTTACAAAAGTGATTGAACAAGAGAAACAGCAAAAGAAAATCTCAGATGTGTTCCTATAATAACTTTTTTTTTTCAAAAATAAACTGTAGTTTTTTTAAATTCAATAAAAAATATTTAAAAGTATTACATAAGAAAATATATAAATAGTTGCAAAACGATATATCGGGAAATTAGATGCCATTTGTAAATGTTAATTAGTTTATATTACCGCGACTGCACTGTATGATTGCGTTAAATACAAATATTTGAACTATCGCATCAATATTGGCAATTCTTATGCATATTTAATAATTTTTTAATAGAATATTTAAAATGTAATAAAAGGAGCTTTTTTAATTAACATGTTAAATTGAATTTTCAAAGACATTCAATACCACTGAAGTATCGTAACCCTATATGCATAACATTTAAAATGAATTTGAAACGCATTTCATTAAAAATTTTCATTCATAATTTTCTCAATACATATTTCAACTACATTTTATTGTTTTATGAACTTGGGGAATATTAAGATTTTATAGCGTACATTAATTACTAATTTGTCTAACGAAGCATTTGAGTGTCTCAAATCTAAGTGATCATATAATTTATATACAACAATACCGCAAAAGGTTCTTTTGCTAAACAACAAACAGCGCTAAAGGAATAATAAACAATCCCATAAGACAACATCGTCTCTTAGCAAATGCAAAAAAAAAGCAAACAAACAGCAGAAATCAACAACAAACAAACCCAGCCAAACAAATGACCAAAAGTGCACCAAACACACTAACCCATAATACAAGACTATAAACGTCCATACAATTGTAGCCGCGAATCAACTATTTAGTTTGTGTAAAAATAAATATATCGAGCAATTAGCAACAGTTACAAACTTGCAAAACACCTAGCGCAACTTTTGAAAGGAAGAGTCGTGCTAATGTTGATATTCGTTATTGATTTTTAAGCATTTTTGTTTTTTTTTTCTTTGGAATGGGTAAATAAATGCCAAGCGGCTACCATGCCCATTTAAACTTTTCAATATATCAACCAAATGTATATAAATTTTAAAAGCACACAAATCAAATGACTCAGTTCAAAATTAATTACGTTTAAATCAATTTCATTGTTTTCAAAGGCATTATTAATAAAAAGTTTCTGAAGCTCGACTTTCCGCAAAGCGGGTTTTGAATTAATGAATTCATTATTTTAAAAGTAGGTTTACTTAAATTAAAATTTCAAGTTCAATGACAATTTTCGACTACTTACCCATTCGGCACTGAAATATTTGCACCATCCAATATTGCTTGTGCCAGTTGAAAGTCTAAAGCCTCAGCCGCTGTTGTGGCAGCTCTTAAGGCATCCCAAATTTCTTTGCGGCCATCGAAGGCTGGAGCTGTATCCCAAAATTCATCACGTTTCGAACGCAATTGGCCCTCTGTTAAAGGAACGTCAGAACGCCAGCGTATTGTTTCATGGCACAAGGGACGATTTTTGCGTGCTGGTCCCACTTGGGGTCCTTAAAACGCAAAATAAAAAGAAATAAAAAATATTGCAATTACATTACAATCCACTAAATTTCATACATGTTTAATGAATTAGAGACAACAATAACAACAGCATGACTAAAATTATACTTACCCGCTGTAGGCGGTCTTGATACACTGGCCGATGATACACTCACAGTTTCATTATCACCACTATATCGTCCCATACAACCACCCATTTCACCGAAATGTTAGCCACAAAAAAATATTAATGAAATTACACAACAATTTTTCAATTTAATCGCAAATAAATTTCGTATTCCTGTGCGTTTAATTTTTAAATATATTTTTCAATTTAATTATATTATTATTTTACTGCGTATGGGCTTTCTTATTGGAAACACAATTTGTATTTCTATGTTCCTTTTCTTCTCTCACTTAAGGTCACTTGTCGCTGTCACCTTTTTTATTTCGTCCATACTTTTCTAATTTTTTTATTTGTGCTCCACTAAATTCTAACAATATTTTGATATGTTGGTTAAAAAAATTTTGTGCACTTTTATTTCTTTCCCATTTATTAGTTATACTAAAATTTAAAACAATATTAAAGAAATTTTCCTACTTCCGCACATATTGCCTGTTCTTTTTTCTACTCTTTTTCTTATTTATACTAATTTACAGAGTTGTACTCACTTGCAAAGAGCTGCCAGCTGGAAAGGACAGTTAAGCAGTTTCTCATGATGCCATATCAATTTTCTTTTAAAAGGGAAAGATATGAGAAATTAGTTATAACCCGGCTATATCGAATTAATTCTTTCCTTCCCACATATATATCAAACAAAAACTAAATTTTATAAATTGTTTGTAATATATTGTATTATTTATTAAGCTCGAGGTCGTTTTTTTAATTACCTGATGATGTTAACTATTTGCTGACGAAATATTGATGCATATAAGAAAACTGAAATAATATTATATAAAAGACGACCTCGAGCTTAATAAATAATACAATATATTACCGATATAAAGGTCCAAAAATTAATAGCAAATAAATTGTTTGTGTTTCAAATGTATTTAAACGAAAGAAAGTACTCTGCCAACATAGTGAAATCAGTAGTAAATATAGGTGAACTTACAAGCACGAAATTGAAAGGCAGAAATATTTTAATTCACTTTGAGCCTAGTTCGCACCGCATTTTATATATATATATATAAACTTAAACGTTGTATTATATGGGAACCCCTAACGAAAGATGACTCGACATCGCTTTTGTTTTGTGTAGTAAAAAGTTTCTTTCATTTCGCTATTTAAAAAAAGAAGTGATTATATATGTTGACGAATAAGGAATAATTTCAAATAACATCATTTCCACGTGTCGACAGAATTCTCATCTAGCTAATAATACATAATACCTTGATCTCATATTGTGTGGTTAAGAAAGAATCTCACTTGTATAGTGAGGATGCGTATGCGTAATAACCCATAAAATGTTCGGACGAAATTTATACAGTAATCTATTAGTTTGGTAATAACTTCACAATTTAACGCAACTTTGATATATAGTTTAACGAAATAAATTTGATGTGTGACTGTGCTAAGTAAAACGGATTATTAAAATCATATTCACAACCCTGACAAGTGAATCCTTTAATGACTTTTTTAATAAAGCGACCAATAAACCACGCAGCCTTTTGGCAAACACATAATTTTTATTTGCACACAGACTAGACAAAACTCATACGTACAGACAGAGATTTTTTTATTATTTTCTGATTTGCGATGAGTTTAGTTGAAGTGTCCCCCGCCGCTGTTTTGCTCGCTGTTCTGGTTAATCAAGGAAAAGAACAAAAAATGGATAATCCATTGCTCAAGCGGTTTGTAACACATTCAAAATAGCGCACAAAATACCTAATTTAATTGTTTTTTCTCTAAGGTGCTTGTCAAACACAACAACACTGCCATATACTACGCAACAGGATTGTATACACAAAAATTTGCGTTTTGTTGTCAAACCGCTTGAGCGTTTTATTGGATTTTTGACGACAGCAGTAGCCATCCAAATGTATGAATGAAATAAACAATACCTCCCTTTACGTTTATTACAGTCTGGTAACCACCTGCATAATATTTTTAAGCTATTCACAATAGTTATCAATGAAACAGGGTGTCACTTGTAAAATACAATGTAAACCGTTATTAATATTTATTTAAACTTAAAATCTGTTGTACACACGTACTTGCTCTTTTTATGTTTATTGAAGGTAAAATTTTATTTAAAGATTTTTGGATAATATTAATTATACAATAATTATATGTATGAATTCTCATAAGACAAGTTAGTGTACATCATACGTGTACATCTTGGTTGAAGTGTAAAAATAATGTGATATTGCAAACTTTTATTAAGCGTTCATGATGTTGAAAACGTGACTGTATAATTTCAGAGATAAACTATAGTTTTTCAAACTATAGAGTATTTAAAAGAAATTTTTAAAATAATTTCATTTATTTTAATATACTAAAGAATGCTTTTAAGAGCTTTAATATTTAACGTTTTTCTTAGTTTAGTGGAAAACACTGTGAGACAAAAAATTAATTTTTGCGACCAGAAAATGTGTCCGCATCAAGGAATTCATGTAGCCTGCAATAAAACCAAAGTATGCGCAAAATATTTTTTAGCAGATATTTTCTTCTAATAAATTTTATGTTCCAATCTCATGCACACATTAATAAGGCTTTTAGTAAAAGTTGTGAAGGCACACCAAAGTTGGAGAAAATGGCACCACACATTAGCTTAATTTTGTATGAACACAATTATTATAGAAACCTGGTGGCTGGGGGAAAACTTAAATGTTTCTATCCGGCAGCAAGGATGCCACTGTTGGTGAGTTGTGCCCAAAAATGAAGTACAGCATATTATATTTTTTAATCATTTCCAAGAAAGAAATGGGATTGGGCTTTAGCAGAGACTGCTGAATACAATGTACGATCATGTGTATTTGCACACGATCATTGCCGCAGTACTAAGGAATTTCCCTTGGCCGGACAAAATATTTATATGGCCAAAACATCTCGTCTTAATGTGACCGTAGACGAATTTATCACAGAAGCCATATTCTTATGGTTCGAAGAGCAATTTGATGCGGATCATAAAATTTTGCTGTCCTATCACAAAACTATGTAAGTAGAATGTTTGCCAATGTAATTTATAATATGTTTGTATGTATATGTGATTTAACAATTCCTAGACCTCAAACTGGTCACTTCACGATGCTGGTAAACGATCGTCAAACTCGAGTGGGCTGTGCATTTCTTAACAACTTGCAGCCTCCACGCAAGCGCTTTGTAATTTTCACTTGCAACTACTCATCGACGAATATACGAGACAGGCCCAGCTACAAGCCGGGCAAACCAGCCTCTATGTGCAAGAAACGCCATCATAAATTCAAAGCCCTCTGTGAAGATCCCATTGATCCTAATGACTACACTTGGTATAATATTTAATATTGAAAGGAAATGAAAAAAATAAAAAAGAATTAAGAGCAACTGAAAGAGCTCTATAGAAGTTTTTTTTTTAATATAAAAATATTTGCGACATAAGACGCTCTCCCTCTCTCTTCTTGTTAACAAAAAGAGTTAAAGTAGGCAAGTTTGAAACTTGAAGCCAGCATAGATTTTTTCAACGTTCAATCGGTCGTTGTTATATTGTATTCGTATCTCACCAAATGCATTTTGCATTGAGTCGTTTTCTATTATTTCTAAACAGTTTCTTTAAAACAGTATCTAAAACATAAAGTAATAACAAGAATTAAAGAAAAGATAAACAAGAAACCAGACGACCTCGACGTTAAGTTGTAAAATAAATTAACTATTTAGTGATGTTAAGTCCTAAATAAATAATCGACTCATATTTTTAGAAAATTTTAACCTATAGAAACCATGACACAAAATTTACTTATCTCTCATGTGAATTCCATTCTACGAAACTTCTTAATGTTTTCTATCGCTATTGATAAATGAATAAAAATATGTGAATGAAATAAATTTCAGGTAAAAATTGAAAAACGTTCCTGACAGCGAATGCGATTTCATTTCATATTTCGATTTGTAGTGGCTAAGGAATTTCCCATTCAAGCTTATTATGGTTGTCGTAGTTGTGGCAAAATCTATAAAATATGGCAACTCTGCTAAAAGTTTAGCATTGGAGTAAAAGTACCTTTTAACAAAAAGTACATTTTTACAAATAGTACTTTTTTACAAAAAGTACCTTTTTCCAAATAGTACTTTTTTACAAATAGTACCTTTTCACATAAATTATCTTCTTACAGATAGTATATTTTTACAAAAAATACCTCTCTACAAAAAGCGTCTTTCTACAAAATGTACATTTTTAAGAAGAAGTACCTTTCTAAAAAGGTATCTTTCTACAAATAGTACTTTTCAACAAAAAGGGTCTTTCTACAAAATACACCTTGTTAAGAAAATGTACCTTTTTCTAAAACGTATCTTTTTAAGAAAGTATTTTTCTACGAAAAGTGTCTTTTTACAAAATGTACCTTTTCAAGAGTACCTTGTTACAAAAAGTACCTTTAAAAAAGTACCTTTGTAAAAACATATCTTTCTACAAAAAGTGCATGTCTTTTTTATAAAAAGTACCTTTTTTTGTAAAAACTAAATTTTTATACAAAGTACCTTTTTATAAAAAGTACCTTTGTATTAAAAGTACCTTTGTAAGAAAGAATCTTTCTACAAACTGGACCTTTTTAAGCAGAAGTACCTGTTTACAAAAAGCACCTATCTAAAGAAGTATCCTTCTAAAAAAGTACCATTGTAAAAAAGTATTTTTCTATGAAAAGTGTACTAGTACCTTCTTACTAAAAGTACCTTTCTATATACATAAATACCTTTCGAAAAAAGTATCTTTATAAAAAAATACCTTTCTATAAAAACGTTTTTCCGCACAATGTGGGTTTATAAGAAAAAGTACCACTTTTACAAAAAGTACCTTTCCAAAAAAGTACCTTTCTAAAAATGTATCTTTTTATAAAAAGTACCTTTCTACAAAAAGTGTATATCTACCAAATGTCCTATTTTGAGAAGAAGTGCGTTTTTGCATAAAGTACCTTTCTAAAAAAGTATATTTTTACACAAAAAGTACCTTTCTACAAAAAGTGTAATCCTACAAAATGTACTATTTTGAGAAGAAGTACTTTTTTACAAAAACTACCTTTCGAAAAAAGTACCTTTCGATAAAAGTACTTTTCGAAAAAAGTACCTTTCGAAAAAAGTATCCTTTCTAAAAAACTACCTTGCTACAAAAACCGTTTTTCTATAAAATTTACCATTTTAAGAAGAAGTACCTTTTTACAAAAAGTACCTTTCTACAAAAAGTACCTTTGGAAAAAAGTACCTTTCGATAAAAGTACTTTTCGAAAAAAGTACCTTTCGAAAAAAGTATCCTTTCTAAAAAACTACCTTGCTACAAAAACCGTTTTTCTATAAAATTTACCATTTTAAGAAGAAGTACCTTTTTACAAAAAGTACCTTTTTACAAAAAGTACCTTTCTACAAAAAGTACCTTTCGAAAAAAGTACCTTTCGATAAAAGTACTTTTCGAAAAAAGTACCTTTCGAAAAAAGTATCCTTTCTAAAAAACTACCTTGCTACAAAAACCGTTTTTCTATAAAATTTACCATTTTAAGAAGAAGTACCTTTTTACAAAAAGTACCTTTCTACAAAAAGTACCTTTCGAAAAAAGTACCTTTCGATAAAAGTACTTTTCGAAAAAAGTACCTTTCGAAAAAAGTATCCTTTCTAAAAAACTACCTTGCTACAAAAACCGTTTTTCTATAAAATTTACCATTTTAAGAAGAAGTACCTTCTTATAAAAAGTACCTTTCGAAAAAAGTACCTTTCGATAAAAGTACTTTTCGAAAAAAGTACCTTTCGAAAAAAGTATCCTTTCTAAAAAACTACCTTGCTACAAAAACCGTTTTTCTATAAAATTTACCATTTTAAGAAGAAGTACCTTTTTACAAAAAGTACCTTTCTACAAAAAGTACCTTTCTACAAAAACAGTGTAGCGATTTTCCTATTCTGCTCTGCTGTTTAAGTTGAAAATTAGCTTGGTGTTGATTTTCTCTAGTTCTTTAAAATATTGATCATGTCAGCTTATAAAATCCTACTTGAATTTGAAAATTCTCTTTTGTTTTTTTAATAGAAATTTCAATTAAAAATTTTTACATGATTTACAAATATTGGCCGAATATATATCTTCATATATAAAATTATTCTCTTCTGCAAAAAAAGAATTTTTTGTACCATGAAAAGTGCCACTTCCTCAAATATTATAAAAAAGGACTTTTGCTTACAATATAGTTTAATTAAAAAATATCGCGGTTAATTTTAAAATACTTCCACGTATTATTTTGTTGGAAAGAAAAAAGTAACAAAAACTTCGAATCACAAAAATTGTGTTAAAGTATTCGCAAGATTAAAATGCAGACTCAAAATGATGAACTCAAGTAATCGGTAACTTGAAAAAATGCGGATAAAGTTATTAAACACCAATAAAGTTTAAATAAGCACAGACAGATACACACACACACACGTACATGCATGCAAATATGAGACAGACAAACAAATACAGATACATGTAACACAAGAAGCACAAGAAATCAAATAAAAAAAAATCAAAAGTGACTTTTTAAAGTCCGACTTTTGGTGTGCAGAGCTTCCAGCAAGAAAAAACAAAAGACTTCAATTCAGTTTGCTGAAGACAACGAACTCGACAAGTAGTCGAAATCGAGTACACGCGGCTAATAACTAACGGTGGGTAGAAAACAAAAAAGAACAAGATAGTGGCTAAAACAAAAAAAACTTAACAAAAGTGAGTGAGAGTGGCAAGTGAGAAGTTTTGCTGGCTGATGGCTTCTTACGAATGCGAATGAGCGAGAGGAATTTTTAAGTAACCAAAAACCAGCAGCAAAAAGAAGCTTTAAATTGAATATGTATTTAAAAATAAATCAGATTTGGCTTAAATAAAAATCTTGTTTAAGAAAAAAATATATATAAAAAATGGATGAAACGAAAAATCAAGCCACGCAAGAGTTTGTGAAGAAATTTATAGAAAAATTAAGCCAAAATTAAAAAAAAAATTATTATTTCACAAATTGTGATGTGAACGTAAACTTTAATTTAAAGAAAAAAAAGAGTGAAATTGAAAGTGTTATTAGAACTGCTAAATATTTTTGTTGTTGTTTTACTAGAAACGAAGAAAAAATCATCAAAGCCATTGTTTAAGAGCTTGAAACAAAAGAGAATTGGTTAATTGTGGGAGTTTTAAGTATCAACAAAAAAAAAAAAAACACTTTAAAGAGTGAAATATTTTTTTATGAATTTTTTTTCTATATTGTCTTCTTGTTTTGCTGCTTCTTTGTCTTGGCCACCATGACTTATTTGATCGTTGCAATATTTCTTCGTTTATTTTCATGAATTGTTAGCTTGTCTTTTTTTTGTTCCTAACAAAACCGTTAATAATTCAACCGTATTAACTAAATTACTGCAACAACAATAGCAATTAAATTTTATTTTATTTTTTATAAAAATGTTGACCAAAAGAAGATATAAAAATTCATATATTTATTACAAAAGATTTTCAAATTATGTGAAAGTTGGTGTGTTCCTTTTTTGTACACTTTGCTTTTGTTGTTGTTTTTCGCTTTTTATTACTATTTTTTTATTTTATTAAAATAATAGCTTTTGATTAAGATTTCATTAAATGGTCTCGAAACAAAGTGAAAGAGAATGTTTATTTTATTAAAATTTTTAAAGCAATTAACTTTTTTTTATAAGTATTTCATTTGGAATGAAACATATTTTTCTTTTGTATATAAAATTTTCAAATATGTAAACACATACACTCTCATGCATAAGTATTTGTTTTTGGAACATCAGCCATAAAATGTTCCCCAAAGAAACTTAATCTTCATGATAATTCTGTGCCACAACCTGCTGTAAGATATTCACCACCCTTCCTTCGGTGGTGGGTGGGATAGCTAACGGTTTTGATAACCAATCATTCACCGCCATTCAGTTCGTTTTACAGTTCTTCAGAAAACAAACAAAAAAAACGGATCAGAGAAAGTATTTTTAAAAAAGTATTTCATTCCGATGAATTTTTCCTCTTTTCAAATTCTGAGTAGCCAAAAATAGGGAAGGAATGTCGCTTACGAACGGATCTGCAGTCTGTGGCATGGCTGATAAGTGCCACTTTATTTATCTTTTTAAAAATAATTTAAAACTAAAATTATATTGAATTATAACATTTGCAAAGTTTCGTGTAACATCTACTTTTTTTGCCTTTGTATTTTTCATTTCTAGACTTAAATATTCAAATAATTTTTAAGCTTTACAATACTTTTCTCATCTCTTATAAACATTCGCTGAGAACTAATAACATGAAAGCAGCCTGCATACTCATGCAACGCAACTGACACAACCAACAACTAGTTGCATCAGTCTGAACTCATAAGGATTTCATACAAGCATTTGTACTTGTGCAATACGACTGGTTATATGCAACTGGACATGCCGATCGCATCGCCATCTGTTGCATTGATTTTTGTATGCATCGTGACTCTTTTCTTTATTTAAAAGCAAAATGTATAAAATTAAATTACAGTTGCATCGATTGTACAACAATCAATCGATGTCATGCAAGTGGTTGCTTGAATCGTTCATATGAGTTGCATTGCATCAATGCAATGAGCACGATTTTTTATTGAATTTCACCACGTGGTCAGATGGGGTTGAAAATGTACTTAAGCATGTTTGAGGGTATTTAATTATTCGGGTAATTGTTTTAATCGTTCGTTGAATTAAGCGATTATTTTAATCGATTAATTAATCGATTAACCGATTAATGCACATTTTTTCATAAACTATTTTTAATATATAAAAATACAAAAATTTATTTGTTTTTAGTAGGGAAAGTACTCAGGAGGTGACTCCTATACATGTATGCGGGTTACTGCGCACCGATTATTTTAATCGATTAGTTAGTCGATTAACCGATTAATGAAAATTTTGTCATAAGCTAGTTTTAAATTGATCATTTTATGTTGATTACTGTGCACCGATTATTTTAATCGATTAATTAGTCGATTAACCAATTAATGAAAATTTTGTCATAAACTAGTTTTAAATTGCTCATTGTTTTAGTAGGCCCAGCAGTCAGGAGGTGACTCCTATATATGTATGCGGGTTACTGAGCACGGACTATTTTAATCGATTAATGCAAATTTTTTCATAAACTAGTTCTAATATATAAAAATACAAATATTTATTTTTTAGTAGGGCCAGCACTGAGGAGGTGACTTCTATACATATATGTATGTATGTATGCGGGTTACTGTGCACCGATTATTTTAATCGACTAGTTAGTCGATTAACCGATTAATGAAAATTTTGTCATAAGCTAGTTTTAAATTGATCATTTTATGTTGATTACTGTGCACCGATTATTTTAATCGATTAATTAGTCGATTAACCAATTAATGAAAATTTTGTCATAAACTAGTTTTAAATTGCTCATTGTTTTAGTAGGCCCAGCAGTCAGGAGGTGACTCCTATATATGTATGCGAGTTACTGTGCACGGACTATTTTAATCGATTAATTAATCGACTAACTGATTAATGCAAATTTTTTCATAAACTAGTTTTAATATATAAATATATAGGATGTGACTCTTACATACGTATGCGGGTTACTGCGTACCGATTATTTTAATCGATTAATAGAAATTTTGTGATTAATTAGTCGATTAACCGATTAATGAAAATTTTGTCAAACTAGTTTTAAATTGTTAATATTTTTAGTAGGGCCAGCACTCAGGAGGTGACTCCTATATATGTATGTAGGCGAGTTACTGCGCACCGATTATATTAATCGATTAATTAATCGATTGAGCGATTAATGAAAATTTTGGCATAAATGAGTTTAAATATATAAAAACACATAAAGTTATTATTAATGACTTGACGAAGTCCCATCAAAAGTAGTCCAGGGATATTAATTCGCACTAGTTCGATCATATATTTCTATGAAATCTTGCATGGAGGCATTAATATCTCAAACTCAATATATCTCCTTATATAATATATTACTTTATCGAAGAAAAATAATTGCTTAAAAATAACTAATAACTCTCAATAAAAACCCATCACTTTGACTTTAAAAAAAACTCAAATAATTTCAAAAGCAAAAGCTTTGTATTTTATAAAAATTAACTCTTGCAGGCAGAATTGAATTGTAAATCTCTAATATGACCAACTCGTTAAGCGACTTTATTTATGGCATACATTTTTGTGTTGCTAAAAATAAATTAAGTTCAACTTTTTCAGTCCCAAAAGATTTGAGTTTTTGCTAAAACTGCCAAATTGACATTTAAATGGAATTCCTAAACTTGAAATAGACAAAACAGGTAAATTAATTTATACATGTTGAGAGTTGAGACACAAACTAAAGCTGAAGAATGGCGTAAATGAAATTGAAATTGTAGAAAATTTTAAGCGGCTGGCTTAAAGGGTGTTTAATACGATGAAAGTTTGAGGAAAAAGTTGAATAAAAAAGTCTTCATACAGAAGATTAAATTAACTGAGTGAATGTTGAATGCAATAAAATTAATGATTTTTTTTTTCTATTGTTAAAGCCTCATGGTTGATGTTATAGTTAAAGTAATTGAATATATTAATAAGATTATAAATTTAAATAATTTACTACGCACCCTACAGTAGGTAGTCTTAAATTTTAGGCTATCAACGTGCTGTTCAGTTTTGTTTCAAGTAGTTGATAAAAATATGGATTAAACTGAATACCCTGATCTGTATTTACAATGAAGTAGAATAATAAAATTAATGATTGTGCAATTTTCAGTCGAATTTTAAATTTGAAAATTATATTTATCTTGCATTAGAAATTCTATAAAAAAAATAAAAACTCTTGTCAGGCTTAACTTATTCTCTGGGTATCTTAGCCCACTGCAAGCAAACTAATAAACGCTGTAGTAAAAGTCCGCCTCCAGAATATGATACCGAAGCCATCTCAACAGGTTTAGTGAACCGATAAGTTTGCCTACAGCCACTTCTGCCTTCTAGGTAACATTTACCCAAAAATTTGTGGCCCAGGAAATGTGCAGTGCCGGTTACTAACAGGCTTGCAAATGGCAGTTACTACGGAATGCCCTGTAGGAAAAAAAGTACACTTCTAGAGCGTCTTTGACGTGCCTTGAGAAAGTACTTTTATATATTTTTAATAAAAATACAATAATTAGTTTTCTCTTTTTCTTAAAAAAAAATCTACAAAAAAAAGACAAATCGAAATCTGGAAATTTCTAAAAGCTTTTGTTTCAATTTCTTTTTATATTTTACATTCAACAATATTTTCCCTCGCTTCATGCTTGTGTCTTAAGTCTTTTGTTTTGCCTTCATTTCATCAAACAATTACGTGCTGCGTTTTGTTGTGTTTTGTTGTGTTTTGCTTGTATGTATTGGCTACATGCATACAACAAATGATTTTTTTACTTTTTATTACACTCTTATAAAATGTTAAATGTTTTAAACAGAATTAACACACTTTTTTTAAATTTATTATATTATTCTTGTTGTTGGCTGATATTGTTTTGTAGACATTTGGATATTTTATTGAACGAACAGGGCATACACAATTACGAGGGAAGTCAGAGAATTCATCGAACTCCGAATATTTCAAAGCAATATAATGTAAGCGAGTTTTTTTTTAGAGAGCAACGCATGAAAATTGTTTAAATTTTTAATCAAAATAATTGTTCTATTCGTCAAACTCACCGTGCACTTCTTGCATTTCATGGCCTACATAATCGTCCTTCAGAGCGGCTAATTCGAAGAACAATGGATCGTTTTCAGACCACATTTAATGTGCATCCCATGAGACGCCAAATAGTGCGCAGTTCCTGTACAGCGGCTACAGCTGTACAGGAACTGCGCTCATCACTACCCTTGTGTATTTTTATTTATCACCATTTATTATAACAGTTTTTCTTTATACAAAATTTTACTAGGAAATAGTATACGAGAACTGCATCGAACCGCTGGTAACATACTTTTATTTAATACCCGTGTTGCCGTTTACTCTGGCTAATTTGATGGCGTTGTTCAAGCGTTAATTTATTCATGATATTTTGCCAGCCTATTCTTTTGATCACTACGCTGGAAAATTAAGCTTTTCACAAGTTCTATCGATGAACAAAATACACCTCTTCTAATAAAAAATTACTAGGCTGCATTTTATCACATTTCAAAATTCTAAGTACGAGTATGTGTTGTCTCTGGCATGTAAATTTTCATAAATATTTTCGATTTTCTCAATGTCTGCGTTAAGAGAATAGCAAACACGTACATATTTATAACATGTTTTAAAAGCCAACATGTCTTGATGGCAGAGCCAGTACTCACGTTCGTTAAAAACTTAATACTTTTTTTTCCATTACGGCCAAAGAGAGTTTAAGAGAATTGTGTACATGATTACGGGGATGGTGGCGAAAGTATGTGGTCTGTTAAAGAATACCTCAAGGCAAAAGTCCATAACCAAAAATACAATTGGGGTATTCACACTTCGTGCTATTTGGTCACATTGTCATAAAGTCATAATATTTTAGACCAGTTTAAAAAAGTTGTTGTTGTGCTGCATACAAAAAGTGATAAAATAATAGCACTCTTTCAGGCATGTTTTCGTTTTGTCATAAACTAGTTCTAGAGATTTGAGTCGAACGGTTGAAAATCTTTAGGGGAGACGGCGATAGTATATGTTTGCCGCCGTTACTTAAATACGATTCACGACTAAAAAACGGCTAAAAAATTATTCGTACCTATTTGCTGTACATTAAATCACATTTTTATAACATAAAAAAAAATTAAAAGAAAACTAAATCGCAAAAACTAAATATATACAAGTGAAAAATTTTTCTCGTTTAACTTATGTAGCTGGCAGCCACTGAACGTTTTTTCATATGCCGCCGCAAAAAAAATATATTCGGCTCATATCAAGGCAGCAGCTGTTTTAGTTTATATATAAAAATTTATTTAGAGATTCTTGTGCTCCACAAGGCAAATTTAATAATTTTAAATAGAAGTAGAGTTTTTAGACGATTCATCTTTAATTGTATTAATTTTCTTCTGCTGTGATAACAGCTAATTTCAAATGTGTTGTTATCTTATCAGCTGATCGATGTTTGAAATATCAAAATAAGTTATGAAGGGTTGTTCACACTAGTCATATTTTTCGTGCTATTATTTTATGACTTATGACTTTATGACTACAGTGTGAATACCCTAAATATAAATTTAAAAACTATTCACATTTTGCAGACGCCGTTCATTCTTAAAAAGTTTTTATTTGTCATTCTTCGTGATTTTCCTGCTGTTCAAACATGTACTTTTAATTGTATGTGTTGTGAATCACACGATTGTCGAATCGCATGCGACTTAAAAATCGCCAATTTCTTTTGAACGTGTGCTGGAGTTTACGCGTTTTACTTATTTTTGGGAAATATTTTCGAAAGTAAAAACATAATAAAAACAAATATAAAAACAGCTGTTCACATTTGACTAGCCAATTTGTGATGTTGGCTGAAGTAGTAGAACACGAAACTATGAAGCGGATGGTCGTGAATTCGAGCCCCCGCTGAGTCATGAAATATGGTGTTGAATTCTTCTGATCAACATTAGTGCGTGGTTGTGTTAGTTGTTGCCAGCCTGTTTCAATGATGAAGGCATAGTCACTGGTCACTAAAAAGCAGAGTAACAGCACCCACCTTCGTCGGCCCTGTAGCAAAAATTAGCCGGCGAAGTAAAAAGGTTGAAATAGCTACAAAAAAAAACTGTCTATCTTCTCATCTTTCCTAATCTGTCCCCTCAATACTATCCCCTCGTTTTCAGTTCCATCGCAATGCATTGCATATATAGGGGTCATCCCCTGAGTGCTGGTCCAAGATAAAAAAAAAAAAAATTTGAAAGAAAGCAAAACATTGGGATTTTTAAATTTCAAATTTTATAACAAGAAATAATTGAAAATTTAGTTTTCTTTTGCAGCAAATGAATAAAAACAAACAAAATTTTAATTCTACAAACAATTTTTAGGCCTTGAGTATTTAGTTTTAATAAATAAGAGAAGTTCGCAATCAAGTCACTTTGGCAATGGTCGGTGATTTGAAATGGAAAAGTTCTGTTCTCCAGCACACCGATTTTGCGACTTCAAATCGTAAACGTTAATTTCATGCGATAAGCGGTTTCCATCACGAATATCTACTTTATTTACAAAATTATCTTTCTGTTCACATACAAATATAAAGTTTTGTCAATTCAGTTATCGTATGACAACTAAAAGCAGAAATTTTTTATTTAAAATCTGAGAACTTTATTTTTTGTGTTTTTTTTTATATACCGTCCAAATAAGAATATATTCACTTTGTCATTCCGTGTTTAACGCAGCAAAATATCTATATATATATATATATATATATATATATATATATATATATATATGTATATATATATATATATATATATATATATATATATATATGTATATATATATATATATATATATATATATATATATTCTTGATCAGTGATAAAATCTGAGACGATCTGAGCATGTCCATCCGACCGTCTGTGCAAATAACGATTCAATCCAAACGAAAAGAGCCATACCCTTGAAATTTGGTATAAATATATCTAGAAGGATGGCACAGGTCAGGTTTGGAAATGGGCCAAAACGAGCAAGAGGGAAAAAAGTTCCCCTAAGAAGAACTAAACCAACCTCTAAAAAACAACATAATTTTTAGATTTTTTTGTAATTTTGTTAAGCAAATGATATATTTTTATGTCAGAGAAGGTCCAACGCCTTAAACTTGGAGCCATAAAATTAAAAAAAAATTATTTTTGGACCCCGCCCACTTTTCTGGGTGTTATTATATGCCAAAATAGTGTAAAAATTTAACAAATTGTTTTACTTAAGCCTACATGCCTTAAAAATAAAATTTTTAAGCTTTAATGACGAAGCTGAGACGTAATCTGGTACTCCTCTGCCCTACCCCCTCCTCCCCTTTTTCCTGCTAAAACGACCCAATAAAAAAAAAAAATTGTTATTTTTCATTTAATTATCCCAAACATTTATTTTGAGAGTTTTATGGCCAAAGGTTAAATATCTCCCTTACGGCCCACAGTGGGGTGAATGGTAGTGAAAGTGGCGATTAATTCATAGAACTCGTAATTTTAAAATGTAGTTATTTTTTATTGATGATCATTAATAAATACATAAAAAACAGCATTTAAAAAAAATTTTTTTGAAAAAAAAAATTCTTAACCTTTTATGGGCTTTTTTGTATTTTGGATAAAATGGTCTTATTTGACTAGTTTTGCTGTAACTTTGGAATGAAAAACGATAAATTAGTAAATTAAATTGTAAATTAGAGCCTACTTTATGTGCCTTTAGAAAAATTAGATAATAAAAAAGATAATAAAAACAACTTGTTTTTTGTTAATTTTTTCAACGGGCTTAAGTTTGAATCTGCATGACTGCAAATGATTTTTTATTATTTTATTAATAAATGAATTTGTTCAAATTCTATTTATTATTTTTTATATTAAAATTGGAATATTAAGAATATTTTCAATAATCATCAAACCGGCAGAATGGATCAGTACTGATTTCGAGGCCGCTACGCCATCTCATCAGCGTTCTTTGTTCAATTTTTCCACTTTTGCAAGTGGTGCTAGTTAGTAGGAATATCAACTATTTAGCCAATGCTTTTAACGAAAATTGAATATGAGAAGTTACCACATTCATATTTTTCAGTTATTACCTTTTTTGCTATCAGCAGCCGATGGCTCTGGAAAACGTGAAAGAGATACATGGAATATTGGGAATATTAATCGTCAGGGTTGGGGAATTTCGTACTAACCAAAAAAGGTAATAACTTAAAAATATGAATGTGGGAACTTCTCAACCGGAATTCTCTCACAAAAGCCTTCATAACTCAAAAATCGCACAAATGCGCAAATAGGCATTCTGGGATTTATTAGCTAAAATCTTATATTTTAAGAGCATAAAAGCATTTTTTCCTGCACTCAGCCGCAAAGTTGTTGAAATTCAATGTGTAATAATCTGTGTTATTAAAAAGAAATCTCTTCTATAGAGATGACAATATTGAGCGGATTATGGTACAACGGTCACTCTTTACCTTCAGGGTTAACAAATATGCAGAAGACGTGTAGGGTTTTTTCTTGTTTTTATACCCTCCAAAAAAGAATTTGGAGGGTATATTCACTTTGTCATTCCGTTTGTAACGCATCGAAATATCCATCTCAGACCCCATAAAGTATATATATTCTTGATCAGTGATGAAATCTAAGAGGAACTGAGCATGTCCGTCCGTCCGTCCGTCCGTCCGTCTGTGGAAATCACGATTCAGTCCAAACGAAAAGAGCTAGACTCTTGAAATTTGGCATAAATATATTTTAAAGCTTAGAGCAGGTTAAGTTCGAAGATGGGCTAAATCGGGCACGAGGGAAAAAAGTTCCCCTAAGAAGAACTAAACCAACCCAGAAAAAACAACATAATTTTTATAGTTTTTTGGTTATTTTGTTAAGCAAATGATATATTTTTATGTCAAATACGGTCCAACGCCTTAAACTTGGAACCATTAAATAAAATAAAAATATTTTTTGACCCCGCCCACTTGAGTGGGCGTTATTATAGGCAAAAATTGCATAAAAATTTAACAAATTGTTTTACTTAAGCCTACATTCCTTAAAAATAACACTTTTAAGCTTTAATGACGAAGCTGAGACAAAACCTGGTACTACTCTGCCCTACCCCCTCCTTCCCCTTCGCACCCTAAATGACCCTACCAAAAAAAAAAATTTTTTTTTAAAGTTTGTATATAAGCATCCCAAGCATTTATCGTTAGAGTTTTATGACTGCCGATTTCTGCCCTACCCCCCCCCCCCTCTTCCTTTGCCCCCTAAATGACCCTACAAAAACAAATAAATTTTTTTTTAAATTTTGTATATAATCATCCCAAGCATTTATCTTTAGAGTTTTATGACTGCCTGTTGCTGCCCTACCCCCTCCTTCCCCTTTGCCCGCTAAATGACCCTATCAAAAAAAAAAGAAATTTTAATTTTGTATATAATTATCCCAAGCATTTATTTTTAGAGTTTTATGACAAAGGTGAAGTGTTTTTCTCACAGCCCTTGCCAGAGCGACCCCGCCAAAATACAGTTTTTATGCCCTCCAAAGAGAATTGTGATGAAGTCTAAGACGGTCTAGCAATGCCCATACGTTCGTCTGTGGAAAACATGATATTTCCTATTTTTAAACCCCGCCCCCTTTAGTGGGCATTGACGTACGATATTATATAAAGGAACTCTGTCCCACCAAGTTAAACATTTCAAATTCACTTACTAAATATTTGGAGGGTATTTAAGATTCGACCCGGTCGAATATAACGTTTTTACTTGTTTTCTTTTCACAACGATTTTTATTATAATAGATTTAACCTTTAGGAAGTATTATACAATGTACAAATGCAGCAGTTTAGGATAAGTACAAATTTGGGTTTAGAGGAAGGATAAATTCCAGGGTTTAGAGTAGTATAAATTCCAAAGGTTGTGTCACTGAAGTGAGTTCCTTGAAGGTTGATTGGTAAGTGAAATTTCAATAATTAAAAATTAAGTACGATGGCGAGGTATACATTAAAATGTCGGTTGCTTTTTCAAACCGATTCGACGAATTACATTTTTGTGCTAAATTTTAGAGTTGCCAAGTATAGATATAAATTAATTCAATATATAAATTTCATTAGTTAGAACCCTGACTAACAATTAGAATATAAATAAATTGGAATATAAATAACTTAAGTTGTTTAGTGTCCGATCATGATTGGACACAATGTATATATCAAAAATACCACATTTTTGGAGACATTTAATTTTTTTTTTAAATATTTCTAAAACATTTATCTAAACAAAAAATAGTTTTTTAAATGCTCATATATCTGAAGTTGACGGTTCCAATATAAAACTTTCACTTATAGAAGTCTTCACAAACACTATAATCACTTGAAATATAAAAATTTTCTCTTTTACTCAATGCGCACAAAAATAACAAATATGATTGAACTTCGAACACACACTGCAAATAAAGTGAACTACCAAGAACGTTGATTTTTGCAGTTAGTGATGTAGAATTTTATCTACTTTCATATGGTACCAAAGACGGTTGTGAAAGTTAAAGTTATTATTTTGAATTAATCGCCACTTGTGAGGGATTTTACCCCACAGTGCGGCCCTTGCCAGAGAGACCCCGACAACACATAGTTTTAGTACCCTCCAAAAAGAATTGGACCCCATAAAGTATATATAAATTCTTGAAAACTAATTTTCGTCTGTGGAAAACATGATGTAGTCTATTTTTGGACCCCGCCCCTTCAGTGGGCGTTGACGTACGATATTATATAAAGGAACTCTTTCCCACCAATTTAAACATTTTAAATTCACTTACTAAATATTTGGAGGGTATTTAAGATTCGAACAGGTCGAATATAACGTTCTTACTTGTTTTGACTCAGGAAGATACGAATAGTAGTTCAAGGACCAAAAAATTTACAAAGCAGAGCAAAACAGCTGTTTTCGAAAGTCGCTACACTTTCATCATCAGTACTCAGTAGTAGACTTGTGTCCAACTAGCTCATTTGCTCAGTTTTGACAAGAACCTCTGATCAAACCCATTTAAATTACAAAGGTTTGATCAGAGGTTCTTGTCAAAACTGAGCGAATGAGCTAGTTGGACACAAGTCTAATTAAAACATTTATTTTATTCAAAATGTTTCTTACAGCTTTTTTCTGATATAAATTTTATAGGAATTTTTTTATGAATATAGAGCTCACACTTGTGTCGAACTCGTTTTTGGCAAGAACCTCTAATCAAACCCATTTAAATTACAAAGGTTTGATAAGAGGTTCTTGTTAGACTTGTGTCCAACTAGCTCATTCGCTCAGTTTTGAGAAGAACCTCTGATCAAACCTTTGTAATTTAAATGGGTTTGATCAGAGGTTCTTGTCAAAACTGAGCGAATGAGCTAGTTGGACACAAGTCTAGTTCTTGTCAAAACTGAGCGAATGAGCTAGTTGGACACAAGTCTAATACTCAGATGTATTTTTGTTTGTCACCACTTTTTAGGTGATTTGGTAGAATACGATAGTAGTATTAATGTTTGCATAAAATCTAAACCATTTTAAAAAGATCATGATGCTGGTTTCCTTGAAATCAGCAAAAACTTCTGCACTTCTCTTGGAAACTAGAAATTGCTTAAAATCAAACTTAGCCCAAATTATAGGAGTTATTTAGAGCTCCAAGATACCTTATTATCAATATAAAAATTGGTTTTATGTCCTTTTTTTTCTTCTTCATATTAAATGTGTGCGACAGTCACGTTCGACAGCATGGAAATCCATAATCCCATATAAGCCATATAACATTTACATACTAGATTTAGTTACCAACTGTCGGCTCATGGCCAGCACTTGAAAACTTAATAATTAATTACCGCAAGTAGCCGGCAATTCAACATATAATTTATAATTAATTATAATAAATTGCAAACAAAATTGAAAGTGTTAAATCATTAAATTAAATGACTAAACTTATGAAATAATTTTATACAAATTAAAAAACAAGAAAGCATTTTAATTCATTTTAAACACATATTTAAAATATTTAAAGTTTGAAACACACCATCAACTTTATAAAGGCGGCATTCCCCTTAATACCAGTCTTAGTCATTTCTTTAAAACCTTTAAAGTTTTTTTCTTTTTGTTTCAAAAAAAAAACCTTCAACACAAAAAAAAGAACGTCTCATTTCTTTAAACAAAATGACACATCGCCTGCGTAAATCATTAACGATTTATAAAATTTTGCAATTAAAAACCAAAACAACAATAAAAATATTTAACAGTTTTGCTTATTTATGGTCAATATGGAAAATTGGTTTAATTTCTGTTTTAACGTTCATTATTTTAGCGTTTTTTTTTTGTGCAACAAAGGATTTTTTTTTGCTGAATTCTACGCAGAGAGAAAATAAATTCACCAACAGCAGAAATCTTAGTCATTTCCTTCCAGGTAATTAAAAACTTAAAAAAAAATTATTTATTACCAGAATTAAAAATTATTTTTATTTACAAGTCACAAGCAAAATATTAACACTAAACTTTTTGCACACTTTGCAATTGCATTTTTGTGTCTTAAAGTTGATGGAGGTGAAAAACAACAAAAATCTTATTCATTTCTTTCATATTTCATATTTCCGGTTTGTCTGGCTGCTAGTTTCAGTTATTAAACTTTCGAGGACGGCAACATTTTTTCGATAAAAACAGCGTCAACAGAAAAGTACATGCCACAACATGATTTTTTATTTATTTCCTACTTTCGCGTTTCCATATTGTTTTTTATAGATTTTTAATAAATTATTTTTAATTGCACTTGTTTTCTTAAAGGACTCACTACACGTCACTAGATATCATTTTGCAGCACAATTACATTTAAACTGAAAACATATTTCTAAAATTTTCTTTTTGTTTTCAGTGAAATTATTCGACAGAATGATATCTAATAGTGACATTATGGACAAAGTAGTTAATTTCAATTTGTGGCCACGTTTTCTGCAATAAGATTGACATCATGTAGCGGGGGAAATCCAGTCCCGCTGGAAACATGAGGCGAATGTGAAGGGTGTTTCTTGTTTCTTAGATAAATGCATTTTTTCCGCCTATATCTACTTTGTAATTATATGCACTTGTCAATCCCATAAATCTGTGCGTATATGTGATCAATCAAACCTATGTAATTTAAATGGCCTTGATCAGAGGTTCTTGTCAAAACTGAGCGAATGAGCTAGTTGGACACAAGTCTACAGCATAAAGCTTTATATGTAGTAGGCTTGCATCGAACTCGTCCATTCGCTCGTGTTTGACAAGACCCTCTGATGAAACCTATTTAAATTACATAGGTTTGATCAAAGGTTCTTGTCAAAAACGAGCGAATGAATAGGTTCGATACAAGTCTGGACTTGTACAGTGAAATTATTGTTCTATTGTAGACTGCCCAATTTAGTGCAGACAAAAACCAAAAGCGTACCCAAATATCGGGTGTTTTTTATAGATTGATACAAGTTTAAATCATAATAAAACATAGTAATATATTTTTGATATCAATGAAACGGTCTTTATTGGATAGAAAATTTTTTGAAATTAATGTTTAAATATGATTTCTGCCATGTGGTCGCCATGGCTGCCACGTAGAAGGAGCAGTCTGGAGCACCAATATTCAACAATCTGGTGTAAGACGATCCATAATGAAATGTCAAAGCAAACTAAACAAAAAGCAACTATCAGCTGTTAAATGGGTGGTCAAATAAAGTAGTGATGCCAACTCAAAGTTGTATCACTCAATAAAAAACACCCTTTATGAGTTCGAAGTATTGACCTTTTTAATAAAAAATATTTCTGAATTTTCCTTATTACGTTTACACTAGACTTGTGTCCAACTAGCTCATTTGCTCAGTTTTGACAAGAACCTCTCATCAAACCTATGTAATTTAAATGGGTTTGATCAGAGGTTCTTGTCAAAACTGAGCAAATGTGCTAGTTGGACACAGTCTAGTTTACACTCAAAACATCCATTTGCCTTATCTGCAGACACCTTTTCGGCCTATTTACTTCACTTCATTATATAATAATTTTAGCAACTGACAATATGGCTTGCAGCGGGCAAAATTGTTTAGCAATGTGTGTGTGTAAGTGTGTATGCATGGGATACATTTACAACAACCATTAAACTGCAAACCCAATTTCCAAACCAATAAACTTTTACAACAACCATTGATTTATTAAACCATAAAGCTATTTAAACTGAAAACAACTAATATTGGCTCAAATGGCTGAAATAATGCAAGAAAAAAACTGGATTTATGAAATATTTCTTAAGACGTCATCCACTTAAATTAAGAAACATTTTCTAACTTGCAAATAACAAAACGAAAGAAAAACAACTACTTCAAAGATACAGAAACATAAAAGTGAAAGTAAAACTAAAATAAAACTATTTTATATAAAAACCATAAACAAGCTTTAATAAGAGTTGTTTTTTTTTTTCTTTCAAAGCATTAAAGCGCAACAAAGAAATAAAGCAAAAAAAAAGCGAATGTTGAACTATTATGAACAACTAACCACGACTTTGTTTGCAACAACAATTGAAAATGATTCAGTAAACCGCACACGCTTAAACAAAAGTTTACAAAAAAAAAAAGGGACAGACTACTGCTGATCCACTACCACTAGTTGCCACACACACACATGCTTACGTACACGTACATATACAACAGGCGAGCATTAAAATTTTTAACAATTTAATATAATTTATTCTAAGGCAACAGAAATTTTATTTAACTAAATTAAAACACTAGAACAAGTAACTGCAACAATAACAACAACAACAACAAGTGGCTTTTTGTTCAAAAGTGAGACCAGTTTCATTAAGACTGGTATTAAAACTGGCCGCTGGTCATACAAAGAAACTGATATTTTGCAAAAATATTTATTCTTATTATATTATTAAATCTATGCCAGACCTGGCCAGGTGAACAATCGTTTCGCTTATTATCTTACACGTTGTCACGAATGCTAGGAAATTAGTTACCGCACAAAATTATATTTCATTAAAACAATTTTGTTTAACCAATCTCAGCAATTATTTCCTTTTTTTGTTTGTTTTTAAATATATAAACATTTTTGTTATTCGCTTTTTTTAAAGAAAACTTAAAAATCTATTTAAACTAGACTTGTGTCCAACTAGCTGATTCGCTCAGTTTTGACAAGAACCTCTGATCAAACATATGTAATTTAAATGAGTTTGATCAGAGGTTCTTGTCAAAACTGAGCGACTGAGCTAGTTGCACACAAGTCTAATTTAAACATTTATTTTATTCAAAATGTTTCTTACAGCTTTTTTCTGATAAAAATTTTAAATGTATTTTTTTATGAATATAGAGCTCACACTTGTGTCGAACTCGTTTTTGGCAAGGACCTCTGATCAAACCCATTTAACTTACATTGGTTAGATCTTAGGATCTTGTCAAAAACGAGCGAATGAATGAGTTCAATACAAGTATACTAACAGGCTATAGTCGAACTTGTCCATTTGCTCGTTTTTGACAAGAGCCTATTATCATACCAATGTAAATTAAATGGGTTTGATTAAAGGTTCTTGTCGAGAACGAGCATATGAAAGAGTTCGACACAAGTCTACTAAGTAATAGACTCATATCGAACTTGTCCATTCGCTCGTTTTTGGTACGAGCCTTTGATCCAATCTGTGTAATTTAAATGGGTTCGATCAAAGGCATTCGTTCCTTTTTGACAGGAGCCTCTGATCAAACCTATGTAATTTAAATGGGTTCGATCAAAGGTTCTCGTCAAAAATGAGGGATTGCACGAGTTCGATACGAGTCTACTAATAGGCTAGTGTCGAACTTGTACATTCCTCGTTCTTTGACAGGGATCCCTGATCAAACCTATGTAATTTAAATGGGTTCGAACAAATATTCTTGTTAAAAAGGAACGAATGAGCGAGATCTATACAAGTTTACTATTACGCTAGTACCGAACTTGTCCATTCGCTCGTTTGTGGCACGAACCTTTGATCAAACCTATGTAGTTCCAATAGGTTCGATCAAAGAAAAGTTTATGTAAAAAGCGAGCGAATAAATGAGTACGACACATGTCTAACTTAAAATTGTTTGATCAGAGGTTCTTGGCAAAAACGAGCAAATGAACGAGTCTGTAACAACTCTAGTGACTACAAGAATGCTGCTGCCATCTCTATGCAATCTTTTGGTAGCAAATGCTTAAAGTTAAATATTAATTTTGTTTTTTTTTTGTACAGACTAAAACTTGATTCATATTTCAATATATTTTTAGATTTCAGCAAATGCAAAATGTTGTAATTACAAAACTCGTTCCATAACATAAAATTATATACTTTTTTAATAATTGAATTTCTTATTTTCGATGTTTATATGAAATCTTATTAACAGCAACGTTCTGGCAATTATTTATTCTTTATTTTAAAGTTCCATTATAATTCTCAATTCAATTGTATTCAAACTTTGAATATCAAAGAGCATAAATTATACACACAACTTGAGAGTACAAGACACTTAAGCATATTAAAGCACTTGAGATGGGGCGCAACTCAAACAACTGGTTGCATGAAATTGATGTTTTCACTAGACTTGTGTCCAACTAGCTCATTCGCTCAGTTTTGACAAGAACCTCTGATCATACCCATTTAAATTACATAAGTTTGATTAAAGGTTCTTGTCAAAACTGAGCGAATGAGCTAGTTGGACACAAGTCTAGTTTTTACATCGACTTATTGGCTGTCAGCTTGTAAGTATCTGTCCTATGAAATGTCATTTATTTAGTAAAAGGTTTGCCATTTGCGAATATGAATCCAACTATACTTGTATCGAACTCGTTCATCCGCTCGTTTTTGACAAGAACCTATGATCAAACCAATGTAATTTAAAAGGGTTTGGTAAGATGTTCTTGTCAAAAACGAGCGGATGATTGACTTCGACACAAGTCTAATAACAACCAAAGAATTCGTAAAAAAAAGGTTACAACTTAAGCGTTTGAACGTGGCCACCCTTGGGATATTATTACAGACCAGACTTGTGTCGAACTCATTCATTCGCTCATTTTTGACAAGAAGTGAACTTAAGTCGAGCTCGCTCATTCGCTCCTTTTTGACAAGAACCTTTGATCGAACTCTTTTAAATTACATAGGTTTGGTCAAAGGTTCGTGCCAAAAGCGAGCTAATGAACGACTTCGACAAAAGTCTAACAAGAACCTATCATCGAACCCATTTGAATTACATATGATTGATCAAAGGTTCGGGCCACAGACGAGCGAGTAAACGAGTTCGACACAAGTCTAACAAAAACCTTTGACCGAACTCATTTAAATTACATAAGTTTGATCAAAGGTTCGTCCCACAAACGAGCGAATAAACGAGTTCGACACAAATCTGTTAACAACCAAAGAATTCGTAAAAAATGCATTCGAATTGAAGAGAGACTGCAAGCATTACAGGAAATGCATTACAGGCCGGAAATATCCCTTCTGTAAGACAAATTGTGTCTGATAAGCAAATTTGTAGATGCCACGGCTTTCTCAGCAAGTCGCCCCTATGGCCGTGTGATAACCACTGAATTTTTTTATTTTAAAATTTCGGATGAGCTGCACCAAGTGAAACCTTGGTGGGCATTCGAATGGCGTTATATTCCAAACACAATGGCATCAGTAGTCTTTCAAACGGATAAAATATTTCGATGATATCTCACACACACACGTAGATTTATTTAAATTTAAAGACATGAAGGTCTTAATAAATGACCCTTTAAAAAAAATTAAGATTATAATAAAAGTTTTCGGTTGGAGGATTATTTCGGGGATTCGCCCACATACAAGTTCGTATGCCAATAAAAACTACAACTTTAACTGCACAACTTTTAAAATTTTGCAATTTGTTGTTGTTTAAATTGTAATCGTGTGACAGAACGAGATCGAGTGACATCGTGGGTTGTACAGCATATTACGGAAAGGCTGTTTTAAAATTATTGACCAGCTTATCGTTTATCTTTTAAATTCATATAAAATATATTCCTCCCGATTGTCTAAGTCGTTGACGTTTACTACGAAGGCGTTTTTTGTACAAGATTAAAGTAACACACAAGCAGTTTTCTTTAATCTACTATGAAAAAAGCCAGAGGCGTAAACGCCAACGCCTTACACAATTAGGGGGACTATTTTGAATAAGTGGTTAATGTCTGCCTATTACACGGCGACACGTGATATGATTTTGCCGAATAATTATGCATTAAACAGTAATAAAATGTTGGAATTTGTTTAAAATGTAATGGAGTAACAACCCGATATCGAAAGCACTTTTATTGAAAGTAAAATTGTAAAAAGTACCAATAACATTTTGAACTCTTCAAACAAAAAATGTCATTGACCTGCAGAACAGGCTTCACTTATAAAAAAGTCAGAATCAGCTAAAACCTTTTAAGCACATGAACCAACCGACAAGCTAAGGAATGCGAAGCGTGACCTCTCCTAAAGCTAAAATATAAATTTACTAATTGAAAATTCCTTTGGCATATAAAGTTATTCTTCGTTCACACATAATCTTATACATTTTGGTGATAACAACAAATAGTTTGTAATTCCCAATACGTCTAGTTTTATTTCAGTTGTTTTTATTATTTTGTTTTCTTTATTTATTTCGTTTTAAAGACAAACAATTGTTGAATTTTAATTTTCCATTTAAACAGTAAATGAACAGTAAAAGAGTCTGCATGGAAGGAAAAATATTCCATTCAACCGGTTTTATGCACAAGTACGAGTATTTAAACAGCAAAAATATTAAAGAAATACAATTTTGCTTGAATGCGACAATTTTTCTTTTCCACCACTTCATAATAGTAAGAAAACAAAGACACAAATACAATTTAAGACTGCTTTTATAAAAGTCTTAACAAATAAAATGATACTTGAACGTGTCATGTAATAAACTATTGTTTGGTTGGGTAAATGATTTGATATTTGTATGGCCCGACGACATATTCAGTCGAACACGTTTTAAGGTACGAGTACGAGTACATTTAATGATCTTTTACTTGCTCTGTATACTCGTACATACCCACTTAGTTTTATGCATAAATATGACTTTTTTTTAATACCCAGCAGTGCTAGTACAGTCGACTCCGCTTTACTGGAAATAACCAAAACCCAATTTTTTTCAGTTATCCGAATTTTTCTTTGAAACGTTCAGAACAGGAACTCTGTTTCACCAAGTTAAACATTTTAAATTTACTTACTAAATATTTGGAGGGTATTTCAGATTCGACCCGGTCGAATATAACGCTTTTACCTGTTTATCTTAATATAATTTCGTTTACCTTAATAAAATTTAATTGTTATTAAGTACTTTTGTACTTAAATTTACATAGTGTTACTTTTGACTTAGAATTAAATAGAGTTAATCTTCTAGGGTTAACTGCTCTGAGTAAAAACAATCAATTTCATAATAATAATTTGTCATTTCAGATTGAAATGATAAAAATTAATAATAATTTTGCTGTTACTGTTTCTTCTTTCTTTTCTTCTAGCTGTTCTTCTTTTTCTTCTCTTAACGAATACATACATTTACTTTAACCTTGTATTTAAAAAGTCTATAGTGATTAAAAAAGGGCTGGTCTCTTTCCACTATAAATTGGGCGCAGTCTAGTGTAGCAGTTGTCTTCGTTATTATTTTTATTATTAAAATTTTATTGCATTTAGTGTTATTTACGAGTAATTATAAATCATTTTATATTGACGTGAGCCTTCAATATCTAGTGGTATTTTAATTTTTATTCTATCCCAATTGTGACGGATTGTGAATGTCAAAAATGTGTCATCTAATTGAAGTCTTTATTAATATGCGATCTGGTCAAACAAGATTTTTGTATTTTATTTCATTTTATTTTATTTAAATAAAATCGTGACTAATAAAATGGTCTGGCATTGTTCACTTTGCCTGACTGCCTGTTTCTTTTGTATTGGCACTTACAGTAAATGTCCATTATGTTGGAATGAAGGAAGGTATTTGAAGTGTGTACGGGTGTTGCATGCGTGTATGTATGCAGTTATGAAGGTGAGCTAGTGTGCATGATATTTTTTTTTATTAACTCATAGTGGTTGGGTGTTGTAATATTTTTATTATACATACGTGTACATTTTGTTTCTATTTATTATGAATTTTATAAAATTAATTTTGAATTTGTATATCTTGCGGTTGTCCAAACATCCACCCACCTGGTCTAGATAATTTCGAAACTTTCAAATGTAGGCAAGACCGCCTGCGTTCATACAATTGAACCATTTAATTTTAATTTGATTTAAAGTTGGAATGAACAGATTCCTGATTTGGTGTTGAAGTTACTAATAATTGTTTTTTTTAGAAAGTTTATTAATCAAACGCATGAATTCGCTCAATATTTTTGAAGTAAGAGTTTTGGGGGAAATTCTTGAAAAGCTAAAAAATAATTAATCAAACAGTTATTAAAACAAGTAAAAGTGCTACATTCGGCTATGCCGAATCTTAAATACACTTCACAGATGTAATTCTTCTTTCTTTCTTGCTAAAACAAAAAGTAGGTTTAATTAAAAGATGTTTTACTTGACAAAAAAATTGAAATTTTTAAACTGTTTGGTCACTTTCATGTACCATAAAATATTTTATTTGTTCAACCCTGGAGTCGAAATTTTGATTTTTTTGGGAAATTTTTGATACCAATTTTGTTCTTCCTAAAATATAAAATAGTTTTAGTTAGGGGGAAAAAACAACGTCAATTGCCTTTTGGGTTATTTTATGTATAAAAAAAATTTCAAACCCTAGAAGCGAAATTAAATTTTTTTTTTATCAATGCAAATCTTCATGAGGTATAAAGTAGTTTTGTTTAAGAAAAACTCAAATTTTGTAACCAGTTTAGTTATTACATGTACTACAAAATATTGCATGTACCAAAAAAAAAACTTTCATTTTTCCAACCCTGGAAGCGAAATTTTAATTTTTTGGCTTTTTTTCATCAGTGCAACGCTTCATGAGGTATAAAGTAATTTTTTTAAGAAAAATTTCAAATTTTTAACCATTTTAGTCACTTTTATGTACTATTAAATATGCACTTGTCCAACCCTGGATTCGAAATTTCATTTTTTATTTTTGAAGTTTTGATACCAATTTTGTTCTTCCTAAATTATAAGACAGTTTTAGTTAGCAAAAAACAAAAAAAATCAACGTCAATTGCCTTTTTTTTTTGGTTTCCCACCCCTGGAAGCAAAATTTTAATTTAAAAAAAATTTTTTTTGGCCAATGCAAGTCTTCATGACGTATTAAGAGGTTTTGTTAATGAAAAACGTAAAATGTTTAACAATTTTAGTTACTCCATGTACTACAAAATACGGAATGGGCCGAAAAAAAATTTTTATTTCCCATCCCTGGAAAAAAAATTTAATTTTTTCAGTTTTTAATAGACCATTGAGGCTTCCCAAAGCATGAAATAGGTTTAATTTACAAACATTAAAAAAAATTGGTTTTTGGTATAAATTTTGCGTCGAGAAATACACCCAGCTCTGGAACCGTACTTCGGATCTTTCTGAATTTCAATACCATTTAAATCTATTTAAGTTCATTTCCAATCCAACGGTCCAAGAACGAAGTCTCTAGCTCTTCTGGGGGCTTGGGAAAACCGATTTCACGTACAGACAGACGGACATCTCTCAATCGTCATCGCTATTCCTAAGGATCAAGAATATATATACTTTATGGGGTCCTATATTCATATCGAAGAAATTACACACGGAATCACAAACCTATATATACCCTTTCACTTTTTTGTAAAGGGTATAATAATAATAATGAGTTTACAAGTATAATCTTGATTAGAAATACAAAAATAAAATTTTGAACTAAATAAAAATAAAATCCCTACATTTAATACTATTTTACAATAATGAATTACATTTTGCAGACTTACGGTAAAAAAAAAATAAAAGAAAAAAAAGAAACCTTTTCGACCGTGACAGGACTCGAACCTGCAATCTTCGGATTCGAAGTCCGACGCCTTATCCATTAGGCCACACGGTCCCGGTGACTTGCATTAAACATTTACTGTTTTCATACAACTCACACGTGTGAATTAAGTTCATGTAATTGACTAGGGGATGAATGGATGGATGCTTTACACACCGGATACACAGCATTCACTAATACACTGAAAGAGTTTGTGCCATTAAGAAAACCACCCCTAACAAATGCAACAGCATCATCTGCAACACCAAAATAAGAATATTCACCACGTTTGTATCAGGCATCAAAAGCCAATAGGAAAAGCTAAAATCATTTTATCATCTTGTATTTTTCCTAAATGAATTTTAACCTTTCACCTATTATTTGCCAAAAAGTTTTTACATTTTGCGCTATTTTCATTCTCGCTACTGAGGCAAATATCTTTAGCTTTAGTGGCCAGTTTAACGGCTAAAGACTAAATGAAAAAGCAGCATGAAATAAATTATACTCTCAAGGTGAACTACAATTTTTGATTTGAAACTATTAATTAAAGCCAGCAGCAGCAGCAGGCTCCACCATCAGATTTTTTCTCTTGTTTCTTTTTTTCTTCTTTTTTTTTTTTTTTGTTGCTGCGAAGCCATGTGTCATAAAGAGCACAGACTTTCTTGTTATTTATTTTTACCCCTTGATTATGAACAAGTTGAAACCAGAGTTTTTTTATTATTATTGTAAAACCAATTTATTTTACTTAATCTCGTTAAAGTGTCTCTTATTTTCAAATCTTTGCTGCGGCCATATCGCCACGTAGATCCGGCTGGAGATAGAAGCTGCTAAGAAATATTAATGTTATTTTTTATTGTATTGTCATTATACCCTCCAAAAAATAATATGGAGGGTATATTCACTTTGTCATTCTGTTTGTAACGCAGCGAAATATCCCGAAATAGACCACCCCATAAAGTATATATATTCTTGATCTGAGCATGTCCATCCGCCCGTCTGTGGAAATGACGATTCAGTCCAAACCAAAAGAGCCAGTCTTTTGAAATTTTGTATAAATATAATTTGAAGAATAGCAGAGGTTAAGTTCGGAAATGGGCTAAATCGGGCAAGAGGGAAAAAAGTTCCCCTAAGAAGAACTAAACCAACCTCTAAAAAAGAACATAATTTTTTAAATTTTTTTTGTAATTTTGTTAAGCAAATGATATATTTTTATACGCAAGAAAGTCCAACCAGTTAAACTTGGAGCCATTAAATAAAAATAAAAAATTTTGGAACCCGCCCACTTTAGTGGGCGTTATTATATGCAAAAATAGTGTAAAAATTTAACAAATTGTTTTACTTAAGCCTACATGCCTTAAAAATAACATTCTTAAGCTTTAATGAGGAAGCTGAGACGTAACCTGGTACCCCTCTGTCCTACCCGTTCCCCTAAATGACCCTATCAAAAAGAAAATAAAATATAGTAATTAAAAATAAACTTTACACTTAACTATTGCAAACATTTATTTTTAGAGTTTTATGGCAAAGGTGAAATGTCTTCCCCACGGCCCACATTGGGATTTGTTCATACCAGGGCTGTGGAGTCGGAGTCGGAGTCGAAGAGTCGGAGTTGCACTTTTTTTGCCGGAGTCGGAGTCGCTAAAAAAAGTCGCGACTCCGACTCCGACAAAGAATTTTTTAAATATTTTTCATAATAAAAATTCTGCGAATTTTTTTTTAAAATATTTTCTATTTTCAAATATTTGCCTTTTTACAGAAATTGACTTAATCTTTTTAATGAATTATTATTTAGTTTATTTAATTTGAATTATTAATTTTGTTGATTTTTTGTTGTGTGTTGGAATAATAAAAACGTAAAAATGTGAGACTTTTCGTTCAAAAACAAACGACTATTTTGCTCCTTTTTCAAAAACTTCAACATTAACCCTATTTGTCACTCATAAACTTGTGCTTTTATTTTCTCATGATTGAGAAGAAACCGAAGCAAACAAAAGCATTAACGTTCTCTCCCAAGTAAAAGCAATTTTGTTTGGTAAAATAGTGCTCATTAAAGGAAAAATTTCAAACAATCGTTAGTGCACCGATTTTGATCCATAATTGCATTTTTAATACATATTAATATTTATTCAAAAAAACTCCTTTTTTCCACAAAAAAATAAAATTATTGCAAAAAATTGCAAAATATTATAGTTTGATTATATTTTATGAGAAAGTTTTTAAATTTGCTAAAAACGGCAAAAAAAAATCAATGAAAAATATGTTTTTGTGAAAATTCTTTTTTAAAAATGCAATTATGATTCAAAATCGGTGCACTAAAATTTGTTTGTAAATTTTCTTTTAATGACCACTATTTTACCAAACAATACAGACAAATTTTGTAAAAAACAAACAACTTTTGATTCAGCTTTATTTTGTTATATTTATTTTTATGTTTTTTCGCGAAATCCCAAACTTCAATCGCGTTTAGAGGTCCATAAGTACCCTCAAAAAAAGTTGTTAAACATTTCTTGATTCAATTATCGGGATACCCTAAGGTCCATATACATTTAGCATTGGAGTTGAAGTCGGAGTCGGAGTCGTACTTTAAAAATTTCGGCGGCTGGAGTCGGAGTCGGAGTCGCAACTATTTTTTCACGACTCCACACCCCTGGTTCATACAATGTTTGGCAAAATATATAAGGAGTGCTCGAAGAATGTTGAAATTTTGCTCTGAGCCTTTGGTTAGCTCAATTGATAAAAATATAAAGTTTCATTAAAATTGGCCACGCCCAATACCCACCGCCCCTAAAACCCAAGGTTTATTTTTGGCCCAAAGTTTTTGAAATTCGGCACAGAGCCTTTTATTACCTCAATTTAGAATAAAATAAAGTTTCATCAGAATTGGCCACGCCCACTACCCACCGCCCATAGAAACTAAAATTAATTTTTGGCCTAAATTTTTTTAAATTTGCACAGAGCCTCTAATTACCTCGATTAAGAATAAAATAAAGTTTTATCAAAATTGTCCACGCCCACTTCCCACCGCCCATAGAACCCAAAAGTAATTTTTGGCCCAAAGTTTTTGAAATTTGGCACAGGGCCTTTTATTACCTCAATTAGGAATAAAAAAAGTTTCATCAAAATTGACCACGCCCACTACCCACCGCTCATAGAAACTAAAATTTATTTTTGGCCCAAAGTTTTTTAAATTTGGCACAGAGCCTCTTATTACCTCAATTAGGAATAAAAAAAGTTTCATCAAAATTGACAACGCCCACTACCCACCGCCCATAGAAACTAACATTTATTTTTGGCCCAAAGTTTTTGAAATTTTGCACAGGGCCTTTTATTACCTCAATTAGGAATAAAAAAAGTTTCATCAAAATTGACCACGCCCACTACCCACCGCCCATAGAAACTAAAATTTATTTTTGGCCCAAAGTTTTTGAAATTTGGCACAGAGCCTTTTATTATTTCTATTAAGAATAAAATAAAGTTTCATCGAAATTGGCCACGCCCACTACCCACCGCCCATAGAAACCAAAATTTATTTTTGGCCCAAAGTTCTTGAAATTTGGCACAGAGCCTTCTATTACCTCAATTAACGCCCACCACTCACCGCCCATATAACCCATATATTTTTCCCCCAACTTTTTGTTTCTTTACCAACAAAACTAATTACTTTTTGTAATATTTTAAAATTTTCATGAAATTTTTCATGAATTTGGAGACAAATTTTATGATTTTATAAAAGATTATTAATTATTTATCCGGTATTCATAAAATTTAAAATGAGTTTGAAATGGATTTTAATAAGATTTTTTCATACAACATTTTCTTAAAACTGATTTCAAATAGGTTTTATTTTTTATGAATATTGGGGTTAAACTTTTATTTTTTTAATTGATAATATGGAGTCTTACCTTTCATTTTATTATAGCGGAAGCACCTAGCACGACCGAGCAACCCTTATTTTCTTCCAAGGAATTTTGCAATCACGGCACATTATGGAACAAATTTTATTCTATCATATCTTCTAAACCATATGAGCGAATTTTACAATTATTTTTTAAATACGCAGAAAAGGCTATATTTGAAAAAAATTACTATTTAAATCAGAGCAATAAAATTATCTTACGTACGAACACTATAGAAGTGCGTAAACAGTTTCCAATATTTTGGATCAAAATTTACATGTGACTTTACTTCATTATTTCAATGGCAAATAAACGTTTTTTTTGGAATACAATTTATGGATTCTTTATACTGAATCAATTTTCTATAAAACTGCATCATTACATTTTTAAATTTTATGTGTTGAAAAAATTACTTATTGCACAAAAAATCCCACTGTGCGGCCCTTACCAGAGCGAACCCCGACAAAATACAGTTCTAATACCCTCCAAAAAGAATTGAACCCCATAAAGTTTAATGTATTCTTGTTCAGTGATGAAGTCTAAGACGATCTAGCAATGCCCATATGTCCGTCTGTGGAAAACATGTGATATCCTACTTTAGGACTCCGTCCCCTTTATTGGGCGTTGGCATACGATATTATGTGCAAAACTAGTGTAAATATTGAACAATTTGTATTCCTTAATCTTATAAGAAGCTGAGATGTTCTCTGATCTTGCAGAGGTGAACCGTCTCCCCCACGGCCCTTCCCGGAATGACTCTGTCAAAATAGAGATTTAAAATCGGATACAGAGATGTCTTAAAGGAACACCAAGTTAAACATGTGAAATTTACTTACGAAATATTTGTAGGGTATTTAAGATTCGACACAGTCGAATATAAAGTTTTTAATTTTTTTTTTTTTGCCAAACACCATGTTTATTACTCATATGTAATCCTATGCGTGTTTATCTAAACAAAAAATTTAATCACTTTTATGGTGTCTGATAATCACTAGCAATAAATTTTTTAGAAATTGTCTTGATACAAAACGAAATTTTGCGCAATTAATGTTTGAAAACTACTTCGAGAAGAAAAGCAAAAATAGGCTGTATTTTAAAAAATATAAATATTTTAAAATTTTTTATGTAAAAAGGCCTCAAGCTTAAATAATTATTACTAAAATAATACTGAAAGGTCAACGAGAAGGCTGAGAGTTTCTAGCAGTTATTTCTTGTTTCTTATTATTTTACTTCAGCCATGATTGTTTTTTTTTGAGCGGCCGTGTTATTCAAATTAATTCATTAATTAATTTAAAATAATTTTCATTGTGTTTATAGTATTTACAAAATTTGCTTATATGTATTTACAAAAAGTTTAAGGATTCTACCTTTCTTGAGCTTAAATAAATGTAAATAAAATTGTATTTAATTAATGATGCATATAATTTTATTTGGCATTAGATATGGACGAAAAATGTAATTCAAAAACCTGTAAGAAATTAATTTGAGAACTGTATCGAGTGTCGAGATTAATTGTTAATAGTGTAGGCCATAATATCACACGGAAATTTCAATCGATGAATTTATGTATAAAACAACAACAACAAAATTTTAAGTTTGTTTTTGTTCCAAATGTAAATTATGCGAATGGATCGTTGAATTTAGTAGGCCCAAACAGTTAATTATTTTAATGCTATATATTTCAACACCACTGTACACCAATTTTTTATTTATTTAATTTTTTTTTTACAACATTTGCTTTAAAAAACGAGTTTTTGTGCTGATTTCTGAAGCCTACAACATATTTGCTGTTTGGAAAACTACTTTTTAATTACTGCTGGATACTTCTGATTAAAGTTTATTAACCTGTTGTATCTATCAAATAAAATCTCCTTAACACGTAAAATATCTTAATCATAAATCAACATTCTTACAACGATTTAAAACTATTGTTCCAAAAATATTTCTAATGTGTAAAATAAGCAGAAGCAATTCAAATTTCAATTCAAATTGTAATGTAGAATTTAAGTATTATTATAAATGACTGCTACTCGTATTAAAATAATAAAATCGTTATTGCAGCTTAACCGAATTCGTTCAAATAAGAATTATTTATTTAACTCAAAAAAATGTTCGATATAAACATTATTCATATCCAAATATATTAATCATTAGAGTTTTTATATTAATCATTGCAAACAATTCTAGAAATAATTGTGTTAACAAAAATTATTTGAAATAAGTTATTGGATAATTTTACTCGATTAATCGAATAAAATTATTCGAATATAATTAATCGAATGAAATTATTTGAATAAAATTAATCAATTATGCTATATCAATTAAAATTTTCTAACCAAATGATTCGAGTAAATCTATATTAATCGAATCGAATTATTCGAATAAAACAAATCGAAAAAATTTATTCGAATAAAATATATCAATTAAGCTATAGGAATTAAAATTTTCTAACCAAATGATTCGAGTAAATCTGTATTAATCGAATAGAATTATTCGAATAAAATAAATCGAAAAAATTTATTCGAATAATATATATATCAATTAAGCTATAGGAATTAAAATTTTCTAACCAAATGATTCGAGTAAAGCATTAATCGAATAGAACTATTCGAATATAATTAATCGAAAAAATTTATTCGAATAAATTGTATCAATTAAGCTATAACAATTAAAATTTTCTAGCCAAATGATTCGAGTAAATCTGCAGTAATCGAATAGAATTATTCATATAGAATTAATCGGAAAAATTTATTCGAATAAAATGTATCAATTAAGCTATAGCAATTAAAATTTTCTAAGCAAATGATTCGTGTAAAACTGCAGCGAATGGAGTTACATATTTACTCAAACTAATATATGTAATTGCAAAAACCGGATTAAATTATCAAAATAAAAATGTCTCCAGAAAACAATACAATATATTGAAATAAAATTACTTTTGTACAAAAGAAAAATTAAAATAATGTGTATTTAAACTAAATTATTCGAATAAGACTATGGGAATGAAATTCTTTTGATAAAAATAATTAGAAAAACAAACTCGATTAACGCCAAGTCTATAAAATAAACATATACATATACTACATATGTATGTACATATACATATGTATATGTACATATGTATGTATGTATGTGATTTTTAGAAAAATTGTTGGCATAACGTTATTGCAATAACGATTATTACAATTGAAATTAATTAGCTAAAAACTAATCCAAAGTCATTCGAATAAAATCTTTACGGATTAGGTTACTCGTTTACAACGTATACGAATAAAGTTATATCACTGTTATTCGAATAAAACAATTTCGTTGGAACGAAGGAGTGTAAATAGAATTGTGTGCAAGTTTTATGTGTTAAAATTTTATTATCGATTAATTTTATTCGATTAACTTTATTCGAATAATTTATTTAATATAATTTTTTGTTTTAATCAATATAATATTTGAACTTGATATATCTTTTATTAATCGATTAATTTTATTCGAATAATTTTATTCGATTAGCTTTATTCGAACAATTTATTTGAAATAATTTTTTATTTAATACTTGAATTTGATATATCTTTTATTAATCGATTAATTTTATTCGAATAATTTATTTCAAATAATTTTTGTTTTAATCGATATAATACTTGAATTTGACATATTTTTAGTGGTAAAACTGACGATAACTGTGGAATGAATGAATATAAATAAAACCATTTTGTTAAACCTTGTGGCCTGCGATCACGTAGAAATTGCAACTCTACTTTATGAATAAATTTCCAATATGTGAACATAATCGGAGAGTGTAAGAAAAATGCAATTGAATCGATATTGGTAACAAATTTGCGTTACACTCGGCGTTGCCGTTGTTTGTCTTTTCAGACCAAGTTTGTCTGAATATCTGTCGGTTGGACGAATTTACTTTAGAAAATTCAAAGCACTGGGTGCGGAAAATGTTTTCTGTTCTCGCGAAGCCTATTTATTTTTGAACAGCACACAAATTAAAGCAAATGTCAAAAATTTCTGTATAAAAAGCAACGTGAGTTTATAGCAGGTGGCGCCAATCGCTTAAAGGAGCTAGAAAATTCTAACTGGGATAACTGAATCGAGCTAAAAGAAGAATCTGTTGAGTAAAAAATAAAACTTTTCCAAAAATTTTTGGATTTTTTTTATTAAATGACATAATTTTAAAACTACCCTCGATTGTAAACCAAATATTTTTCAGTCAATTGAAATCATGAGGGTCTTCAACATACTTCGCATTGGTAAAATTAAAAAAAAAAAAAAAAAAACATGGCTAATCCATTTGCAAGTTGGTTTTCTGGACAAGTTGATCGACAGCCAGTTGTAACTGGATTGTGCGGCTGTAAATTTTTAATACTCCAATAATATTTGTTGGTTTTTATATCTCCTTATTATTACTTTTCCACTTTGCTACGAAAGGTTTAATCCCCTCTGCATACCGTTAATGTTCCTCTATGCGAAGAGGGTTAAGCGTATGCATTAAGCCAACATGAACTTTGTGCAATAACACTCAATCACTAGAACTATTAAGTCCTTGAACAAAAAAACAAAAAAAAAGGAAAGGGGAATGTACGAGTGAGTATGTAACGTGTTGCAAGGCCCAAAACCACTTTAACAAAGACTTAAGCTTTAAAAATAAGACATAACGAGTTGTGCATATGCAACAAACGGCATTACAAACTTTAAAAGCTTAAAAAGATAAACTTTTGACTAGACAAGACAGAAGAACCCGAACGCTGTCATTGCAATGAAATTGAAAGAACCTGATTGCAACAAAAGCCAACACTGCAACAGTTCTCGTGAATTAATGCATTTGGCAAAATAAAGAAAAAACAAAGAACGTGAAAATTGAATCTATGGCAATTGTATAATAAATATTCGTTACAATAAATTTTAAAACTGTTTATCAACAGCTTGCAACAAATTTGCTACGAGCACAAAAAGTCAAAAGGAGCAACAACAAAAAATATAAACTAGACACGCAGCATTTATGTACTCGTACATTAAGATTAATCTTTTAAAATTTATTTTAAAGTAAATTTACATACAACAAGCAAAATTTATTATTTTTTAATCCAAATAAATTGTATGCAGTATTTTTTTTGTTTCTATCATTGCCAGTGTTGCATTAGCCACTTCTCCCCTGCGCTCTCATGATCACTGCGGCATACTTGCAATCAATTTATTAATCTGTTTTTAATTATTTCTTCTTCTTCTTCTCTGCTTCTTTACAGATCCAAAACTCGTATCTTTTGTTTGGAATTTCAATTTGGTTCGTGTATTTCAACGTTTTCAAAATAACACCATCAAAATTGGTAACTTTTAAAGTTCGCACAATTTTTTCCTACCAGTCGTCGTGCTTGGTTGATTGAAGCGAGAGTGTGTGTGCGAGTGTGTGTGAGTGTATAGCCGTGGCTTATAAGGAGAGATGTCTAATATAAGACATCGCCCTCTGGCCCCACCGGGTACGGGCGATAGTGATGACAACTTTACAGATGATGAGAGCACACCATTGACACAAGATATTTATGGCGGAAGGTGAGTACAAAAAAAAATATTCACGTACTATAGACATAAATATTTATTAGTTTAGGACTAAAGTTTTTATGTTGGCTGGTATTAAAGGAATGTATTCTTTTGCAAAATTTATTTGTGTATAACAGAACAGTTTAAAATTTATAAGGAGTGGGGAAATTTGAAGTCAGGAAGTAAATTGGCTTAAAACATGCACTTATTTGACAAACTCAGTTTTATTGATGCCAATGTAAAGCAGAATAAACGGGGAAAATATTCCCCTCTACCACGTCCGCTCTTTTCACAAAATTTTGAACCACATACATATTTCAAGAAAGTCTCGCTTATCTCCTCAATGCAGCACCGAATTTCATCTTTCAGAGTAGAGCTGCAAAATTATCGATGGTGCTATCGATAGTTTAGATTTAAGTGGACTATCGATGTTTTTTATCCGATAGCGATACTATTGAGAAAAATCAGCTTATTCAAAAAGTAAAAGGAAGTTAATAAAAAGTCTCTAACGGCGGCTTTGAAATAAAAAATGCCACATTCAAATTTCGCCGACTGCAATTTTTCGTACTAATAAAAATAATGAATGATAAGCATAAATGTAAAAATAAATATAATAAGTTTAAGTTGTTTTTTCAAAGTCAGATGTGGCTAAAAAACTCAACTTTTTTTTTACTTTATGGAAAATAAAAGAATTTTAATTTTTAATTACATAAATTTTTTGTTATAAAAAATTTTCCGAGAATTCCAGATCGAGCATCGCAAAAAACTATCGAAACTATCGAATGGCTCGACTATCAATAGTTTTGCAGCTCTATTTCAGAGCGTCAGTTTGTGGTTTGTTCACTTAAACACGGTCTTTTAAATGGCCCCACAGAAAATAATCCAGCGGCGTTAAATAACAAGAACGAAGCGGCCAATTTGGGAAATTTCCCATTCAATAACTGAACTGTTTGTGACCTATGACGCCATCTTGCTGAAATCAAAAATCAGTGATGTCAACATTAGCCAATTGTGGTCACAAAAAAGTCGATTATAGCGGTTTGGCAACGCAGAGAATTCATAATGACGCGTTTTCTTGCTCATTTTCGAAAAAATATGGGCCATTAGGTCACTTTCTTTGGATATAAGGGTTTTTCGAGGATTTTGTCAAACCCAAATGAAAAATGTGTTCTTTTCGTTTAGTTCAGTTTCGGCTTTAATTTTAGAAAATTTTCAAATTTTTTACTAAATAAATGTCACAAGATGACAGCTCAATTATTAGCATTTTATTATTTGACAGCCATTTTACTACCTAACCTCAAATTTGCCCACCCTTTATACTCTTACTAGTTACACAACAAATTTTAAAACAACTCTGTTTCTAAAAGTCATAAAAAATTACGCAGAGTTTTTTCAACGTTTTATCGTCTTTATGCACAGAATTTTTTAAAAACCTTTACTTCTTTTATCAAAAAAAACTTGGAAAAAATATATTGCTTAAAAATCTACACAGAAGTACATTTTAAAAAAATATATATTTCACTAATATTGATTAACCATAAGTTACTTAAAAGTGTACCACAAAAGTGTGTGGTGTATTTATATAAAATTTTACTTGTAGAGATCATCACAAGAATATTTTAATTTTAGACTTGCAGTTCAAACAAAAATATTCTATTTCATACAAAAATTAATTTTTATACCCCCTAAAATGAATATGGAGGGTATATTCACTTTGTCATTCCGTTTGTAACGCATTTCGCTGCGTTCCATCTGAGACCCCATAAAGTATATATATTCTGGATCAGTGATGAAATCTAAGACGATGTCCGTCCATCCGTCCGTCTGTGGAAATCACGATTCAGTCCAAACTAAAGGAGCCAGACTCTTGAAATTTGGTATAAATATATCTTGAAGAATTGCGCAGGTCAAGTTTGTAAATGAGCTGAATTTGGGGCAGAGGGAAAAAGTTCCCCTAAGAAGAACTAAACCAACCTCTAAAAATTAAGATAATTTTTAAAGTTTTTTTGTAATTTTGTTAAGCAAATGATATATTTTTATGTCAACGCGTTAAACATGGAGCCATTAAATAAAAAAAAAAATTTTTGGACCCCACCCCCTTTAATGGGCGTTATTATATGCAAAAATTTAATAAATCGTTTTACTTAAGGCTACATTCCTTAAAAATAACATTTTTAAGCTTTAATGACGAAACCGAAACGTAAGCTGGTACTACTCTGCCCTACCCCCTCCTCCTCCTATGCCCCCTAACTGACCCTATCAGAATTTTTTTTTTTTTAGTTTTGTATTTAATTATCCCAAACATTTATTTTTAGAGTTTTATGGCAAAAGTGAAAGGTCTCCCGCACAGCCCTTGCCAGACCGACCCCGCAAAAATACAATTTTAGTAGCCTCCAAAAAGAATTGGACTCCATAAAGTATACATATTCTTGATCAGTGATGAGGGCTAAGACAATCTAGCAATGCCTATACGTTCGTCTGTGGAAAACGTGATATTGTCTATTTATGGACCCCGCCCCCTTTAGTGGGCGTTGACGTTGGATATTATATGCAAAAATAATGTAAATATTGAAAAATTTTTATTCCTTAACCCTATAAGAAGCTGAGATGTTATCTGATCTTGTATAGGGGAAACGTCTCCCCCACGGCCCTTCCCGGAATGACTCTGTCAAAATAGAGATATAAAATTGGGTACAGAAATGTCTTAAAGGAACTCTGTCGCAGCAAGTTAAACATTTTAAATTTACTTACTAAATATTTGGAGGGTATTTAAGATTCGGCCCTGTCGAATGTAACGTTTTTACTTGTTTTTTATATTTTAGGCTCTTAAAATCCTGTCATTACTTGGAACAACATTTTTGTTCGTTGAATATTTATTAACGATCTACACTTTTTAATAATTTTTCCATGCAATAAAATCTTCATGCAACCTTTTCCTTGCACTGCAGCAAATGTTAATAGGAAAATTCTCACAAAAATATAATACGTGAGAAATTTCTTTCATGCCCTTACATTGTTAACAGCCCCAGGGGCAAGAAACAGTGCGAAAGGAAAGAAAATCAAGCAGGCGAAGTGTTCAAGCAACCACATAAATTACTTATTCATAAAGCAACGAATAGAAACTATTATTAGAGACGGCATCGATTGTCATTTGATACTGAAAAACAGCAGCAGCAGCAACAACACCAGCGATTGCTTTTTAATCTGTTTTAATTCGATTGATGACTTAATAAGAAGCCAGCAAAATTATTTCAACACATTCACTCTTATGAGTATTTGTGTTTCGTGCCAATTTTTATATAATCACACAGTTTCACGCGAGACTTGGAAAAATTATATCATGCGAGTACACGACTCCACTCGCAGGTCATTGACTGAACGCTTAAAATGTCAATTAGAAAATTTCAAATTGGGAATTTCTATTGTGGTCAGGTGTCGCTACTTTTGTGTAATAATTTGGTGACATTGAAGATAAGTGTTATTTATAATTTTTTTTGTTGTCTAATAAAACTATATACAAAAGTCTAAAAAACTGTACACTATAATTAAACTAGTATAACTAAAATGAACTAGTGATTATCTAGTTCCATAAGAACCACATAGTGTATAATCACTAGTTCAATCTCAAGTTAATGGTAACTTATTATGACATGACTTCCGACTTTTCCTGCTGGGTATTTACATGCATATCGCTGGTGTCGTGGAGAAAGGCTCTAAATCGAATTTTGCGAAATCAACATATTTTAGTCACAAAAAACAAAAATAACGGTTTTACAAGCAAATAATCCGCCTGATTGTGTAAGGTGTTGGCGTTTACGCCTCAGTCGTTTTTTGTAGCCGATTAAACAAAACTGCCTAAGTGTTTCTTTAATGTGATACAAAAAAAAAAAAACGCCTTCGACGTAAACGCCAACGTCTTACGCAATTAGGCTGAATAATTAAAGTTTCAATTGCGTTAAATACTTGGGGGATTCACACTGTAGTCAAAAAGTAATAAGTCATAAAATAATAGCACGAAAAATACGACTAGTGTGAACAATCGGTCATAACTTACGCTATTTCAAACATCGATCAGCTGATAAGAAAACAACACATTTGTTATTAGCAGAAGAAAATTAATACAATTAAAGATGAATCGTCTAAAAACTCCATTTCAATTTAAAATTATTAAATTTGCCTTCTGGAGCACTAGAATATCTACATGAATTTTTATGTATAAACAAAAACTTGATATGAGCTGAATAAATTTTTTTTTTTGCGGCGGCATACGGAAAAACGTTCACTGGCTGCCAGCTACGTAAGTTAAACGAGAAAAATTGTTTGCTTATACATATTTATTTTTTGCGATTTAGTTCTCTTTTAATTTATTTTATGTCATAAAAATGTGATTTAATGTACAGAAAATAGGTACGAATAATTTTTTAGCCGTTTTTTAGTTGTGAATCATATATAAGTAACGGCGGCAAACATATACTTTCGCCGTCTCGCCTAAGAATTTTGAGCCGTTCGACTCAGATCTCTAGAGCAAAAACATTCCTGAAAGAGTACTATTATTTTATGACTTTTTTGTATGCAGCACAACAACAACTTTTTTAAACTGGTCTAAAATATTATGACTTTATGACAATATGACTAAATAGCACGAAGTGTGAATACCCCAACTGTTTCAATTACACGGAGCCATAACCACTAAATAAAAAAGCTTAAGCGTCAAACGTTCGTAAAACGTTTTTTTTTTTTTGCAAAAATCAATGACAATTTGAAGCATTCTTTCTGGTATCCCAGTCCTGTCGAGTACCATTACAGAACTATAGGAAAAGAAATGTTGGCTTAGGTTAGGTTGAAGAGAGAGTTGCGTCAGCAAGGCTATCCCAATCCGTTCAGGATTACACTTAGGCCCCATTGGCCTATTATAAGGAGTTCCCATTCTATTATAGCGAGCCTCCATTAAAACCATGGAATCCTTTGAATTTTATTACGTCAAGAACCTAGTTTCTTCAATGTATCTTCTTAAATCTCTCCAATTGGAACCCCTAAGAAATTCCATCTCCTGTATAATCTCCTGATTAAATGTTTGTTTCCTGACTTGACTAAAAGCTGGACAGTAGCACAAGTAGTGCTTTTGTATTTCGTCATCTTCCTGACAGGCCCTGCATATTATATCGTCAAGGATACCCATGCGTACCAGGTGATTCCTTAACTCTGTATATCCTGTTATTAAATTAACCAATCTTCGTAGAATTTTGGCTTAAGTATAATTTCCCTTTAAATTCTTAATATGACATTTACATTTTTTTTTAGCTACCCGCTAGGAAAATTGAAAACTTAAAAAGAAATCGTGAAGTTATTGGTTTTACCCAATTTTGAAACAATCAAGTTTTCACTAGATCTCACGGTTTTGAGTTTCTAGGAAGCTTCCCTGGCTACTCCTATGAATTTGTCTGTGTGTGTGTGTGTTTGTAAGGATTTGATCCGCTTATAAGGACTGATCCGTATCAAACCAAACCAAAGGATTCTTTCAAACTTAAATTTCCCGTGAATTGGCACGGATCTTTTCATCTTTCTTCATCTGTCTTCTCAATACTATCCCCCTCCTTTCCAGTTCCGGTGCAATGCATATGTAGGGTTCATCTCCTGGGCGCTGCTCCTACTCCTAAAAAAAACCACCCACCACAGCCTTTCTAAAGAGTGGGCAAATTTGAGGTTAGCAACAAAATTGGCTGTCAAATGATAAATTGTCAAGAATTGGGCAGTCATCCTTTGACATTTATTTAGTAAAATATTGGGCAATTTTATCCAGGGAACACTCTCCAACAAAGAATTTTGATCAGAAGAATTTTCCTCTTAATTTGGCTACTTCTGAGACAGCTCACGGTGATGTTTGCTGAAGTAATGGGTGCTTCAAGTAGAGATACTTTTTTCAATAGGCTTTTTTTGTCAGATCACGTGTGAGTCGTGTCATGCTGTCATGTTATATTTGTTTAGTATTGTTTGGCATTCCATAATGGAAAGACTTCCGCCTGAACAACGTTTACAAATCGTTCAACTTTATTACGAAAATTCACGTTCTGTGAGGAATGTGTTTCGTGCACTTCGGCCTACTGAGCGTACTATTCGCAACACCATCACCCATTTTGAGACCCAGCATTCATTATTGGAACCGAATAGACCACGTCCAGCACGCTGTGAAGAAAATATAGCGGCCGTAGCTGAGAGTGTACAGCGAAAGCAACCGTCAATGGCGACCGTTATCGTGCCATGATAACCGACTATTTGATGCCTGAAATTGAAGCTCGTGATTTCGACGACATTTGGTTTCAGCAAGACGGAGCCACTTGCCACACATCGCATTAATCAATGGATTTATTGAGAGAACATTTCGGTGAGCACATAATTTCACGTTTTGGGCCGGTCGATTGGCCACCAAGATCGTGTGATATCACACCGTTAGACTTTTTCCTGTGGGGATATGTAACGCCTAAATGTTCGAACGAGTCATCGAAAATTGGACTCAACCATCTGCGACGTACAACGGCCAACATTTGATAGACATAATCTACAAAAAATAAATGCCAAAGAATGTTCTTTCAAATTATAATAAACATTCTCCATTAAATTTGAGTTTTCTGTGTTTTTTTTTTCTTTAAAAAAGTAGGGAACCTCGAAATGAATGACCCGATCACCCATTAATTAATACGAGACTATGAAGCGGAGGGTCCTGAGCTCGTCTCTGCACTCAGTCATGAATATTGTGTCGAACTCTTCTGATCGGCATTAGTGCGTGTCATCCTGTTTCAGTGATGAAGGCATGGCACAATCATGTATTGAAAGCAGAGGAACAGCACCCTCCTTCGTCGGCCCTATAGCAAAAAATTAGCCTACAAAGTAAAAGGTTCATATAGCGAAAAAAAAATTCTCTACCTTCTGATCTTTTTTTATCTGTCCCCTCAATATTATCCCCTCCTTTCTAGTTCCGGCGCAAAACACTCCATATATAGGGGTTATCCCCTAAGCGCTGGTCCGAGTTAAAAAAGTACTCTCATAGTGGCCGCAGTGATGCAAATATAACCGCTGTACAGCAAAATGTTGAGAATGAGCCTGGAACATCAATTCGCTAGATGAGGACATTTGCTCGAGATTATATTTCATTACTAATTCCCATATTTTTACTTCACATTGGCATCAATAAAACTGAATTTGTCAAAAAAATATGTGTTTTTAAGCCAATTTACTTCCTAACCTCAAATTTGCCCACCCTTTAGAAAGGCCGTGGTGGGTTTGCGAGACCCTTTACATGACACCATCCATATATTGGGTGTTTTTTATTGAGGTATAGAACTTTAAGTTGGCATCACTTTTTTAACTGGCGGCCATTTTGTCAGCTGTCAAGTGATTAATATTTAGTTTGGTTTGCCATTTCATCATGAACAGGTTGACAAAAGAACAACGCTTGCAAATCGTGCAAATTTATTTCGAAAGTAATGGTTCAGTTCGCGAAGTTTACCGCAAGCTCCGTCCATTTTATGGTCGACATAATCGTCCATCAGAGCAATTAATTCGGTTAACCATGGATCGTTTTCGCACTACGTTTACTCTATGTGATTATACGCATCCGCAGAGACGTCGAGCAGTGCGCACCGGTGTGCTCTATGGGCTGGTGGAGTCATTGGGCCATACTTCTTCCGAAATAATGCTGGAGAGTCAGTTACCGTTAATGGAGACCGGTATAGAGCCATGATAACCGACTATTTTGTTCCCGAATTGGATGGCATGAATGTGGATGAGTTGTGGTTCCAACAAGACGGCGCTACATGCCACACAGCGCACGTCGCAATCGATTTATTGAAGGAAACATTCGATGAGCGCATAATTTCGCGGAATTTGACACCATTGGATTATTTTCTTTGGGGATATGTGAAGTCGCTCGTCTACGCCAACAAACCAGAAACGTTAGGGGACTTGGAAGCCAACATTCGTGGCGCTATTGCCAACATACGGCCCCATATGCTCGAAAAAGTGGTTGAAAATTGGACCTATAGAATTGGCTTTATTCGAGCCAGCCGCGGCGGCCACATGCCCGAAATCATATTTAAACATTTATGGCATAAAATATCCTTCCAATAAAGCCAAATTGATGGACATTAAAACGATTTTCTTGTGTTTTATTTCAATTCGAAGTTCTATACCTTTAAAATAAACACCCGTTACTATTTCTTTATGTTCCACTCTTAAAACGAACAGTAAATTTATTGTCTTGGCAGTTTAAAGCTCAGCTACCAAATGGAATTTGTTTACTAAACACCTGGCCACCTCCTTGAAAAAGAAGCAATTCAGGGATGGGCCAACTCCCTTTTACAAAACATTCAGACACGTCTATTTATTTCTATGATGGCATTTGGCAATATTTTTATCAGCTTTAAAAAGTCAGCCGCTAAAAAACAGAGTAGCAAATACGAGTACTTCTGTGCTTCTGTTATTGGGTGCGGCATAATTACAATGTTTAAGTTTTCGTTTAGTGTTTAATGAAATAGTACGAGTATTTAAGGCAAAGCAATGACGGAAGTTAAGATTTAAAATGTACTGGTACTCAGAAATTCTTTGCAAAAGTACGCTTAGCAACAAAACATGTTTAATTTCCGGTTTGTGTTTAATGAATGACTTTTCATTTTCCTACATTTGCAGCCAACGCACTATACAGGAAACAAAAGGCTGGGATGTATTTAGAGATCCACCCATTAAAATAGAAACCGGCTCAACGGCGAATCAAGAATGTCTAGAATTGACAGTGAAAATACTGAAAATTTTCGCCTACATATTGACATTTATAATGGTGTTGGCGGGCGGGGTGGTGGCTAAAGGCTGTGTATTATTTATGACATCACAGATCCGCAAGGACAAGAAAGTCGAATTTTGCAATAAGGATTTGGTAAGTGGAAGCGGTGGAAAATTGAAATGAGGTGAATTATTAATTAAATTTTTCTGCTGAACAGGGCCGCGATAAAACTTTTGTTGTCAAATTACCGGAGGAGGAGCGCATAGCCTGGATCTGGGCTTTGCTAATAGCCTTTGCGATACCCGAAGTGGGTTCCTTAATACGTTCCGCCCGTATTTGCTTCTTTAAGACATTTAAAGTTCCCAGGAAAAGCCATTTTCTTTTCATGTTCATCATGGAAAGTTTGAATACCTTTGGCACGGCGCTGCTCATGTTTGTCGTGCTGCCGCAACTGGATGCCATCCAGGGGGCCATGTTAACGAATTGTTTGTGTGTGGTACCCGGAGTTTTGGGCCTGATGTCGCGCACCAGCAAGGAAAGCAAACGTTTTGCCAAAATGTTGATCGACTTGGTGGCGGTAGCTGCCCAGGTTACGGGCTTCGTTATATGGCCGCTATTGGAGAATCGCAAAGAATTGTGGGTCATACCGGTGGCCTGCCTGATGGTGTCGTGTGGCTGGTGGGAGAACTATGTGGCCAGCCAATCTTCATTTAGCTTAATACGTGCAATGGGCAGGATAAAGGATGACCTGAAGTACACAAGATATTTCAGCCACATGTTTTTGTCTATATGGAAAATCGCCCTGTTTCTGTGTTCGGTGTTACTGATCTATTGGATACAGGGAGAGGAGCCTGGCAATATTTTTGCTTTGTTCAGCGATGCCTTTGGGCCGCATAAAATTTCTGTAGATGAACTGGCCACTTCGTTGACAAATAGTCTGCCCGATACTATAGATGCCGCAAATATAGACAGCATTGACATCGAGGCCTCCCACAACACGGTGATCTACGTTTTGCTAATCCAAATCTTTGGCGCTTATTTTTGTTATATTTTTGGCAAATTTGCCTGCAAGATCTTGATACAAGGTTTCAGTTATGCCTTTCCAGTGAGTTTGGCCGTGCCGGTTGCCGTGTCGTTGCTGATAGCAGCTTGTGGTATTCGTATTGATGACCCCTGCTTCTTCCATGACACCATTCCCGACTATTTGTTCTTTACGAGTCCTTCGAACTTTAGATTTAATGATTTTGTTACCAATCAAATGGCTTGGGCCTGGATTCTGTGGCTGTTGTCGCAGACCTGGATTGGTCTGCACATCTGGACGCCCAAGTGTGAACGTTTGGCCACAACGGAAAAATTATTCGTTAAGCCCATGTACTGTTCGCTCCTAATAGATCAGTCTATGGCCATGAACAGGCGACGGGATGATCAGGCTGATGTCAAAACGGAAGTAAGTATATATGAGTTGTGCACTTCATTCATATTGATTTAACATGCAAAATATTTTAGGATCTTTCGGAAATCGAAAAAGAAAAAGGTGATGAATACTATGAAACAATATCGGTACACACCGACGGTTCGGCCATACAAAGCAAGCCCACCATAAAGTCATCGGATCATATTACCAGAATCTATGCTTGTTGCACCATGTGGCATGAAACTAAAGACGAGATGATAGAGTTTTTAAAGAGTATTATGCGTATGGATGAGGATCAGTGTGCTCGTAGGGTGGCTCAAAAATATTTGAGAATCGTTGATCCGGACTATTATGAATTTGAAAGTGAGTGAAAGAGAAAACTGAAAACATGAATAAATGATTTCAGAAAATTACGATCGATTCGTCATATATGTATATTGTTGTTTTTCTTAAAATTAAATTTAAAACTTTTTCTTTGAAATTCTTTAGTTCCGCCTAAAAATCGTACAGCCAATTGCAAATTTCCGAAGAACAATAACAACTTAACATATTAGAATTTTATTTTCCTGAAAAGTGTTAATAATTGCGTTGTAACTAGAGTTGTGCAGCTCATGAATGAACTAGTTCAATTGAACGATTCACTGAACTACTCTAATTGCAGGGATCACTTTAATGAGTGCTAATTTTACAAGAGTTCGTGTTTCACTGGACACTTTTATATGAAAATTTATCATGAAAGAACTAGTTCAATTGAACGATTCACTCAACTGAGCTACGTGAAGTGCCCACTTTAATGAGCGTTAACTTTACAACAGTTCGCGTTTCACTGGGCACTTTGATATGAAATTTTATAATGAACGAACTAGTTCAATTGAACGATTCACTCAACTGCGCTACCTGAAGTGCCCACTTTAATGAGCGTTAACTTTACAACAGTTCGCGTTTCACTGGGCACTTTGATATGAAATTTTATAATGAACGAACTAGTTCAATTGAACGATTCACTCAACTGCGCTACCTGAAGTGCTCACTTTACTGAGCTCTAATATTACAACAGTTCATGTTTCATTGGTCACTTTTATATGAAGTTTTATCATGAAAGAACTAGTTCAATTGAACGATTCACTCAACTGCGCTACCTGAAGTGCTCACTTTACTGAGCTCTAATTTTACAACTGTTCATGTTTCATTGTGCACTTTGATATGAAATTTTATAATGAACTAACTAGATCAATTGAACGATTCACTCAACTGTGCTACGTGAAGTGCTCACTTTGCTGAGCGCTAATTTTACAACACTTCGCGTTTCATTGTGCACTTTGATATGAAATTTTATAATGAACTAACTAGTTCAATTGAACGATTCACTCAACTGCGCTACGTGAAGTGCTCACTTTACTGAGCTCTAATTTTAAAACTGTTCGCGTTTCACTGGGTACTTTCATATGAAATTTTATAATGAACGAACTACTTCAATTGAACGATTCACTCAACTGCGCTACGTGAAGGCCTCACTTTATTGAGCGATAATTTTACAACACTTCGCGTTTCACTTGGCATTTTTATATTGAAGTCTATTATCAACGAACTAGTTCAATTGAATGATTCCCTCAACTGAGTATTCACTTAGTGATCCCTAATTTTACAACAGCTTGTGTTTCACTGGGCACTTTTATATGAAAGTTTATTATGAACGAACTAGTTCTAGTTCACTCAACTGAGCTACTGCCAGTACTCACTTAGTGAGCGCTAATTTTGCAACAGTTTGTTTTTCACTTGGCACTTTTATATAAAATTCTATGCAATTATACACGGCCATTTCCACAAGATTCTGAAGATTCGCCTTGCATCTGATTGTGGTACAATAATAAATCTGTTGCAAAGTTGAGTCACTGAACTAACAAAGCGAACTAGTTCAATAAAGTGAGCTGCGAGAAAAAGAGCACTCTATCAAAAGAGCTGAAAAGCACAACTCTTATTGTACCCTGAAACGACTTTTATTGGAATTTATTTTAAAGCAGTAGACTCTGCACAGAGTGGAAGAGATAAAGAGAGGTGGCAAGAGAGGGAGAGAGCTAAAGTAGGTAGTGGTGCCACCCACCACTGTAGAGAAGCACAACCATTCCTTTACATACGAAGACATCTTCAATGAAACGCCATGAATTGTAAGGGGCCGCAGATCCTGAGCTCGCTCACATACTCAACCTAGTCACGTAATCAAATTTTTCTGATCTGCTCAACCAAATTTCTGACATCCTCAACCAAAGAGCACTACAGCAGCCTCTTGCTTCAGTTGTTGTAACAAAAAATAAAAGTCGCCCCTGAAGGGAAATAATAAATAAAATGGCTGCTGCTTATTCTCTCGCCAAGAATTACCCTTACTTTCAGTAGCCCCGGGAAAATGCATTGTATAAATAGGAGTGATGGTTCCTGAGAGACAAATCTCAATTCTCATGAGAGAATAAAGAGCATTTTCACGTAGTAGTGCTGCCACATGTTTAAACTTAACATAGTAAACGATTGGAAATTTTCAGACAGAGTGGGAAATGGAATTTCGAATGGAAATATTTTACTCCTGAAGGCAAATCGTGACATTCGATATTGATCGAAATTTGTGTTCAAATTGTATTGAAATTTCGATTGATATCGAATACGATAATTTGGGAAAACCCCAAAAAATGTGGTGCCTCGACCATTTTTTTAGCCATTGCATTCTTTTTTAATGTTTTGTAGTGACTGTGGATTCAGTAGCAGATAGCGACGTTATTAGGCATTTAATTAATCTGTTAATAAATAAAATTTGTCTTCCAGCTCACACCTTCTTCGATGACGCTTTTGAAATTTCCGATCACAGCGATGATGATATTCAAGTCAATCGTTTTGTAAAACTTTTGGTAGCCACCATGGATGATGCCGCTTCGGAAATTCATCAAACGAGAATACGTTTGCGACCACCTAAGAAATATCCCACACCTTATGGTGGACGTTTGGTATGGACTTTGCCCGGCAAAACGAAATTCATTGCCCATTTAAAGGATAAGGATCGTATACGCCATCGTAAGCGTTGGTCTCAAGTCATGTACATGTACTACCTGTTGGGCCATCGTCTCATAGAGCTGCCGATACCGGTGGACCGCAAAGATACAATCGCCCTAAATACTTACCTCTTGACTTTGGACGGCGATATTGATTTCAAGCCAAATGCTGTCACTTTGTTGGTGGATTTGATGAAAAAGAACAAGAATTTAGGTGCCGCCTGCGGACGCATACATCCTGTGGGCTCTGGCCCCATGGTGTGGTATCAATTGTTCGAATACGCTATTGGCCATTGGCTACAAAAAGCCACCGAGCATATGATCGGTTGTGTCCTTTGTAGTCCCGGCTGTTTCTCGCTTTTCCGTGGCAAGGCCTTGATGGATGATAATGTCATGAAGAAATATACCACACAGTCGGATGAAGCTCGGCATTATGTGCAATACGATCAAGGCGAAGATCGTTGGTTGTGTACGCTGCTGCTGCAGCGTGGCTATCGTGTAGAATATTCGGCTGCCTCTGATGCTTACACTCACTGTCCTGAAGGCTTTAATGAATTCTACAATCAGCGTCGTCGTTGGGTACCCTCCACCATTGCCAACATTATGGATTTGCTGGGCGATGCCAAGCGCACCATTAAGATAAATGATAATATTTCCCTACTGTACATCTTCTATCAAATGATGTTGATGGGCGGTACTATTTTGGGTCCTGGTACGATTTTCCTTATGTTGGTGGGTGCTTTCGTGGCTGCCTTCCGCATAGACAATTGGACTTCATTTCATTACAATATCGTGCCTATACTGGGCTTCATGTTCGTCTGCTTTACCTGCAAAGCGAATATACAGCTTTTCGTGGCACAGGTTTTGTCGACAGCTTATGCGCTCATTATGATGGCTGTCATCGTAGGTACAGCATTGCAGTTGGGAGAGGACGGCATAGGCTCACCTTCAGCCATTTTCTTAATATCTATGGTGGGGTCGTTCTTTATAGCGGCGTGCCTGCATCCCCAAGAGTTTTGGTGTATAACGGCGGGCCTTATTTATCTGCTCTCCATACCGTCCATGTACTTGCTGTTGATTTTGTACTCCATTATTAATCTGAACGTTGTATCTTGGGGCACTAGAGAAGTGGTGGCCAAGAAGACTAAAAAGGAAATGGAAGCTGAAAAGAAGGCAGCCGAAGAGGCGGCCAAACAGGCTAAGCAAAAGAGTATGTTGGGCTTTTTACAAGGCGGCGTAGGCAGCAATGGCGATGAAGAGGGTTCGGTTGAATTCTCTTTGGCCGGTCTATTCCGTTGCATATTCTGTACCCATGGCAAAACTTCCGATGAGAAACTTCAACTCACAACGATAGCAGAATCTTTGGATACGATTAAAAATCGTATTGACAGCATTGAACAAACCATTAATCCTCATGATCAACATTCTCATCGCCACGGACGCAGACGTACCACATCCAGTGGTTCAAAGGATCATCATTTGCTATCGTCGGTTGCCGAAAAATCGGGTGATGAATCTGAAAATTCGGATACTGATACGTCTGCGGAGCCGAGACAAGAAAGAGACTTCCTCACCAATCCCTATTGGATTGAAGATGCTGACTTGCGTAAAGGTGAGGTGGACTTTTTGTCCAGTTCCGAGTTGCAATTTTGGAAAGATCTGATCGACAAATATCTCTTCCCCATCGACAATGATCCCATTGAACAGGTAAGATGCTTGTTTATAGTTTGAAAACCAAAATCGGGAGCTCTCGTTTTGAGAGTGTCCTGGTTTCATTTACAAAAATGTGGATTTATACGTACATCAGTTAAATTAATAAAAAATTCTTTGCAGCAAAAAAATATTATTTTTAAAAATTAAGAGCAGACACTCTTTTTGCCTATACAAAAATTTCTTGAGAATTTATTTCGATCTATAGGAATTTATGTTAAAATGGTCGACGTATTATAGACGAGTCTAAGCCGATGAATTTTTTTTTTTATATAAACATTTTTTTCTACAAACTTTTTTGTTTAATTTTGCCTTAGCAATTAAATTCATGGCCAAAATGTCTTCATTTTAGGCTGCTTACCTAATGGCATGTTGTTGTTTATGCATTTTTAATTCAACCTGTGGAAAGTTTTTCACACACACGTAACCTCAAAAATTAATGGAAACATCTATAATTTTCGATCACTGCCAAATGTAGGGTATATGTCCCAAATAAAAAAAATTTCCTGTAAATAAATGGAAAATTTGAGGTTAGCAATTAAATTGGCTGTCAAATGATGAAATGTCAAGAATTGACATGATGCTTAGATTTTCTACTCAATTCCCCACCAAAAACTAAGTGAATAAATTAAAGGGAAAAGTGAAAAAACCAGCGGGGAAAAAATCATTCATGTTAAGAGGAATTTAATTTACAAGCAATTTTTTCATGATTGCAATTTTAGGGAAAAGGGAAAAATTTCGAGGGAAAAATTATATTCACGATAGGAGTGATTGTCTCACATGGGACTCACAAACAGTCTTCGAAAAAACATGACATCCCAAGACAGTTGCCGTATGGTGCGCAACTGTATTTCTTCTAAAATATGCAAGGAAACGCTGTCACCGTGAATTCTTTGCGCTACCAATCCATGACAACCGATTTTATGTGGCCACAATTAGCTAATGTTGACATCACTGATATTTTATTTTAGCAAGATGGCGCCATAGGCTACACAGTCACCCAAATAATTCAGTTATTGCATGAGAAATTTCCCGGTCGCGTAATTTCTCTATTTGGCAATGCTAATTGGCCGCCTCGTTCTTGTAATTTAATGGTCTCTGACGTCATTTGAAATATTGGGTTTACGTCAACAAACCACAAACAACTGACTCTCTGGAAGATGAAATTCGGCTCTGAATGGATATATTGATCAGTACTGACCGAGAACTGGTCGCACTTGATGCATATATCGGTCAACACTGACTAACAAAATCTAACTTAACACAATTTACTCGAATTCATTTCCTTAAACAAAATAAAACTTGTATATGATCCCATTGTAAGTTTGCTCTTTTACTGAGCCCACCATAGCAATGATTTTAATGTTCATAAAATTTAAAAGGGTTTTGAAATATATTTTAGTCAACATTTTTCACACAAAAATTTCTTAAAATAGATTTCAAATACATACATTTTAATTTTTTATCAATCTGCATTGACGACATAAGTGAATCTTTTATACAAAATATGGTTAAAAATTTTGTAAAAAGAGCAGACGTCTGCCGACGTGCTAGCGGCGAGCATTTTACCCGACATTATATTCCATTATTAATTCCCATATTTCTACTTTCCATTGATACCAATAAAATTTAAATTGCTAACAAAAGAGTGGGGGCTTTTGAGCCAATTTACTTCCTAACATTGAATTTGATCAACTTTCGCTTCCTCCAAGCATGGCATTTCATCACGTAAATAAATTAAATTAATATATCTGGCAAAACTGTTTACAATCTCAAAAATTAATAGGAGCACATTTTTCGGAAAAAAATTAAGATTTTTTTGTAAAATTTCAAAGTTTTGAGTTAAGACTTTTTTGCGAGTTACTGGCTTGAAATATAACAAAACTTTGTTCAGTTTACTTACTTAGAGTAAAATATCTCCTAACCCATAAAAGTTACAAAAACAAGAGTAAGAGCATATTTTGTTTGTTTTGCCTAGAGAAATTTTATTTAATTCAATCGGTCAGTATTTAAGAAAGTTAGAAGGCACACTAAATTTTTCATACCTACAATTGAAGACTTTCATCCTGATGCAGCTAAAGACACAATTCCAAAAGCCTGACTACTCTTTTGTAGCTATTTAAATTTCTATGAAAATCATCAAGGAATTTCGTGTTTTTAAAACGACTTGAAAGAAAAACTTAATTTGAGCGCCCAAATCGGATTTTGCAATTCATCAACCTTCAAATCCCATAAATATATTTATACCAACTCCCTCTAGCGGATGAAATTGTATAACAACAGCAAAAAATATATTGCCTTTACCACCTCTCGGAAATTCAAAGGCACACACACACACACACACACTAATCTACCTTAATAATATCTTTACACTTCTTTTAGGCCAGAATTGCTAAAGATCTTAAAGAATTGCGTGACTCATCGGTATTTGCTTTCTTTATGGTAAATGCTCTTTTCGTATTAATTGTATTCTTATTGCAATTGAACAAGGACAATATACACGTTAAATGGCCCTTTGGTGTACGTACAAATGTAACGTACGATGAATCCACACAAGAGGTAAATTTTTGCAAGGGATTTCAACGAGGCAAACGTCAATATCCAGCAACAATATTTAATACTCTCGCAGACGTTTTCTTGTCGAAATCCCTTTTGGATAATCATACTAACCTATTGTTTTCTCTTTTTTTCTCTTTTTGGCAAATAACAACTCAAAATTTAATTTAAACAAATTTATATCAAAATTTATAAAAAATAAATGTGAAAAAAAACATGAAAAATTGCTTTGTGCGTTGATGTGCTGATGTCTGCTATAAAAAAAAAAAAAACAAAACAAAACAAAAAATTATATATGAAATCAGGCTCGTATTGCAGCTGATCTAATTGAATTGAGAAACAAATCGGTCTTCGCCTTTTTCATGGCCAATGCCTTGTTTGTGTTGATTGTATTTCTATTGCAATTGAACAAGGACAAATTACACATAGTTTGGCCACTGGGTGTCAAAACGAATGTGACTTACATAGAAGAGACTTCCAAGGTTTTTATGATACAAAAAAAAAAAATATTATAAATGGGTTTACTAGTTCTTTTTTTGTTGTTGTTGTGTTAAATAAGCCGGTTTTAATTATTTCCTATTTCCCCCCCATAAAAATATATCCTGGCTCTCCTTACTCACCACTACTCTTCACTTAACTATTCTAACAACCAACGGTTTTCTTTCCTCCCTTTACATACACATTTTTGAAGGTTGTCTCCTGTATTTAAACCAACTAAAACACATAATTTTTAATAAATTCATATTAAAAATATTGTTCATAAGACCTGAGAAACTGTTGCCATTCCCCTATAAATATCCCTCCTAATGTGTTCAACGTTCATGAAACTTTTTTATATATAAATTTTTTTCTTTGTGGGTTTTTTTCGGAAACTAATACATACTTTTTTAATTTGTTTTTATGTATTTATAGTTTTTTACATTTTATGTTTTTGTTTGTTTGTATGTTTAATAATTTTACTCACACATCTTTTATGTACTTACTTTTACAACAGACTATACATAGACCGGAAACATGGTTGCATTTGCATGGCACTAATGTTAAACAGCTGTGTAAGAAAGTTACCATATAAAATTAATGTTAGATTTTTGTAATAATTTTTCAAGTCTGAGGTTTTTTTATATACATTTTTTTTAATATATATATCTTCAATATCTTCTTTCTCGTAAAAATAATTTATTTATTTTATTTATTATATATAAGTAATATTTTCCTGAAGAAGCCACCCAAAGGAGTGGCGAAATATTGAAAATAAAAATATTTAAAAAATTTTTTAAATAAAAAAGACCTCAAACTTACAATATTATTACTAAAATTATATTGATAGGATAGGAATAAATAAAAATCTTTATTATTAAATGAACTATAAAATGTTTAGGCAGGATAAGTTGAACAATCGAATACAGGAAAAAGCTGTTTGGGGCAAAACTTACGAGTACAAATGTTTATGTTTTAAAAAATTTAGGAACAAACTGGCATGCACGGTTTTGTTTAGAAACAATTTCATATTAAGAACATATTACAGCAAGTTAACACGGCCTATGAATTCGTGTTTCTCTCTCTCTCTCTCTCTCTTTATCTCTGTTAAATAATTCGCACGATTGAAACAACATGCTTCTGCCAGTGAAGCAGTTTGTTTTACATGCAAATTAAGAAAAGATCACTATATTTTCTAAATTTTATCCCAATATACCAGAACTAACTGTCAAAATAAAAATATGAAAACAAATTAAAATATTCAATTGAAATTTGAATTTAATTAGAAATTATTATCTTCTCTAACTTTCATCGCAGTTTATTGTTAATTTACCTGAACTATCAAATTAAGATTAAAAGTAAAGTAAGAGATTGAAATTAAATTGAATAAGAAATATTTACGAAATGTATAACGCAAAATAAAACGTGTTGTATGTGCAGAGATAATATCATTTAGCTATTCAAATAGCGCCAAAAAGAATGTTCTGTCCAAAACCATTAATTAATTGTTATAAGTTTAAATTTAAATTGCTGATTTTTGGTTGCTTTCGTATTGTTTCTAAACCACTCAGCTTAAAATTCGTTATCATCATTTCATATTTCATAGTAAAATGTACCATCTGTATAGTAAAAGGTAATATCTGAACTCTAATGCAGTTTACTAGTACTCGTCACAGTTGACAGACATATCGATCAGTACTGACCGATAACTAGTCACACTTGATGGATATATCGGTCATTGCTGACTACTATGGTAAGCTTCCTCTTTTACTAATCCACCATCAATGTTTTTAATGTGGCATGATAGACATTAACCTTCAAAAAAAAAATCATAAAGTTTAAAAGGGTTTTGAAATGTATTTTAGTCAACAATTTTTCATTCAAAATTTTCTTAAAATAGATTTCAAATATATTTTAATTTTTTTATGAATATGGGGTTACATTTTTTTTAATACAAATGACAAGCAAAGTCAAGTCTTTCAAATAATTAAACTCACCTCGGCCATCTTCAACTACTACTGAAGTTACCTCCTGGTTGAAATTACGAGTAATAGCAGACCTTGACTTTTAGCTTAAATATTTTTTGTTATCAGCTTTTTAACAGCATTTTATCACTATTTAACATAAAATTAACTAAAGTACGTATTTATAGAAATTTTTAAAGCAATTTATGTGTCAGAAAATGATTTTCTTTTCATTTTGAACCACATAAAGAAATTATATGAAAACTGATATGAGAAATATATGTATATGCATATTTTGATAAAGATTTCTAATATTCATTCACAATAAAGTGCATATATCAAGATCTTCAAAACTAAAATACTTGGTTGATTAAATATGGGTAAAAACCTCATAAACTTGTACTTAGGATTAATTTACATGAAAACAAATCAAACCTATAAAAAAGAGGGCATAATGTTTAAATTAAGGCGGATTCACCCATGTTTTCCGAACAAAATTTTTGTCCGGACAAAATTTTCTTTACTGAGAGTTTTCTGCAGCACGATTCACTCACTGAGAAAATTTTTTACAGAAAAACAAAGTTGCCATACATATAAAAAATGATTTTTGCAAAATGGTGGTACTGCAGCGATTTTTTATGTTTTCCTTTGTTTTCTTGATATTTTGGATATTTGGATATTACATATTTTACATTATTTTTGAAGAATTTGTCATAATAATAATGGATGAAAAAAGAAAATTGCTGTTCCTTATGGCCATTGAATTGCATAAAGCATTGTTATTAGAAAAATACATAAGAAAACAAATAGCTAATATTATTTCTTATAATTTATATATTTAATCTCATACACAATTTAATATATCAAACACAAAATGACACCTCATCTTTGTGTGAAAAAATTGAAGCGATTCAGTTCAATTTTGGCCGGACAAAATATAAAATTAAACCAATTCAAACTGAGAGTTGTTCGTAAAAAATATTTTCTTTCTCAAGAAGAGAGACGTCAAACTACACAAGAATGATAAAATAAAGATTACGCCAACGAAGAATGATAAAATCAAGGCGAATTCATACAAGGTGAACTCACTTATGCAACTCTGTGTAAAATTTATTGAACTGTCAAATGAAATGCTTTGGAAAAAACAATGGCCGCACACAAAAACGAAAAACCAGAAGAACACTTTGACAGTTCAATAATTTTGTCTTGGTAACAGCTGATCACCAATTTCTGAACTAAGGCCACCTGGTATGAATTCGCCTTGGATAAAATAAAGATTATGACTTGCGCATGATTTACCGTTTGATGACGTATTTGTTCCCTCGAAGAGATAGCCACATGTTTATTATATGCAAAACTAATACGTTCTCGTACAAAATTAATATTTTATGCTAAATTTGGCAACTCTTCACACAATTTACTCAGAGAGATGTCCAATTTACTCAGAGAGATTTCCAATTTACTCAGAGAGTTTTCCAACAGGCAAATTAAATCGGATTTATGAAAGTGCAAGTTTTGTGCTATATTTTATAATAAATTGTGTTATATTTTAAAATAAATATATTAAAATAATTGCTAATAACTTAAAGTGTAAAAAACTTATTAAAACTTGATTTTTAAAGCTCATAAACTGTAAACAAAAAACCTAAATTAAAGAGAAAAGAGAACAAAAAGAGCAAGCATGAAATGTGCAGTGGGCAATTGAAAACAAAGTGACAGCAAAAATAACAAGTGAGAAATAATTGTGTTAAAATGTAATATTTTTATCAAATTTTGTTTTGTTTTCAAAAAACTGTATCATTTTATAGTTTTCCAAGAGATGAAACTCAAAGGAAGTTATGGCTGATATTTTGCAAGCAAAACAATTTGTTTTGAATGGGGAAAAAAGAAAAATAATTAGCACTTGGGTTCAATATTTATATAAAATAACTATAAATTAACAATTTCAAATAAAAAAATGTGGAAAATAAAATAATTTTTTAAAATTGTTTATTATCAAACAAATTTAATTTGAAAAATCGCAATTTGCCCCACTGTCCTGTTTTTACAATAACATAATAGTTCTCCAGTTGAATTTTATTAGCCAATCAGAACACATGTAGAGTGACGTCAGAGTTCCATCATGCGCAGAAAAGTATTTTTATTTCAGCTTGTTGGCGTAATCTTTATTTTATCATTCTTGAAACTACATATAAAAAAACTTTGTCCGGACAAAAATTTTGTTCGAACAGCATGGGTGAATCCGCCTTAATATTACTAAAATGATAAATATTATCACCGATAACATGGCGACATGAGGTTTTTGTTATACCAAATTATATTTTGTTAGACACTGTTATATACATAGTTTTTAATCAGCGGTGAGAAAACTGACCCTTTGCCATTGTTAATAATATTCAAACTGCATTCAGTTAATAATATTCAAAAGTTTTATTTAGGATACAAAGCCTGTTAATAAATTTATTTATGCTTGCTTTGGCATAGAAACTCTTAACTTAACAGATCATTACTTTTCTAATACAAATACAGAGGCCATCATACTCGTATGCATTTACAAACAGACAAACATTTCTACTGTGAGTCCAAACTATCTTCTTTACAACAAATCTATTTCTCAGTCATTTAACATTATAAAACTACTCTGAGTGAGGGTTTCCGCCAAAAAAATAAAAATATAAAAACTCATATGAAATCTAAACACATCCAGGGAATCTGGGAAAGAGAATTACAAAACAAAAACTTCTTTCAGCACCGAAAAATAAAAGACAAACAAGCATTCTATATCACCAACAAACAAAACACATGGCACATAAAATAATTCAATTTATAACAAAGCAGGGTCTCATGAAACATTTAAATATTGGTATTGTAAATATAACTATTGTAACTAACATGCCTTGCTTCCACCATTCACAATAATAATGTTCTCAAATTTATCTATTTCTTTTTGAATTGGTTAACAAAAGGTCCTTATCTCCAAAGAATACCTGCAGTTGGAACCGATTGGTTTGGTCTTCGTGTTCTTCTTTGCATTAATTTTGGTTATACAATTTTCGGCCATGTTGTTCCATCGTTTTGGTACCCTGTCGCATATTCTGGCCTCAACAGAATTGAACTTTTTCAAAAAGAAATCGGAAGATCTTTCGCAAGATGCGCTAATAGACAAGGTAAAAGTTTTTCATTTCATTTGGAGTGGTAACGTTTTTTAAAAATAATTTAAATTTATTGTTCGCATAAAGGAGATGCGATCAAAGTGTTTGACAGGTTTTTAGTATGAGTGGAAATTTTGTTGGTATTTTTAGATGAATGTCACATCAATTCAGATATTTCAAAACATACTCGTCGTACATACATTTTGATCATGTCTACCGCTTTGAAAACTTTTATTAAATATCAGCAATAAATTTTGTTGTTATATTTTACTTTTTACTGACGATAAAATTATCATTCTCTTACACTCAGCATGCTGTGGAAATAGTTAAGAATCTGCAGCGACTGCAGGGTATAGACGGCGATTATGACAATGATTCGGGTAGTGGACCAGATCGCATTGCTAGACGTAAGACTATACAAAATTTGGAAAAAGCTCGACAGCCTCGACGCCAAATTGGTACTTTGGATGTTGCCTTCAAAAAGCGTTTTATGAAATTAACCGCGGAAGCGGAAAATAATCCCTGTAAGTGGCTGTAAACGAAACTGCGGCTCTAATTGTCTAAACCACTTTGCGTTAGTGAGATTTCTATTTCAAATGTTTTTGCAACATTTTGAAATGTAAAATGGCCCATGAATTTCTGAAATATATTCGGTGAAAAAAATTTTATATAAAACAAAAGCCGATTTTTACTTATTTTTTCTCCAAACTCACCAACGCAAAGTGATTTACAATATTGGGCTCTATATAATAAAGCAAAAGATTTCCATTCCACGTCAAATTGTGTTTGTAAAAAACGTAAAAAGAACACTGAAACTGGTATATAACCGAACCCGGTCTTTTTACAAAAAAAATTTAATGTGGCATGACACGGACGCGCTGCGAATATTAACAAAATCTAGACGAAAGAAAAATACAACTATCAACATTATTTTCTTTATTACCCACAGCCACACCGATTTTAACGAGACGTTTGACTATGCGCGCCGAAACTATAAGAGCCTTGGAGGTGCGCAAAAACTCTGTTATGGCCGAGAGAAGAAAGTCTGCCATGCAAACGCTGGGAGCCAAAAATGAATATGGCATAGCGGCCGTTTCTACGGTGGGTTTGATTTAAAATTTAAATTTTAAACAATTATTTTTTGTTATAAATATATATTTTATTTTTCGTTACTATTTTAGTTGAACAATAACGGTGGCATTCCAAATGTTCGCAGCGGCCGTATTTCCAATGCCGGCATTAATATTAAAGATGTTTTTAACGTTAACGGTGGTCATGCAGAGGTAAGTCCTGAAATAAATTAAATTTATTAATTGCACTGAGCGCCAGTCGCTTTTATATCACAAAATTCCCTAATAGCTAATTTATTCACCTTAATCGCGAACCAAAAACAATTCCCATGAAAAAAATCCCAGAATCTCTCTCTCTGATTTGCTATGGTGAATATATCCCATGCATTCACTTGCCTAATAAATATAGCGTTGCCACTGTTTATTCCCGGAAATTATTTTACAAAATAAATACCCTAATAAGCAGTGATGTTAACCGTACGGTAATTACCGTATTGTACGGTAATTTAGCCTTCCGAACGGTAAGCAGGTAATTTCTATATTTGTACGGTAATTTTAAAAAGTTTAAATCTTTAATTGTTAGACCCCAAACATTTTTTATAATGTGTCTACTGGGGCGAATTCATAACTGTGTTAATAGATCAGTTTTGTGACAGTCCAAATATAAGTTCTTTACTGCAAATTCTCTTTCGACTAAAAACGTAAAAAAGGTACGGTTTCATTACAACTATGGAAAATAATGCCAATTGTAGTTAAATTCTATACGTTTCTTATTATTAATTTTGTACCAGACTTTGCGTACGGTAGTTTTACCTAAAAAAGGTAACTTTATTAGGGCTGTACGGATATCGAAATAAAAAAGTTAACATCACTGCTAATAAGTGTCAATGGGAGCGAGTAGGGAATATGCAAGTTATAGTTTTTATTTATTGAATTAGGAATAAGAAACCAAGAATGATAAAATAAAGATTACGCCAACAAGCTGAAATAAAAATACTTTTCTGCGCATGATGGAATTCTGACGTCACTCAACATGTGTTCTGATTGGCTAATAAAATTCAGTTGGAGAACTATTATGTTATTGTAACAACAGGACAGTGGGGCAAATTGCGATTTTTCAAATTAAATTTGTTTGATAATAAACAATTTTAAAAAATTATTTTATTTTCCACGTTTTTTTATTTGAAATTGTTAATTTATAGTTATTTTATATAAATATTGAACCCAATTGCTAATTATATTTCTTTTTCCCCATTCAAAACAAATTTTTTTCCTTGCAAAATATCAGCCATAACTTCCTTTGAGCTTCAAACCAAAAAAATTTTGATAACAATTTTACATTTTAACACAATTATTTCTCACTTGTTTTTTTGCTGTCACTTTGTTTGCAATTGCCCACTGCACATTTCATGCTTGCTCTTTTTGTTCTCTTTTCTCTGTAAATTAGGTTTTTTGTTTACAGTTTATGAGCCTTAAAAATCAAGTTTTAATAAGTTTTTTACACTTTAAGTTATTTAATAATTATTTTAAAATATTTATTTTAAAATGTAACACAATTTATTATAAAATATAACACAAAACTTGCACTTTCATAAATCCGATTTAATTTGCCTGTTGGAAAACTCTCTGAGTAAATGGGAAATCTCTCTGAGTAAATTGTGTGAAGAGTTGCCAAATTTAGTATAAAATATTAATTTTGTACGAGAAAGCAGTGATGTTAACTTTTTTATTTCGATTTCCGTACAGTCCTAGAAAAATTACTGTTTTTTAGGTAAAACTACCGTATGCAAAGTCTGATACAAAATTAATAATAAGAAACGTAGAATTTAACTACAATAGGCATTATTTTGCATAGTTGTAATGAAACCGTAATTTTTTGATGTTTCTACTGAGAAATATGTAGTCGCAAGAGAATTTGCAGTGAAGAATTTATAATTCGGCCTGGTAGACACATTATGAAAAAAATGTTTGGGGTCTAACAATTAAAACTTTTTAAAATTACCGTACAAATATAGAAATTACTTGCTTACCGTTCGGAGGGCTAAGTTACCGTACAATACGATAATTACCGTACGGTTAACATCACTGCGAGAAAGTATTAGTTTTGCATATAATAAACATTTGGCAATCTCTTCGAGGGAACAAATACGTCATCAAACGGTAAATCATGCGCAAGGCGTAATCTTTATTTTATCATTCTTGTAAGAAACCATATTTCCTACTAGATTTTATTTTAGTAATCTAAAAATAAAAAAAAATGAAAATTAAGGCCCTAATAATTTAAAACACTTTGCGTTGGTGATTATATAAACAAAAGAAAATGCCAAATATGTTTACTGTCTTTGCTGTCTTGTTTTTATTTTCATTAAAATCTTAAACATTTTAAAAACCAAAAATTTTTTTTACGTGAAAAAATTGTGTACAAAACCAAAAAAAATTTTTTTAACCTATTTTCGCTTTTCTGTGATTTATAAAATAAGGGTCTACACTTAGGCAATCTTAAAACTTGTCGTGAGATTTTTAGTTGGCTCCATTTAAGATCAACAATAGACGGTCCTATGCGTCATTTTGTATCCCGGACATGCACAGCATGAAGAAAGCATCACAATTGTTATCATATATGAATGTTTGTATGCATGCAGATGCAATTGCTTCGAGCGAAGGCTACTAAAACTTGTTACTATTTGTATCGAGAAATAAAAAGTATTTATGTATGTAGAGCATATTTACGTAACAATCCCTCTTTAACGCTGTATGTTTCGTTAATATTGGCGGACGTTTAAATAAATCAAGTGTACCACAAAAAACTGTGTCATGTATTTATATATAAGATTCATGCGTCAATATATAGACTATAAAGTATGTTTTATATTTGACTCAACTACGACAGTTTCATTCGATTTTGTTAAGTAAAGAAATTTATTTTAGTAATAATTCTTTAAGGAGTTTTTATATAAACAATTTTAAAATATTGATATTTTTTCAATATTAAAATAACATTGTTTTTTACAAAAACACCTCAAAGAATTATTACTAAAATAATCCGCCCCGATTGCGTAAATCGTTTTTTGTATGAAAAACGCCAACACCCTACACAATCTGGCGGAATATTGAAAGATCAAGAAGAAATAGAAATCAGTAAGCAAATTTATATATTCGAGTGCTTTTCATATTTTAGTAACTAAAAATTAACTACTTGCAGAAATAATCACAAATTAAATAAAATTTAGTGCTTATGCAAGAAGAAGAAGAAGAAGAAAATTGCGAGATCACACTTACTGCCAGATTTTGTAAATAAAATAAAAATTTTCGTCTGGGAGTTTATATATAAAAAAAAAAACAAAAACAATTTTTGGATTTTTTTTATTGTTGTTTCAATATAGACTTCCACACGAAAATTTTTATTTTATATACAAAAACAGACAGATGACGTTAATTTTTGTTTACATATTTTCCTTCATATTCATAATATTTCAAATGAATTTTAAATGTATTTTATTTCAAATTTTGCATAGAAAATTTTCTTAAAATAGATTTCAAATACGTTTTATTTCTCTATGAATACCACCCGTTTTTATTTCTTCCAAATATTTTTAATTTTAATTTCTTTTGTTAAATTAATGATTTTCATTTAAAAATTCTAGCAAATTTATGGTTCAAATGGTGGTGGCACCATAAATCAGGGCTACGAGCACGTCAATGAAGATGATGATGGCAACTCGTTACGTTTGACCACCAGAAATCCACCACAAGTTACATGGGGTACTAACAGCAACAATACGGGACGTATGTAAACGCATACACAGGCACATGAACATGCGTACTATGTATGTAACGGACAAAAACAAAAACACAATAACAGAAACTATTTGGACTTTTATAAAACTTAAACTTACTTTTGTTTTACAAAAAAAATAGTTATAATTTTTACTATTAATTATTGAATAAGTTTGCTTATAGTTGTCACAACTCTTAGTTCTTCCAACTTTTATGATATTTTAAAATGTTTTGCTGTTTTTTCGTCTTGTATAAATTTTTACTGCCCTCCTTTTCTAAAAAAAAAAAATATTACAACTTTAAGTATGATTATTTTTTTTATTTTATTTTTTTTTTTTTGTTTGATTATTAAATTGTAAATAATTTGAAAAATTATTTTTTTAGAGCACAACGAATATTTTTGTTTTTAATTGTTTAAACATAAAATGAGTTTATTAAATTCATTAACATATGAATAAATAATTGTACTCAAATATTATTAAGCTAATCACACTGCCGTTTAACTAATCTTACCCCTAAAGGATTATCAGTGATAACTTGAAATGATCCTTATTGGAATACATATTTTTATTATTATGCATAATTTTTTATTTTTATAAATGCAAAGTTTGTTTAATTTTTTTTTTTTGAAATTACATTCCTGATGTAATTATTCTTATTAATATTTTGCAGTAGACATATATATTTAATACAAATGAAATTTGTTGCTGTTGTGTGGACAACAATACCAGTGTAATTATCCTTAAATAAAATACTCATTAGCATGTCAATTGAAAACAATATTAAATTATTTAGCTAAATAAATTGTAACATAAAAAGAAAAATGCATCTTTGTGAGACAGATTTTTTTTTTTATATTTGAATATGTAGTTTAATAAATTTTTAATTCACTTAAAATTTAAATCAACTGTATTTGTCGATTTTAATTCAACACAATATATAAAATTTTAAAATAATTTTTATATATATGCATACAAAATTGAACGACAGAATATTGTGTCACAGGCAGAATTTAAATATGATTTTTTTTATAGAAAACCGCCTTCCCCGCTTTTATCTGTGTATTGTAATGCAAATTTACATGCATTTAAATAAAATCAATTACATCCTAAAAATATGCTATACTACCCGTACATTACTCAATGCTTGAAAGCAGCTAGGGGAAATTTTACAGTTAATCCCAAATTTCTTACAAAATCCCTGAAATTTCTTGGATTATAAAATAAGGGTTTTTCTATTACCATAAGCCCGGATGTTGAGTGCTATTGTGAATTACGAAACTTAGTATGGTGTCCTACCTTTAGCACTTGTTACCGTTACTAAATATCTGTAATAAAATTATTAATTAAGTGTTTTTGCATGCAAATTCTTTCTTCCTAAATATAAAATTAATGAAAGAACTTTTATTGTAATATTAAAAAAACGACCACAAGGTTTTTTATAATATATTATTTCTTATAACGTTTATTCGATATTTCGTTAACAGCTTGTTAACATCTTCAGGACCAAATCCCACCATACGTATCATCATAATTTTTGATGTGTTAACATCTATACGCGCGCCTCTAGGGCAGTAAACTATTAGTTTCAATACATACGCAAGTGTAAGTGTAAGAGTTTGTTTGTTTGTTGTTGTTGCTTGGCAGTCGGTATTGAAAGTGATTATTGGGCGACTTTCATATAATTTTCCCACGCGATTTTCTCCGGAAATTCATAGCCGATTTTATTAATTTTTGGATTAAAACGCTAGTGCGGGTTTCGACGAAGAGTTTAGGCCAAAAATTAAGGCGATCCGATATCGGCGAGCGGAGATTTAAGTGTTTTAATTCGGAGTATTAATTTGGAGTAATATTAAAAAAGTGTTTTATGTTGATCTTATGCATAGCAAAGAGAATAGTGACGTGGTTATACGTACATATATAAAAATGAGATAGCAAGACAGCAACGTATGTAGCTTATGTACAAACATAACAATGTATGTATGTACATTTGTCTGTTGCTTTGCATTCTCTTTGTTTTTTGTGGGTTTAATATAAAATAAATAAACAAAAAGGTGTGAACACATCGCCCGTGAGTTCGAACACTCATTGATTTTTTTTATTTCCTGAAGATGTTAACAAGCTGTTAACGAAATATCGAATAAAAGTTATAAGAAATAATATATTAGCCCTATTCACAATCTTGTGCAAATGGTCGTGCATCATTGCATTTGCAAAATAATTGTACTCTACACCAACAAAATACATTGAAAATGCTCTCAAATACTCTCTCAATTTGCAAATGCTGTAATGCAAGACCATTTGCACAGGATTGTGAATTGGGCTATTATAAAAAACGACCACAAGCTTGATTAATATTAAAATAAACTGATAAGGTCAATAAAAATAAATCAACATTTAGAAAGAACTTTTAAGTAAAAATATGTAATTGTATAAATTTTGAAGCAGCCAAAATCCTGATGTATATATATCATAGTATGTACTTTTATTTAATTAAAGGTTTTACAATTACATATTAAAATCCAACTTAAGTTAAATAATTTGGCTAAGAAAAAAATTATGCAATATCCATACACACAATCAGTACGATATGCACATACATATGTATTACAATACATATAAATAAGTGCTTTTTGTTTGTTACGTGGTCAAGTATGTCTATATGCCTGCATTTCATTGGTTCTTACACCAAATCATCAGTAGACTTTAACCTAATTCCAAAATAACAAACAAAAAGCACTAATTTAATTGAGACAATATGTCGAATAGAAGATTTTAAAATACATATATGTAAATGTTTTTAGTAAAATATATGGCTTGGAGAAGTTCAAAGTTGTATGCTGGTATGTACGCGGTTGGAAAGGGAAAATGAAACTATATATTTTAATATGGATACATAAAATATGTCTGAAAACTCTTAACAACTACACATCTAATAATACATATAAATGTACTATATACAATATATTATTTTTATAACATTTCCAATTAGCTGTAGGGGCACAAAGCGCTAAAATACATTTCCTTCAAAACAAAAAATTCAATTTTCATATTTAAACTTTGACGTGATTGCCCTTCTTGGCAGCTATTGGCAACTTGTCGCCCTCCAAAAATGGATTATTAGCTGCTGGAGCAGCAGCAGCGCCATACAACTTCTTAACTGGATTATTAGAGTTGTCAATGCTATTATCGTTTTGGAATTGATGCATTAAAAATTTCTCCATGGTGGACGCCATCTCGCTATTGCCTGAACTGCTATCCTGGCCAGCACAATCAAACATATGCTCACTGTCGCAAGTACAATCTTGGGCAGCTTGATATTCACGACTGAACAGTGCAGTATTTTCGAATTTAGAAATGCAGCCTTCATTTTCTTCATAGCCAAAGGGGCAGGGATTAGGGGGATTGCAGTAGGCTGGCAAACTAGCATCAGTTTTGATGAGACCGGGAAAATGATTGGGGGCTTCACCCATGCCGCCCGATACATACTGATGGCCCCACAATGAGCTGTGCTGCAAAAATTCTTGATCGCGTATGGAGGGATTTGGTCCACCAGGAAAGACATTACGATATTCATAATCTTCTGGTATATTTTGGCTGGAGGAGCGTGATACCATATCTAAGCTTTTGGGCATATCGGTATCCATATCAAAATAATTGCTGAGTGGATCATTTTCTTTGTCCATGCGATTAAGCAGCTCGGTTAAGAGTACATCGGCGAAAATACTTTCCTTGGAAATTGGTGCATAAGCCACAATATTTTGGGCAGCTGTTAACGCCATTAGCAAGCAAAAAACTTTCGTAGCCATTCTGGTATTTCCTGTTGACAGTACAAATTAATAGCGTATACATATCGAAAGTGTATATTCACAAAGTTTTTAAAATTCATTGTTATAATATTTACCTGTTTTCAATAAAAACATGAATTTTTTTTAATTCTCGGTTGGTGTATTGATTTTTTCCACAGATGTGTATTCGCCAGCACAACAAGTTGATAAGTGTAACGAATTTGGTATTTTGTTGGAAAAGTAATGTGTAGTCTACTTTAGGGATGCCATGTACATTTTGTACAGTTGTGCTAATATACACCAGATGGCGAGCGCATATTGATAGTACCGTTTATATGGTAACACTATGTGCACCAGATATTTTAAAGTTAAATTAGTCGTGACTTAAGATTAAATTAGTCGTGACTTATCCATAATCAGATAATGCAGGTTCGAACCTAATTTATGGATAATACTGTATTCGATTATACTTCACATAACCATAGCCATAGAAACCAAATGGATTTTGGTTGTAGGTTATGGCGTTATGGGTATGGTGTTATGGATAAGTCACGACTAGTTTAACCTTTACTCACTTCGTTTAATTCCATCCCACATTTAAAGCGGGATGGCCAAACATCAAACTGACGCTTCAAACTCTGCTTTTCTTTGATAGTGTTAGTGGCAAAACTCACACGTATGGTTTGATGTGTATTTGAAGAATATCAAAACAATTTAGATTTTCACTGCCAAACAGAATTTTCCCAACACATACACAACTTTGAAGCATCAGTTTGATGTGTGGCCATGCCGCTTAAGAAGTACCTGTTATTGGAATTCCCGATTACATAGCATTGGCTTAGTATTGCTGGAGTTTGTGTTGTGGATTCTTAAAAGCACAACACAAACTCGAGCAAATAGAACACTGGTTACATATTCTGTTCAGTTTAATCGTTTATTTATCATGGTAAAACTTCTTCACGCCTTTTACAACCTTTTGATATAACCTACCGACTGTTTTAGTTCATATATCCAGCCATAGCAGCCGAAAAGGCTAAATGATCTTCGCCAGTCATTTATTGGCGATAATCGATTATTTACAATAATTTGGACAACCAAAAAGTCGTATTAAGTACCGTTACGAAGGTACAGCAAAAGAAGTTTTAGCTTAACTGCATTTTTCTTTTAAATTTTTAATATGTTTACATGTGTTTTTTTAACTATAAAGTGTCGGCTAAAATTTCTTTACAATGATTACAAGTTTTTAATTTGTTTAGTTAAATTAACTGATTTTTTACTATATGGAAAATATCTTAACATGTCTTAACCTCCGCAAACATGCATTGTATTATACATTAAAACCATTAACATATAATATTACAGTCAACCATAATCCTATATGTCGAATATTGAGGTTCTACTTCCGCTTAAGCCAAGGATAATCAAAAAATACTTGGCCAGTAAAATTTACTTTTTGTAGCCTGAGTATTTTTTTGTGGTTATGGGATGCTACCGTTATTTTACGTAAGTAACATAACAGCGAATATCAGCCACAATATTGCGGAAGTTCATATCAGAAAAACGCAGAATAGACTACACTTGCAGCTGTGTGTGCAAATAAACAACCCATTTTTGTTGTCAGCGAATTCTGACAGCAAAAATAAAAACAATTTACGCGCCGAAGAATATATCTTTACACGTTAATTGTATTATAATATATTTACTTATAAATTAGGCTACTACTATTTTATTTCATTAACAAACAAAAATATATATATGGCAGCTAAGGAAGTGAAACCCCAAAATTGGAAGACGCCGGACGAGGTTGGTATACAACACAAATTCCCGATTTTAAATTAAATTATTGTCAAAATTCTTTGACCTTCTAGCTAATTCGTTTGCAAAGATTGAAACAACGTAAGAAGCAATTAGCAGCACGTTTTAATTCCAACAACAATTTCAAGGACGTGGTAGCTGAAAAGGATAAAGCTTCCCTCTTGGAGGCCAAAATAGCACAAAAGCGAAAAAATCCATTTGCCAAGTAAGTCGCTGCATTCGTGAACGTTTTAAGAAAGATGTAAAAATGTTTGATTTTATTTAGAACTGCAGACGGTTCGAAGAAACCTAAAACAGAAGTTCAAGCAGAAAGTGAAGATTCATTAATCGGTTTCATAAATGCTCCTGCATTAACATCACAAAAAACGTTTATAAAAGAGACTCCTACACGTTCGCCACCAGCTAAGTTTACTCTCCAGCCTTTTGATGCCCAAGCTTTCTCCAAACACTTGCATCAGTCAGCGTCAGCAGCAAATGGTGTTGACGATGACGAAGTCATAGAAGAACAACACATAACTAAACATTTGCCAATGGATTGGTGTTTAAAAACACGTGTGCGTTTCTTTTGCCGTTCCGAATTACCTGCCGTTCATTTGAAAACAAGTCAATTGGCAAGTGGCCTTACAAGTTTTGTACGTTGCATAGACACTCAAACCGAGTGTAGTGGCTTAGATATATCACCGGCTACCAGATTCAATCAGGCCACTTATTATTGGCAACACCCTTACATACCTTGGATGACTTTATTTCCTCGAAACTCAAAAGAAAATACTGGCATTAGCTTAGGAGAAAGGGAGAGAAAAACTTTGGCAGAAGACTGGGATTATAGTTTTAGAGGACTTTTTCATCTATTGAGAGCTCGACAGTGCGCATATTTCTATTTATGTGCCAACACTTTTACAGTTTTATTTCGAGCGGCTGGAACGGCGGGCAGAGCTGAAATTCATGCCCTTATGACGCCAACAACGAGAGGCATACGCCAGGCCTTGAGACAGGAAGGTGTTGAGTATACTATGCCTTTAAAAAAGGATGGGAGCGGCGGGCTCGATAAGTCTGTAGATAGTGAAGAGAGCAATAGCAATAAAACGCAACCCATAAGGGATACTTTTAAAGAAGAGGATGACGGAAACGATGTTGAGCAAAAGGCAGACGATGATGATGACGAAGATGACTGGTTGGATAGTTTAGAAGTGGATGCTAAAGAGATACGGAAAATTCAAACAGCCCATGAGCGTAAGATTAAAGCTCAAGAAATGTCTGAAGATTTTAGTGACAATTCTTTGGTCTTAATAGAAGGTGTGGAGTGTCAGGGTTTCTTCAGTTTCCTGTTGAATGCTAAAAGCACCATAAGCTCTGTAGGCCGTTTGGCTGGAGTTCCTCCAACACTTTTGGCACCTGTTGCTTTCCCCAAGGCTACAATGCAGCACCTAAATACACGCTCAAGTAAGGTGCGCATGGATGCTGTAGACTATTTCAGCATTGAGGTAAAGGGCATAATTTTGCCTTCCTTTCTTCCTTATGTATGTCAATTACTTGCCGAGACAAAGGATACATTTAGTGCCACTTTAGCTTCTACCTCAAATACTTTGGCCTTTAGCAAAGCCACCAATAAACTTTTGCATGATTCTGCTGGTCAGAGTCAATCAACAGCCGACGAAGATCACAAACAATTAGAAGAGGACAATGAGGCTGGTGAAGTCTTTGGCAAGGAAAATCTGTCTGACTGCGGTTTACAATCGTGTGTTATTGAAAACATGTGCCGTACAGGTCACCAGGCTGTAACACTTCTGGAGCGTGTCTGTTATGATAAAGAATTTGGCTATGCTTGGAGCTAGTTGTAGTATTTAAACAAAACTTAGCATTTTTGATATTTATTGGTTGTAATAGTATATGTTTATATATGTAGTAAATGGTTATTTATGTATGTAGATATATGTATTTCTGTTCCTAAAAATTTAATAAAAAAATCATTCATGTTGAACATTTTAATGAAACTCTGGTGCCCGGAGCTTCGATAAATAACAATAGAACTTAAGTTTTTCTTTTGTTTTTATTTAAAGTACAAACTAATCTTATTATCTAACAACCACATACATATCCTTCCTAGCCATTTTAATGATCCACAATAATTAACTCGTCTATACTCCAATCTTCATACGAGTGATCGGGTAAAAATCGCCTTATAATGATAGGAATTTTCTTTTGTTTTAATTCTTTCATGGCTATTTGCAAAGGATCAGTCTCTCCTTCCAATTCCACCATTATAGGAGCACACATAGCAATTTGCAATGCTCGCGTGCCCAAAACACGCGCTCTTTCATATTTAGTCATGTATTTGGTAGTGATACGTTTCGATTTCGGTACACCTCCCCCAGCATTTCCCGGCGCTATAATTTCAATGTTATCTACTTCTTCCTCTTGATTAATGTCATCGATGTTGTCTTCCTCATCAACATCATCGAAATCATCACCTCCAACACTGAAAACAAGACATGTACACCATTCATTACTTTATCTTTGTACACAGAAAAACGTGGTAATTCTGAAGAGGCTTTTTTACTTTTTGAACAAACCACTTCTAGTACAGATGAAAAATTTTTACTTACTCATCATTGTCATAGTCGCCATCATCCATATTTCTAAACTAGATTAATTATATTTCGAATATAATTGAGATATATTTAAATTAAAGAAGCGCTACAAAATTTGGCTAGGAAACTTTTGCAAAATGAAAACAACTTCTTATTTACAGAGTTGTAAATAAGAGTACTAAATAGTTCACTGCTGTGCATTAGAGCTGCCAGATTTTCTATAAAACGTCGAAAACTCGTTGCTTAGGACGGCATATACAAAACAAGGGGAAGTTTCAAAAACATTAATATGAATATATATCATTAATAGAGTTTATAATTAAAAGTTGTTTTATGCATATCTAAACTAAACTTAAAAAGCAATCTTCAAACATACACTTTTATTATTAGGTATATATAGAATATTCATCGGCTATATTTGCTAAAACTATACTGTAATATCAACTAAATGTAAAAATAAAAGGGTGTAATATATTTTGTGTATAACAAAAAATGGAAAATTTTCATATAGCAATAAATAAAACCAGTATAATAATAATAATTTCGATCAACTAATAAACGTAAGATTATGTATGCATAATAAAAATATGTTCGCTTGCAAGTCAAACCGCTAGTGTAGTTTATTTAGCCACTTAATATCAGAATCGTCTTTATAATAACAACACTCAACAATTGCTAAAAAACAGCTTAAGTCACATTTACTACTCAATGTACTTTGAAACAGCTGGTGTTTTCAATGTTTAATATAATTCCGGAAATACGGATTAAAAATATCGATTTGTGGCAACACTTAGTACTCTACACAATATATTTTGTACAGAGATGGAAAACGGTGAATGAGAATTTAATATGTACATATTGAATGCATGTACTTTTATATTGTAGTCGATTCAGTTCATGTATCCTTACACATTATTCTTGTTTAAGGCCATGACCAAGTGAATTCGCCTTGGCCATGACTGACACAATCGCACGATTCATTCATGCAAAAGTCTGACCGACTTACAAAATGTAGGTGACACACAAATATGCTCTAAAAGCATCTGGCTGACAATAAATACTACTCTGATCGAATGGAAACTATCATTTTATGAAAATGTTCATAAACATTTTCAAATCGGACCGACTTGTCAAAAAATCTGTTACACGGTTACAATTTTAGGCCACACTATCATATAATTTTTACGATACATGTCATATTTGATACCCAGTCACGGATTTTATAGCAAAAAACTACATTAATTAATGAAAATTAAACGTCGCTGTATCTAATTTATTTACACAGTCTAAATATACATACATATATGTCACAGCTTAGTGGGACTGTAGACATTGACTGATTTTCGCCCCTGCTTTGTGTTTACTTTTTATTGTAAGAAAGTTGAGCCATATTTTATTTGAAACTATTGCGCCACTTATTGAATAATATGTAGAGGCCAAAATGGAAATAATATGTTATATAACATATACAATAATATTGTATTAGCCTCTATATATATGCCCATATGAGCATCAATATTATTTTTCCATCATAGAGAATGACTAACTGTCTCCATTGATTAAAGGCTATGAGCAGCCAGGCCTTACAGTTGCGCTTTGTTTTTCTACTAGTGATTGACATATTGCTTGCTAAAGAACAATACACATTATGCGTTTTATGTGGAACTACCCCGACTTATAATTGAAGGATATTAAGATAAGTATTTTTTACTCAGACTCAAGTTTAAAAACAAATATTTATCTTAATAATAATATCAACAAGTTGGAAAAATAAAAATTTACATTCATTGATGGAAATGTTAACTTGATTTATTGAAATAATGCACTGTGTATATTTAAATAGTATTAAATTTTCCGTCTCTGACTATTAAAGTTGTAGGGGCGGCATAACTGAGAAAACATTTTTGCTTAATAATTTAGTTTAATTCTTGCTCTCAGATTGAAGTGTTCGTCGGTAGTTTGTAACGGTTAGAACATGTCCGGATGAAATAAAGAGTTTCAATTGTTAAAATAAGGGAAAACATCAATTTCGGTGTGTGCAAATTAATTTGAAAGGTCAACGAAACAACCACAACAAAAAAATCTGTTTATCAAAAGCTAGTAATGAATTTATCATTAAAATATATCATACAAAGAGAATTGATACAAAAGAAGTTATTGGCGTTTGTGAATTAAAAATAAATGTTCTGGGGAAAAGAAGTACATAGTATATAAAGTATGGCGTGAACGATATAAAATATCTTTTATTCTTTTAAGTGAAAAATCATTAAATTTAATACAAAAAGCATGTACGTAGTAATTGTTTAAATTGGGTCTGTACACACACGCACACACATCTGTTATTAAAGAACACTGCAATTACACGTACATACAATCTATAGCACAAATACCTATAAAAGCATTCGTGTGCAGTTTTTTAGATTTTTTTTACGTTTACATTCTAAAATGCACACTTATTTCATATTGAAATACAAAAGATCGTTGCAACAAAAGTTGGCAAAGAATACAACTGAACAAATAAAAAACAAGGGAAATATTAAAACTTGAATCTAATGCTAAATAAATACTTAGGCAGGCATATACATACGTATTCATGTATGTGCATACACATATAAATAACAACAACTGTAAGAAACTCCAAATACAGTCAAAGCTCGGTATAACAAATACTCAGTTTAACGAATTCGCGATATAACGAATGGGTAATTTTTTAATATTGACTATCTTATATAACGAATATTTTTATTTTTGACGCTCAATATAACGAATGGTTGAATACATGAATGCAAATTTTTTTTTATGTATGTAGTAAAAATTAACAAAGTCAAAAAACAAGATTATTCGTTATAGTACCGTTATATTTTCTATGTGTACTCATACAAGTGATCATCTCATCTTTCTCACACATGTGATGAATTGAGGTTTTTTTTAAATGGATTTTAGTTGAGTTTGGTAGTGCAAAGAAATGTGGGCAATAGAAAAAGAATTTCTTTAAGTGAAAAAATTAATATTTTAGTAGGGTGCAAAAGAGGTATGTGTATCCGTGTCAGCAATTTCTAATAAATATGGAATATCAAAATCTTCTATTTGCACATTAAAGAAAATGGAAAGAAAAATATATCTAAAATTGGAAAATACTAACAACGGTTCGACGATCTCTTCGAAAAGGGGAGTACCCCGATATGGAGGACTAGACGTACGAATGGTTCCTAAAACATCGAAAAATATTTATTCCGGTAAATGGAGTAGGCTTAAAAGTAAAGGCTCTAGCACCTTCATGACAAATTAGAATAGAAATAATGAAACCAGAATTAAATATTCAGAGGTTATTAAGTGTTTGGAAAAGTGCATCCAATGGAGTCAACACAATTAATTAATTTTTCGAAGTCATTAGTATTAAAAGAAATACAAGTAGAAGCTATTCAAAAAAGTTTGCAAATCACTCAGAAACAAACATCTCTAAATCATTTTTTCAACACTAAATACAGAAAATGTTTTTAAATAACGTATTACCATTAAAAATCAACTAAAATGAAATAAGTTATGCATAAAAAAATGTTCGCTATATAACGAATTTTTCACTATAACGAATAGGTCTGACATTATATCATTCGTTATACCGAGCTTTGACTGTACTAGTTTCTTGCTTTTGAATTTTGTTTCTATATGTGCCTGCCTAATACCACTTACCAGCTGTCGTAGTCAAACGGATATACGGATATTTGGCAGATAGACAATTGTGGCAAGTATGTAATAGCAAAATAGAGAACGAGAAATAAAAGATATTGCAAGTTGCACTGCGAATGTGACGGCATTGTAGATGACGTGCATGTATACAACAATACTATTGGCCCACGCTTTCGATTTGTAGTGATTTCAGTCCTTTTATCAGGTGAATATGCTGTTTTATATCCTCCAAGAAAGAATTGGAGGGTATATTCACTTTGTCATGCCGTGTGTAACGCCGCGAAATATCCCTCTAAAATCCCATAAAGTACAGATACTCTTGCTCAGTGATGAAATCTCAGTCCAAACGAAAAGAGGCAGACCCTTGAAAGTTGGTATAAATATAATTTGAAGGATCAGAACAGGTCAAGTTCGTAAATGGGTTGAATCGGGCCAGAGGGAAAAAAGTTCCCCTAAGAAGAACTAAACCAACCTCTAAAAAACAACATAATTTTTAACGTTTTTTTTTTGTAATTTTGTTAAGCAAATGATAAACTTTTATGTCAAAGAAGGTCCAACGCGTTAAACGTGCATCCATAAAATAAACAAAAATTAATTTTTGGGCCCCACCCCTTTAGTAGGCGTTATTATATACAAAAATAGTGTAAAAATTTAACAAATTGTTTTACTTAAGCCTACATTCCTTGAAAATAAAATTTTTAGGGTTTTATGACGAAGCTGAGACGTAACCTCGTACTCCTCTGTTCTACCCTCTTCTCCCCCTTTGCCCCCTAAATGACCCCATTGAAAAAAATAAAAAATTGTACACTTTATTATTCCAAACATTTATTTTTTGAGTTTTATGGCAAAGGTGAAATGTTTCCCCCCCAGAGAGACCCCGACGAAATACAGTTTTAATACCCTCCAAAAAGAATTGGACCCCATAAAGTGTATATATTCTTGATCAGTGATGAGGTCTAAGACGATCTAGCAATGCCCATACGTCCGTCGGTGGACAACATGATATAGTCTATTTTTGGACCCAACCACATTCAGTAGGCATTGGCGTACGATATTGCATGCAAAAATAGTGTAAATATTGAGAAATGTTTATTTCTTAAGCCCATAAGAAGCTGAGATGTTCTCAGATCTTGCAGAGATGAAACATCTCCAACACGGCTCTTCCCGGAATCATTCTGTCAAAATAGAGGTTTAAAATTGGGTACAGAAATGTATTAAGGCAACTTTGTCTCACGAAGTGAAACTTTTTAAATTAACTTACTAAATATTTGGAGAGTATTTAAGATTCGATCCAGTCGAATATAACGTTCTTCAATCACCGAGATTATTTGAATATCTAGTGTTGACAAATGATACGTCTTCAAAATTTTTCGAATAAAAGCTCTTGATATATAATGCGAGTTCGATTTTCGTAGCCAGCTCCGGTTATTGCAACAGGCAATATCTTTACATTGCAGTTCTTACAACTTTTTCATCAACAGTTTTTATCAAACTGATCACATTTAGGTAAAGAATTCCGTTTCAAGAACTTACGTAAGAAACGTTTAACAAAATATGACTTTTTGGTTAACGTAAGTTATTTTTAATTTGCTTAAACTAATACTTCTCCATAGAATCAAGATAAATCACTACAGTTTTATTGTGCGCCATTAAGTGCACATGTTCTTGTTATCGCTCTAACGTCAATGTGTTCTTTTTAGTAGAAAGAGAACATATTAGGTCTGTTCCAGGTAAATTTGGGCAAATTTGGGCTAACGAGAGTAAAAAGAAAATGACTCTGAAAGTGCAAAAATTACCCAAATTTGCAGGAACGCAAAAAACCATAATTGTAAATCTTGAAAAACTAGTGCTGCTTACTTTTTAAATTAACTTTTATTTTTGTGGTTTTATACACTGAAAAAGGCACAACATCATGAAATCAAAATTTAGCATCACTGACAACAGCTGGTAAAATTAATTAGAAATAAATTGAAATCAATGAAAATTATAAATATTCATATATTTGGGAAATGGTAAGTCAAACTTAAAGTTTTTTTTTTGGAAAACCTTCCATTTTGCTTTTAATAAATTTTCAAGTAAGAACTCCTTTCCTGTATTTCTCAAATTTTCCTGATTACTTTTTTATTTTCAAATGTAAACAAAAAACAGCTGCTAATACATATAATTCTTGTCCGAACTTGGCCAAAGAATAGCTCAGGCAAGAAAAAAATTCCTCTCTCATTCGCTCTTAAAATTGCACAAAAATTTTTATATGGAACGCATTTTCTTGCTGCATCTGGAACCCAACTATTGTATAAATAGTTCTTTTTATTTATTTTATTATTTGTTTAAGAAAAATAGAGCAAAACATAACCGATGGCAAATAAATCGTCATGACCTTGCTTGGAATAAAAGAAAATAGAAAATATGGAAAAGAACACTTTAAAATCTTCATGAAGAAACTATTATTTTTTCTACGACACTAATTTTAGTTAAATTAATTTAGTGCGTATTAGATAAGGGTGCTTCCCACTCAAATAGGAGCATAACACCTACAAGTTTCAATGATTTTTATTTAATGAAATTTTCTTCAGATATCTATTATTACTGCCTACTTCTATTGTTTACAAAATGTAGACTAGTTGTATAGAGGTAGAAATATGAAATATGTAGATTTAAGTTCGTTTCCACTATCAGCAAATTAAGTTGATTTGAGGAAATAATATCGAAGTGTTTCCATTATGTTGTAAGTAATTTTGTGTTCGAATTTTCGAAATCAATTTGACAGTTGTATTGTTTGTTTATTTTAAGGAAAACGAAAAATGTTGATCAATGTTAACTTGAACTGGCAAAATAAAAAGAACATCTATAAAAATGTGAAATAAAATGGAGTTTTTACTAAATTATGTTCAACAAATAAAATCGGCGCCATTTTATTCGTATTTAAATATCACTTTTTTTTCATTTGCAACTCACCAATACTGGATGCCCCAAGGTTGCATTTGTAAGACGAATTTCGACTTAACTTGAAACAAATTAAGTCATTTGAGATAAGTTTGTGATTTGGAAAATGTATGGGAAATCATGTCGCAAATTACTTAATTTGGGCCAAACCACGTATATGGAAACGTACTATTATATCAAATAAAATTTGATTGTTGTGGTTTTCATGCTTTTTCTTTGGTAATTCTCAAATGATTTTTGAAAGTTTGTGAATAACGAAGAGATTTTTCTATTTGAGCCAATGAAATGCAGGCATATAGGGTGTTTGATGTTTATAGAAAATTTCACTAAAAAATTAAAATTTTTATTAAAAATCACACTTTTGATTGAGCGTCACATAACAGCATATGACCTACAAGCTTCAATAATTTTTTATTCCCTCAGGTATCCCCATTTTTATGAAATGTACTTTTTTGAAAAATCCGATGTATGAAAGTTCACTAAAAATCCAACTTTTTTATAAAAAATTCACCTATTGATTGTTTTGGCTATCGGCGCATAAAACCTATAAGATTCAATAATTTTCATTCGCATAGGGATTAATTTTTGGAAAATTTTAACCTGCTGCCATTTCTGCTTGGAAGATGACGACATAATGGCATGAATTAATTGTGAGTTTATTGTTTTGCATAAAAGTTGGTTGAGAAAGAGGAAGAGAATTAGGGACAGACAGAAGAGAACTGTAGAGCAGCCTAAAATTGAAAGTATTAGAGAAGATTATGGATCGTACACCACACTCTTCAAGGCAATCTGCATCTGAACCAGCTGCTGCTGCTAATATAGAGATTGAAGCTCTGGAACCTGTCTTCTGATAACTTTGCAATTCGTACCAAAACTTTAACTTTTACTTTCCATTTCTCAATAACAGAACAACCCATGGCGAAGAAAACATTTACTTATTTCACCCACGGAACAACAGGTTTTCAAGCTCCTAAAAGTTCAAGCAATACAATTTAGAAAAGAAACGATTCTTCAACATATCTTAGGAAATTTTAGATAAAACTTAAATTTATTGCTGTTTATTTCTGTTCGTGAGTACATTTTCTGGCAATTAAAAGCATCTGCTTTATTGTGATTTAAACGAGGAGAAATTTTCTATAGTACGGCCACGTTTTTTGTGATGTGGATTAAGTTCAAACTTATGCATTAAACATATTCGAGACAGCAGGCTACACGAACACACGACTACAAAAGCCGTTAGCTACAATCGTCGCCTCGTAGACAGCTACTTAATTATCTTTGAGACGGCAGCTACATTGTCAACATCTCATTTTAGTGGTGCCACTTTCATATATAAAAAAACGCTTATTCTAAATCTATTTATAGATCGAAACAAAATTAATAATAAAAACACTTTATTTGTTTGTAGCTCTTTATTGTTTTTGCATTTGTAAGAAATATATTTTGATGTCCTTTTTTTTGTTATGGCACTATGAAAATGAGTTTATGAGTTAATTCATTTGTGATCTAACTCACGTCTTTTATCGATAACGGCTATCATATATATACAAAATTAGAGTATTCAAACTAATGGAATTTTTACTTGAAAAGTCAGCTACAAAATTTCAAAATTTAATAATACTCGCAATAGGTGAATAAATTTGAAAAATATGTCTAACAATAGAAAGACATTTTGAAGTACTTTTAAATGATGCCCATATCGTTTATATTAGGCCTATATTCTAGGAGTTATTACAAAAAAAAAAAAAATTATAAATAAATAAAATTAAAAAATAAAAGCCGAAAGAGAACGCAAAAAAAAAATAAATAAATAAAAATTACAAAATAATTTTTATTCTTGAAAGGCCTATTCCATTTTTTATTTTTAACATTTCTCATATTTTTGACCAGCTTGAAAATATTTTTAAACTCTTATTTATTTAAGATGTTTCACTATATTGGCAGCACTAATTTATTTATTGTCGCCTATGAAAATAGAAATTAGTTTATTTTGACTACAACTACAAAAGTAGCACGGACCACAACCTGCCGTGTAGCTGTGAAAATAATCATTCCCATATAAACACATGTATTCTATTTCTGACAGGTTGTAGTCGGTAGCCTGTTGTCGTGAATGTGTTTAATGCATATGAAAAAAGAAATTAGTTTAATTTGACTACAACCACAAAAGTAGCACAGACAACAACCTGTCGTGTAGTCGTGAAAATATTCACTCCCATATAAACACATGTATTCTATTTTTGACAGGTTGTAGTCGGTAGCCTGCTGTCTTGTATGTGTTTAATGCTTTAGTAACTAAAGGACTACGTTAAACTAAAGTTTAGTTTAACGTAGTCCGAAACTTTGATTTTTTGTTTAAATAATATTTCATTTGATGTTCCATCAAAATTTTTTATACAAACTTGGTAATGACGGCGCCAATCTGTTTTCAGATTAGATAAACCTCGTTTAAACCTGTTTTCAAATTAGCTAAACCTCGTTTAAGGTTCTACTTTGGAAGTATGTATGTAGTTCAGAAAAAATTTAGTGACCCCAAAATGTAATACTCGAAAATCGAACATACGAATATAGTATATACATATATATAAGTTTATCCTTGGTTAAAGCTGAAGTAAATAAGGCAACTTGAATCCCACGTGACCGCTACTCTAATTGTCTCTTTCCTATCTATTGGGTTTTATGGATTTTTAACCCCAGAGTTGTAAAATACGTTACGATATCTTTTTATAATACCGTTTTTATACCAGCAAACACACAAAATTACTCTCAAATTTTTTCATTTTTGTTTATAAACAAATATTGATTGATTTTTTTTGAAATAAACCCTCATAGACACACATGCATACGTACATACAACTAATTATGTATGCATATTCATATATATTTTCTTTTTCGTTAGAAAAACTTGAACAATAGAGGCGGAAATATTGAAGAAACGTTTGTGATATTATCAGCACGTTATGTACATGTGTACAAACATATAAATACATACATACATACATACATTTGTATTTTATAAAATGAAGGTTAGTAAGCTGCTTTACTATTTATAAAAATTCATAATGAGCGACAGTGATCTTGAACTTGTATCACGATTGTTAAGTATTAAACATACTCGTATTAAATATAAATTTGATCATTAATTATGAAAATAACAGATAAGCCCTCAATTTTCTTTACATCATTCTAAACCGAGTTTACATTAACTTGGGTAATAACCTTGACTTACTTTAAGTAATTGGTTTGTAAACTTTTTGAAATAGAATGTCCGTTTTAATAAATATTTATTAAATTCATTCACCTCTCAGTTTATCTACAACGAAACCAGAATGATTTTTGTCCATGAAAAGATACGCTGACTTTGCAGTCACTTATGATATTTAGATTTGGTGTCGTGAGATTGCACATCATCAGGCATACCATAAAATCAAAATTATTATATTGTAATTAGAAAAAAATATGTTTTATGTTTTAACAAGTTTCTCTGGCTCCACAGAAACAGTAGTTGTTGTATGACTCTTTCATATTTGGCATACATAAAACTGTATCGTTAGTTTTCAAATACTGATTACCAAATAGTCTTTAAAATATAATTTTCTGTTTGGACCAGCACCCAAGGGATGACTCCTACGTGTGATGTATTGTGGTAGAACTAGGAAAATTAATTGTGGTGGAGGTTATAGAGAGAGAAGCAGCGCTTGTGTACAATAGATTTAAGTCTCCCCAGATTGTAATTGACAGAGACTTAAATCTGTTTAAGGACTAATGGGACGGTGCTTCAAAGCCTTTTTTTAACCACCCGTGCGTGTGCAGGAGAGAGCGAAGAGATTCATAGGAGACAGTAGGGTAGCCAACCTATCGATCCATTTGAGCATCGTCGCAATGATTTATCGCAATTTTAATGGGATGTACTCAAATGAAATCAGGGATCTCTTTCCCGAACCGCGCACTTTTCTTCGTACATGATGTACTCATTCCGATTTACCAACAAATCGCACTACGCATTATAGAAAAAATTCTTTCTGCACCCACATACACCTGGGGTATACACATACATACATTTATACCGACCCTGGAACCATTTTTTTAATCTTTATGAACTTCAATGCTGATTTTTTATACCCTCCAAAGAAGAATTGGAGGGTATATTCACTTTGTCATTCCGTTTGTAACGCAGCGAAATATTCATCTGAGACCCCAGAAAGCATACATATATATTCTTGATCAGTGATGAAATCTAAAACGATCGAACGAAAAGAGCCAGACTCTTGAAAATTGGTATAAATATATCTTGAAGTATAGCACAGGTCAAGTTCGGAAATGGGCTGAATGGGGCAAGAGGGAAAAAAGTTCCCCTAAGAAGAACTAAACCAACCTCTAGAAAATAAATTATTTTTTAAGTTTTTCTTTGTAATTTGGTTAAGCAAATGATATATTTTTAAAATTTAATCTATAAAATAAAATAAATTTTTTGACCCCTCCCCCTTTAGTGGGCGTTATTATATGTAAAAGCAGTGTAAAAGTTTAACAAATTGTATTACTTAACCCTGCTGTCCTTAAAAAATAAAATTTTTAATCTTTTATGACGAAGCTAAGACGTAACCTGATCCTCCTCTGCCCTACCCCTCTCCAACCCTTTGCCCCCTTAATGACCCTTTAAAAAAAAATTAAAATAAATTTTTTATTTAATTATTCCAAACATTTATTCTTAGAGTTTTATGGCAAAGGTGAAATGTCTCTCCCACGGCCCTTGCCAGAGCGACCCCGACAAAATATAGTTCTAATACCCTCCAAAAAGAGTTGGACCCCATAAAGTATATATATTCTTAATCAGTGATGAAGTCTAAGACGATCTAGCAATGCCCATACGTCTGTCTGTGGAAAACTCGATATAGTCTATTTTTGAACCCCGCTCCCTTTAGTGGGCGTCGACGTACGATATTATATGCAAAAATAGTATAAATATTGAAAAATTTGTATTCCTTAAACCTATAAGAAGCTGAGATGTTTTCTGATCTTCCCGGAGTGATAGGGCACAGAGATGTCATAAAGAAACTCTATTACACCAAGTTAAACATTTTAAATGTACTTACTAAATATTGGGAGAGTATTTAAGATTCGAACCGGTCGAATTTAACGGTTTTACTTGTTTTATTATGATTTGAACTTGGGGTCGCGTATTAATACTTGGGGGATTCACACTGTAGGCATAGAGTCATAAGTCATAAAATAATAGCACGAAAAATATGACTAGTGTGAACAACCCGTCATAACTTAGTATGATATTTCAAACATCGATCAGCTGATAAGATAACAACACTTTTGAAATAAGCTGTTATCAAAGCAGAAGAAAATTAATACAATTAAAGATGAATCACCCAAAAACTCCATTTCCATTTAAAATGATTAAATTTGCCTTCTGGAGCACAAGAATCTCTAAATGAATTTTTATGTATAAACTAAAACAGCTGCTGCCTTGATATGAGCCGAATATTTTTTTTTTTCGCGGCGGCATATGGAAAAACGTTCAGTGGCTGCCAGCTACGTAAGTTAAAGGAGAAAAATTTTTCACTTGTATATATTTAGTTTTTGCGATTTAGTTCTCTTTTAATTTTTTTTTATGTTATAAAAATGTGATTTAATGTACAGACATATAGGTATGAATAATTTTTTAGCCGTTTTTTAGTCGTGAATCATATATAAGTAACGGCGGCAAACATATACTATCGCCGTCTCGCCTAAAGATTTTCAGCCGTTCGACTCAGATCTCTAGAACTAGTTTATGACAAAACGAAAACATACCTGAAAGAGTGCTATAATTTTATGACTATTTTTAGGCAGCGCAACAACAACTTTTTTAAACTGGTCTAAAATATTGTCTTTATGACAATATGACTAAGTAGCACACAGTGTAAATACCCCAATTGTGGAAATTATATGCGGAAGGATAAACAATGTATGTATACCCTTCCTAACAGATAAAAAAAATGTCTTTCCAACAATAGCTATGTGTTGTATTATCATTTTATAAGTCCTCACTAACTGCCATACCTAAACACGGGCGGCAAGCGTTTTTTAGATGTCAAAAGTTCTCATGTTCATACATTGAATCCGATTTTGACAGAGCGTTTTCTAATGAAGTTGGTTGCAAAAGAAAAGAATTGTAACCAGAGAAAAAGAGCAAAAATTTACAAAAATGAAATAAATAATAAAAGAAAAAATTTGTGCACTTCGTATTAGAAAATGGAGATAAGAAAATATTTACAATATGACTATATACATACATATGCGTGCACGTTTGTAATTTGTACAAAATTTCAATAACAAAATCACAAATGTCGTCCGTCCAGCTGTTAAAATAATCAGGGTTGTTTAATTTGTTTGTTTGATAACCCTGTTTTTATTGTTTTTTTACATAACGCTGCCGCTTTTGTTAAGGTATGGCATTTCAGCGTTAAAGTTCAGCGGAAAAAAACGTTCCGCTTTCCGCCCGTATTTAGGTATGGCTGTAAGAGTCGCAAAGCAGCTCTGAGTCAGTCAACATCAAGCCTCGTTGGCAATTATTTTTTAAGTGCAGCCCAAGGCGAATTCATACAAGGTGGACTCACTTATGCAACTCTGTGTAAAATTTATTGAACTGTCAAATGAAATGCTTTGGAAAAAACAATGGCCGCACACAAAAACGAAGAACCAGAAGAACTCTTTGACAGTTCAATAATTTTGCCTTGGTAACAGCTGATCAGCAATTTTTGAACTAAGGCCACCTGGTATGAATTCGCCTTGGTGCAGCCAGACCACTGATTGTTTACTCTCTTTCGAGAGTTTTGCGTCTCACTCGCACTAGTTAATTTCAAGATAACACAGATAACTGTATAGGTTTACGGTTGTTCTGAGGTTTTTTCCGTGGTTAACTACGTTGCTATTTCCTATGTAAAGGCATAGGTCGTGCACAGTCAGACACAGTAACGGAAAAGAGAATACGTTTAATAGCATCGCCGGCGTACGGTCTGAAGAACCCAGTTGGCATCTGTGCATCAATACTTTGCAAATATGTATATGTACATATTTGTAAAGTATTCTACAGAGAAGAGAAATTAATAAATTTGTTGATGGCTGTTTGACCCCAAGGGTTCCGCCAAGTAAATCTCTTATCCCCTGGAATTCTGGGGGGGGAATGGAGTAAACTCAAAGAAACAAAAAAAAAAGTCCTCACTAACTTTTTTCTTTGTTATTTGTTCTTTTTGAAAACTTTTATTTGTTATTAAACTTTAAAGAATGGCATTTAATACTAAAACATTAAATACTGTAATAAGACAATTTCGTATAGTGTATACAATTGAAAAGTAAATAGATAAAAAAAATAGAAATAGTCGTTGCGAGGAAAAGTGCAAATGGATCAAAATCGATACTGATGGATTTTATGCTAATAAAACAAAACACAAATATCGATTTACTATATAGAAGCGTTTATAAAATTCGGTTTAGCCGAATATTGCGCATTACTTTGACTATTTGTGGACACAAATACATAAATATTAGAAGTGTTAAATAATGCGTATTAGAAATTATTAACAATTATTAATGTCTCCTCACATTTACCTTTGAATAACCCTACACAAACGTTTCAACAATTTGTATTTATAAACGTTTTTGGGCAAACACTTTCTCTGAATTAGCGCCAACCTTATTTGCCAATGTCTATGTACTCGTATCTGTTTTCGTCAGACAAATAAATGTGTTTAATTATCAAGTTATTAAATGATTAAAAATCCCATTAAATCTAAAATAGCTTCAGTTTAACATCATGCAAGCTTTTCTGCTCATATTCTACTGCCATTATTAGCCATTAATTTGAAGTAAAATATCTGTATTCGTATATTTCTAATCTGATAATGTTAACACCTATTTTTATTATTACTCGTATTTACTATTTTGTTTTAAACTCTTTAATAACATTATCATATAATGAGATCATGAATGCAATATGTGAGTTTTCACACAAACGTGTCATTCTAAAAATGCAATGCCATGCATATAAATTTCTTGTTACGGCAGCATTTTAATTTATTTTCAAAATACACTTTTCATTTTAATGCGATAAATTCAATTATTCGTTTTCATTCGAAAGTGTTTTATGTTTCACTCGAAATGAAAACGATGCCAATTCTCACGGCATTGTTGGTTGTTAATAATTGTTTTATTAAAAGAAATAGTAGGGAAATTCATATTACTCCTTATTCTGTAACTATTTGTCAATGTCACGTCAAGACAATATCTGACAGCCTGGGACTCATTCTCTATGGGATTGAATATAGCAAGAGGCTTTTAGAAATTAATAATTGTTGAATAGAATAAAATCAGAAGTGTTCTAATTTTGTTATTGCCTTGACGTGACGTTGACAAATAGTTACAGAATAAGGGGGATTATTATAACCTTCAAAAAATAATTGGAGGGTATATTCACTTTGTTATTCCGCTTATAACGCAATGAAATATCCATCTGAGACCCCATAAAGTATATACATATATTCTTGATCAGTGATGAAATCTAGGACGAGCTGAGTATGTCCGTGCGTCCGTCCGTCTGTCTGTGGAAATCAGGACTTAGTCCAAACGAAAAGGGCCAGACTCTTGAAATTTGGTAAACATATGTCATGAAGGACAGCATAGGTCAGTTCCGGAAATGGGCTGAATCGGGCCAGAGGGAAAAAAGTTCCCCTAAGAACAACTAAACCAACCTATAAAAAACAACATAATTTTTGAAGTTTTTTTTTTGTAATTTCCTTAAGCAAATGGTACATTTTTATGCCAAAGAAGGTCCAACGTGCTAAACTTGGACCCATAAAAAACTAATTTTTGGACCTCGCCCCCTTTAGTGGGTGTTATTATATGCAAAAATTGTGCAAAAATTAAACAAATTGTTTCACTTAGGCCTAAATTCCTTAAAAATTACATTTTTTAAATTTTAAAGACGAAGCTGAGATGTAACCTGATACTCCTCTGCCCTACTACCCTCCTCTACCCTTTGCGCCCTAAATTACTCTATCAAAAAAAAAAGAATTAAAAATAAATGTTACACTAAATTATCCCAAACATTTATTTTTAGAGTTTTATGGCAAAGGTGAAATGTCTCCCCCACGGCCCTTGCCAGAGAGACCCCGACAAAATACAGTTTTAATACCCTGCAAAAAGAATTGGACCCCATAAAGTGTATATATTCTTGATCAGTGATGAAATCTAAGACGATCTAGCAATGCCCATACGTCCCTCTGTGGAAAACATGATATAGTCTATTTTTGACCCCGCCCCTTTTAGTGGGCGTCGGCGTACGATATTATATGCAAAAAGAGTCTAAATATTGTACAATTTGTATTCCTTAACCCTATAAGAAGCTGAGATGTTCTCTGATCTTGCAGAGGTGAAACGTTTCCCCACGGCCTTTCCCGGAATGATTCTGTCAAAATAGAGATTTTGAATTGAGTACAGAGATGTCTTAAAGTAACTCTGTCTCACTAAGTTAAACATTTTAAATTTACTTACTAAATATTTGGAGGGTACTTAAGATTCGACCCGGTGGAATACAGTTAAACCTTGATATAACGAATCTCAAGGGGATTGGAAAAAAAACGTTATATCGAATAATTCGTTGCAATGAGGTTCGTTATATCGGGGTGAAGTTGCACTTCTATTCGTTATAACGAGGTAATAAAAAAAATCAATGAGTGTTCGAACTCACGGGCGATGTGTTAACACCTTTTTGTTTATTTATTTTATATTAAACCCACAAAAAACAAAGAGAATGCAAAGCAACAGACAAATGTACATACATACATTGTTATGTTTGTACATAAGCTACATACGTTGCTGTCTTGCTATCTCATTTTTATATATGTACGTATAACCACGTCACTATTCTCTTTGCTATGCATAAGACAAAACCGAAGATCAACATAAAACACTTTTTTAATATTACTCCGAATTAAAACACTTAAATCTCCGCTCACCGATATCGGATCGCCTCAATTTTTGGCCTAAACTCTTCGTCGAAACCCGCACTAGCGTTTTAATCCAAAAATTAATAAAATCGGCTATGAATTTCCGGAGAAAATCGCGTGGGAAAATTATATGAAAATCGCCCAATAATCACTTTCAATACCGACTGCCAAGCAACAACAACAACAAACAAACAAACTCTTACACTTACACTTGCGTATGTATTGAAACTGATAGTTTACTGCCCTAGAGGCGCGCGTATAGATGTTAACACATCAAAAATTTTGTATATTAATCATCATCGTTCGCTATAACATGGTAAATGCTATAGCGAACCATTTCCGCTAATAAAATTTTGTGTGTATCTGTTTCATATAATTTGGATTAATTGATGGAAATCGTTATGCAAAGATGGTAAGTTGACAAAATTCGTTAAATAGAGGTAAATAATTCTTTCTATGAATGAAAATTCTTTATAACGAGGTTATTGATAAATGTATTCGTAATAGAGAGGTTTATTTTGTATCAGATCTTATGGAGCGTTGTAGGGGATTTTAAAAAAATTCGTTAAATCGAGAAAATCGTTATAGTGAGGGTCGTTATATCGGGGTTTGACTGTATAACGATAATACTTTTTTTCGACCTTGTATCATTTTGTAAAAACAAATAAAAGGTTATTTTATTAAATGATTTTGCAATTTAAAAGAATTGTTTTTACAAAACGAATTAAAGATTCAAATAAAATAGTTCCAATATCCTTGCTGTTTTAACAATTTATAATACGTTGTCATGAAAATGATTGCAGAGGTATTATTTAAAACTAAAAAAAGTTAATATAATATACTTAACATTTATTAAATATTTATCTGTTTATATATTTTAATTTAAAATATCGGCACAGATATATTTGAGATAATGTGAATATCTCCGTATCTAGCAAATATTATGAATAGCATTCCTTACACAGCAATCAACTCTCTGCTGCGAGCCGGAATATATTAAGCATCTTAAAACAGATATTTCATACAGAAACAAAAAACAAAATAAATAGTTTTCTCCTTCTTTTAGAACTTTGAACTTGGCTAAATGCTTGCTCACTTGTGTGTGTGTGTGTGTGGGAAACCAGTTAACAATATTTTTATATTTTTATTTATTTTTGTTGTTATTTCAATAGCTACTCGAAACTTTGTTGGCGATGAATTCTTTTTAAAATACTTGCTCATTTCATATAGAGCTGACTTAGCGAATATACTAATTCCAACGCTGGCTCTTACAAAAGTTTTTACGTGTACTTATTACTGGTTGTTGTTGTTGGCTTCATAAAAAAAAAATATATGTAAATAATTGTGAATTAAATAAAAACCCGTATTTTAAGTATGAAATACAGGAAAAATTCTAATAAGTCGTAATAATTTAATTTAATATATTTTTAGCACATTAAACTTTGCTGTGTCTTCTAAAATGTGATCTAGATGGCGAGACATGATTAAGTTCGAATGACATGAAGCACAAAAAGCACTCAAATTGTAAATAACTTAAAGCTAAAAAAAAAAAAAATTAGTGAAATAGAAAAATTAGCAAATGAAAATGGTTTTCAAATACAGCAATGCCGATGACATACTTTTGAATAATTTTCAAATAAAGAAAAAACGTTATAAAGTACTGCTTAAATATGATCATATTGTGTGGGAGCGGTTAGACGCAAAACGAATGCAGGCAAAAAGTGATGAAAATAATGAAAAGAAACCAGCATCAGCAGTACCAGTTTCAACGAACTCGGCAGCAACAACACCAGCCATTCCAAAAGGTTTGTATCGTGCGAGTTAGTCACACTGCAATACACAATTTATTGTTGATTGGGTGAGAGAAAAAGATATTTCGAATTATAGATTTTTTAGAAATTGTGAAAATTAAGCAGAGAGAATTCAATTCAATTTTAGCTTTTAGGACGAAGCTGAGATGTTCTCTGATCTTCCTGTGCCCTACCCTCTCCCCGCCCCCCCCCCCCACTTTTGCCCCCTAAATGACCCTATAAAAAAATTTACAATTATTAACAACAAAATTTGACTTTTTAGTGTTTTACGGCAAAGGGACGATGCCTCCCCCACGGCACCTCCCTGAGTAAACCCATAAAAAATAGAGTTTTTATATACTAAATATTTTTAGGGTATTTAAGATTCGACCCTGTCGAATGTAACTTTTTTACTTGTTTTTCTTTTGTCGCTCCTGAGAGCCAATTGTTAACTTTTTGTTTCCACTTGCCTCCTAAAGTTGGTAAATCTATCATGTATGTGCTATGAATCGCACGATTGTCGAATCACATGCGACTTGAAAAACCCCAATTTCTTTTGAACGATTTTGAGCGATTGCGACCTCCAGCACACCAATTTTGTGACTTCAAATCGAAAACGCTTTATTTCATGCGATAAGCGATTTCCATCACATGGCCGTATGACTTTTCAAAAATAAGATATTTTTTCTCGAGCTCTTATTTTATTAAGCCTTACAATCTTGACAATGAATTGCCATTACTGACTACAATATACGTGGTACATTACTTGGAAGTAATTATATAATTACTTACCACAAAGTCGAAATGTGTGCTGGCATGCATTCAATCTCTGGCTCGACATGACGTCAAGATAGTTTGGGTTCCAGGGCATGAGGGCATTCAGAGGAATGAAATGGCGGACGAATGCGCAAGAGCGGGTTCGGGCGTGGATGAAGCAGCGTCACGTAGGGATATTGACATTCGCTCAGTTAAGCTGCTGGACAAAATTCAGGAGTGGGCAGAGAGGGAGGTGACTGGCAGGTGGTCAAGCATTACCATCTGTAGGGTCTCCAAAACCCTATGGCCCTCGCTTAACAGTGTTAGGACTAGACAGCTTCTGACTTTTGTGAAAAGGTCGTGGGCACTCCTGGTGGGGAGTCTTGACGGGGCACTGTACAATTGGGCACATGTCAGAGCATTTGGGCTTTCCCCATGATGGTCGCTGTTTCGATGAAGAAAAAGAGGAGTCAGTACAGCATTTCCTTTGTGACTGTCCGTCCCTGCAGAAGCTTATGCTTAGACATCTAGGCTCTCGTTTCCTGCGAGATCTGAACTGCCTCAGGGATGCACCGCCGGCTGCCCTGGCGGGCTTCGTGAGAAGTTCTGGGTGGTTCTCAAGAACCAGTATATCGTCTTAAGGAGATTGTGTAGGGTATAATCCTCTGGGCATCACAATGGGCCTCCGAGTGTTTTTCTCGCTTATGGCGGGCAGCCCTTCTAACCTAACCTAACCTACCACGAAGTAATTATTATTTCTTACTAAAATACAATGCTTGTCTTTTAGTTGGAAGAATCGAACAAATTAAAAAAATACCTCGTTTCTTTTACCATTCCACTGATCTCCTCTGAGCAATTGCATAAAATAGATTGTAGTGGCAGGCTGTTTTAATGAAAATTTTTGTCTACAGGCCATGAGTTTTCTTAAGAAAAACTGTCTGTCACATTTGTTTTCCATGAAACTTGTTCAACTACCGCATACAAATGATATACTTTTGCATGGCAAACTATTCACCCAAGACTATTCATTTTATTCCCTACAGAAACCGATTATGAAAATGAACAGCTTCCACTGAAAACATCTTATGGCTGCCTAAGTAATTTATTACATTTACAAGATGTGATAAGGGTTTCGAAAGGTGCCACAAAATCGGCCAGCATACGAAATGCACACAAGCCGCTGGAAACCGATGAAGTTTTACAAAATCAACTAAACGCTACACCAACGGAGCAATATTTATCAATATATCACGGTGAACGTATTGTGGCATCATCCACGGACTGCAATCGTTGGCATATACGACGTTTGACACTGCACAACAATGATCCTTATGTTGTGGCAAAATGGTATGATCACTTGCAGAAGCTATTGCGTAAGAATTCCAGTAGGCGTGTACAACGTTTACTGATCTTTATAAATCCGTATGGTGGGCGTAAAATGGGTCTGCAAATTTATGAAAGAAATTGCAAGCAAATCATACAACTGGCTGGCATAGACGCTTCCTGCATTATCACACAGAGAGCCAATCAAATACGTGACATCCTGATAACCCATGATCTGACGCCATACGATGCAGTTTGTTGTGTTGGTGGCGATGGCACTGTCGCCGAAATGATCAATGGCTTGATATTTAGAGCCATGAAAGATCAGGGCTTGGATCCTTCCAAGCCAGAGTATATACCAAAGCCAGCCTTGCCAGTGGCCATAATACCGGCCGGCAGTACGGACACGATAGTTTATAGTTTACACGGCACATCTGATGCTCAAACAGCAGCTATACATTTAGTTTTAGGTCAACGCAGGGGTTTGGATATTTGCAGCGTCAGAAATCGTGATGGCATCTTACGGTTTTGCACCAGCATTATGGGCTATGGTTATTTGGGTGATGTGGCAGCTAAAAGTGAGAAGTACAGATGGATGGGCACCAAGCGTTATGAGTACACGGGGGTAAAAACGTTTCTATTAAATCGTGGCTATGAAGCCGAAGTACATTTACTTTTAAATGAGGGCGAAACAGATGCTGGTGCAGCAACTACTACAATATCTCCACCATATAATGATAGCATCTGTCATGTTGGCTGTCAGAGGTGTAGATGTGATGTTTACAAAACTGCCTGTGACAATGTGGAGAGACCGAGCTCTTCCAATTTATCATTACATATCAGCCAAACTGGTGCTGATAGTAATATCAGTCCCGTGAAGCCAGCTCGTCTGGAAAATGATGAGGAGCATTTCCGAAATTTCGATCATAATATCTGTGATAAAAACTACACAAAGCCCATGGAAAAGCAGACTCAAATCAAGGATTTAATCGAAAGTCAAGGGCAAACTAAAAAGCTCTCTTCGCCCAGCAGTTCATCGTCATCTATAAATGTGAAGCAGGAGCAAGAGCTGCAGAAGAAAATGTTAAAGAATGATTGTAATTCAGTGAATGCTGATCCGGACAAGTGGCGTATTATACGTGGAGAATTTTTCATGATCACTGGAGCAAATATTACTTGCGCCTGTACACGTAGTCCAAACGGTATTTCCAAACATTGCCATTTAGGCGATGGCCATCTGGATGTAGTTCTAGTGCGCAAAACTAACCTATTCAATAATATACGTTTCGTGATTAACACAATGGGCCGTACTGGCGATGTGGTAAGTAAAAATTGCTACCACAAAATTTGTCTCTGCAATAGTTCCAAAAATATTAAAAAATAAGCATTTCATCTAAAAAATTCAGAAATGTTGCTACATTAGTTTCGGATCCTTTAGTTTTCAATATAATCTTGTTTATGTATGATATTTTGTGGTACACTTTGAACCATCTTATCGTCCACCAATAATTATAAAATATACGTGATTTGAAAGGTTTTTTTGTGCAGATAAGCATCGTAAGATCATTTTGTCTTAAATCTTAACGTATAGTGTAAAAGAGAGTTTTCAATTGGGCTGAAAAATTTTTAAAATTAAAATCAACAAACAAGTTTTTCTATTTCGTTTTGTATTTGAAAAAACTCATACAGACACGTTTGAAAGCCTACATAATTTTTTTTTATACTCTCCAATAAAGAATATGGAGGGTACATTCACCTTGTTACTCCGTCTGTAACGCAGCGATATATATGTACATCTGAGACACCATAAAGTATATATATTCTTGATCAGTGATGAAATCTAAGACGATCTGAGCATGTCCGTCCATCCGTCTGTGGAAATCACGATTCACTCCAAACGAAAAGAGCCGGACTCTTGAAATTTGCTATAAATATATCTTGAAAAATAGTACAGGTTAAGTTCGGAGATGGGCTAAATCGGGCAAGAGGGGAAAAAGTTCCCCTAAGAAGAACTAAACCAATTTCTAAAAAATAACATAATTTTTACAGTTTTTTTGTAATTTTGTTAAGCAAATGATATATTTTTATATTAAAGAAGATCCAACGCGTTAAACTGGGAGCCATAAAATAAAATAAAAATTTTTTGGAACCCGTCCCCTTTAGTGGGCGTTATTATATGCTAAAATAGTGTAAACATTTAACAAATTGTTTTACTTAAGCCTACATTCCTTAAAAATATAATTTTTAAGCTTTAATTACAAAGCTGAGACGTAACCTGGTACTACTCTGCCCTACCCCCTCCTCCCCCTTTGCTCCCTAAATGACCCTATAAAAAAATTTTTTTTTAATTTTGTATATAATTATGCCAAATATTTATTTTTAGAGTTTTATGACAAAGGTGAAATGTCTCCCCCACAGCCCTTGCCAGTTTTAATACCCTCCAAACAGAATTGGACCCCATAAAGTATATATATATTCTTTATCAGTGATGAAGTCTAAGACGGTCTAGCAATGCCCATACATACGTTCGTCTGTAGAAGACATGATATTGTCTATTTTTGAACCCCGCCCCCTTTAGTGGGCGTTGACGTACGATATTATATAAAGGAACTCTGTCCCACCAAGTTAAACATGTTAAATTCACTTACTAAATATTTGGAGGGCATTTAAGATTCGACCCGGTCGAATATAACGTTTTTACTTGTTTCATACTGATTATGGCGTTGTATTAACCCTAGACACATAACTTTCTAATTAACTCATTTAAACACAACCATACGTTGATGTGTCGACCACTTTTTGGAATATATAATATCGGCTGTAAATATACCTATACATGATTTAGAAAAATTTTACAACATACATGAAAATAATATTCACTTATTAAAAAAAAATAAATAAAGATGTGCTTTAGAAAAATATATTTTCTATACGACAGATTTACAAAAAAAAAACAAAAAAATAATCGTCCATATTATGAATGTCGTCATCGACATCGCATCAGCACGATAGCAAAGGAATTGTCCCTTGTGTACTTCTTGTCGACAGCAATTGACTTGTTCTATAAATATTATATGCCTTAGAGAATACTAAGAGATTGTGAAGAGTAATTAATTGTTATCGACAACTAGTGCACAGGTGATAATTTTTTTGCTGTTGAGTTCATGTGACGTCGACTCCGCCATACATAATAAGATGGAATAATAAGCACAGTCAACAAAAACAGCACTTTTCTCTTTGGCGAAACTTTACTATAATAAAATTATTTATATAAAAAATTCATATTGAAAGCTCTAACCACATAGACGACAGCAGACAGCAAGCAGCAATATGTCAAAAATAAAATCCACGTGTTCAGATGAAAACGATTATATTGAGGGCAGCACAGCAGCAGGACTGCACAACATCATTTGCTGCTGCTGCCAACTTAGGCTATTTTCTATTTTGACGGGCAGCATTAAACAAATATAGTGTTGCCTTTATATATATTAATTGGAAAAATAAGAACAACAACGTTTTTTTTAATATTAAACATAAAAGAACATTACAAATATACAATATAGAAATAAATTAATGTGTTTTTATAGTTTTTCGTGATATTATTAAATTTTTTATCAATAACTTTAATCTTATTCATTATAAAATAAATATAAGGCATCCCTGTTCTTATGTTGTTCCTGTCTTCAAAATAATTATGAAGCTGACTTCATAGCAGCATTTGAAGTTGGCAGCATTTGAAGCCGTGAAGTTGTGAAGTCTGCTGTCGTCTAAAGGTTTAGAGCTTAACATTTAAAAGCGCATTGTGTGTAAACATAAATTTTATGTTCACCACAAATTCCAGTCTTGCATTTTGGGCTTGTAATAAATTAAATGTTTAAGCGCCTACTCGTACACGCCGTATTTGTTTGCGTTTCAAAAGCATTCGTTGAACACTGAGTTGGCAAATAAGAATACAGTGATCAAGCTTAGAAATAACGGTGTTTTTATTCTCTATTCGCCGACTTGACGAAGGTTAGGTGTCTAGGGTTAAAAAATTGCACACAGACTGTCTGAGTTTGTAAAGACAGTTTTAAAAGAAAATTAAAGAGAATTTCTTCAATAAAAATTGCTGTGTGTAAAATACAACTACTGAAAAACTATTTGTTATTTTTCGTAAAATTCAATAGCTCTAATTTAAAGAAAGAGTTGTACTTATGTAATAATTTTCCTATAAAAATTAACTTTAAATATAACTTTCGACCATTTGTAGATCTAGTAGGAAAACATCACAAAATGTATTAATACATAAATTGTTCAGTTTTATTTTATTTATTTTTTTTGTTATTTACAGCGCAATTTACCATTTGTGGAAGTCTATCGTACTCGTCAGTTTATGTTCCAAGCTAAATCGAGTTCCTGGCCACAGGACTACAATAGCGTCAGTGGATCTTGCCAGCCAATAAATGAATCCGGTGTAGAACAAGAAATCGCTACACCCAATAATTTATATTCATCATGGAACTGTGATGGCGAAATTGTCAGTGATTTAGAAATAACCATGACGTAAGTTTTCTTCAACCTACATATAAAACTTATACTCTAGTCACATGTCCTTTGATTTTTCAGATCGCATCGTCAACTTTTGGATGTATTTATGCGTGGCCCCTTCATCTACAGTAAACCAGCTAAAAACGTTACAAAAAAATCTTTCTTTTGTTGCTGCTGTAAATAATAAATTGGAAACGAGAAGACTTTACTTATTAAGTTTTATATGTTGTGGAGTTTGTACGTGATATGTGGCTTTAAGGACGTGTTACACTTTATTTGATAAGTTTTAATCGCAAGATTAGCAGTTTTAAATTGTTTCATTAACACAACAAAACGATATTTTCGTTTAAATTTCACATTATGTTAGATTAACATTTGACTGCATACAATATTGCATAAATATTATTCATATATAAATTTTATATTAGAGGGAAATTTGTGTAATTCACTGCAAAGCAATTTATGTGATAGAATATTTGTATAATTTATGCACGTTTTTGCCAATGCAATCATATCGCTGCTTTATTGCAACATAAACATATCTCAAAGCAGATCAAACTTAGAAAAAGGCGAATAAAATTTCTAAAATATGCGCACAAATATATATATATATATATATATATATATATATATATATATATATATATATATATATACATATATATATATATATATATATATTTTGCTATAACAGCGGTTCATCTTGAGATATTGCTTTTTCAAATGCAAATGTTATGAAATTGAATTTTTTTTGTTTAAATAAATAAAAAATTTAATATTTTGAGATATGACTATGTTGCAATAGAGCAGCGAAATGTTTTTCTGATAAACATTCCCTTATAATTGAAAGTATTAACATTTTGTTAAAGAAAATTGCCATTAGATTAGGTACATATAATATTTTGTGGTTTGTTGTGTTTATATCAATAATTATTTAAGAAAAATAAATATTTATACACTTGATAGAACTATGGAAGCATATCCAATGTCGATCAAAATTTGAATGAAATTTAAATGGAATTTTCGATCTGTAGGACCTGTCTTATGAACATAAATAATGAAAGCAAGTAGAAACGTTATATTCGACGGTGTCGAATCTTAAATACCCTCCAAATATTTAGTAACTACAATTAAAATGTTTAACTGGGTGGGACAGAGTTCCTTTATATAATATCGTACGTCAATGCCCACTGAAGGGGGCGGGGTTTAAAAATAGACTACATCACGTTTTCCACAGACGAACGTATGGGCATTGCTAGACCGTCTTAGACTTCATCACTGAACAAGAATATGTATATTTGTGTGAGCATTAAATCTGTATTTTTTGGGTCTCTCTGGCAAGGGCCGTTTCACCTTTGCCATACGAAACTAAAAATAAATATTTGGGATAATCAAGTGTAAAATTTATTATGTGAGTGTAGATAAATATGCCGAGATAAACATGTTTTGACGTAAGCAGTTACGAAACAACGTATTTAGCTGTGAAGTTAAATATGTTGTGACGTAACGAAATGGTAACCAGTGAAGTTTTTTTTTTATGAAAATCCATATTTAATAAATTTTTTGAGAAAATATTTGCATTTTTTGTGAAAATATTTGCAGGCCATGAAAGGAGGGATTTTGGCCCAAGTGGCCAAATAAGGAGTTGGCATGCATTGCCAGTATATACAAAATGATGTATGGGATAGAAGACGCTCCCATTATCATTTTGTATATAAATATGGATTTTCATACAAAAAAAATTTCACTGATTGTCATTTCGTTACGTCATAACATATATAACTTCACTTCGTAACAGCTTACGTCAAAACATATTTAACTCGGCATATTTATCTTCACACACATAAATTTATTTTTAATTTTTCTTTTTCTTTGACAGGATCATTTAGGGGGCAAAGGGGAGGAGGGGGTAGGGCAGAGGAGTTACGCCTCAGCTTCCCCATTAAAGCTTAAAAATTTTATTTTTAAGGAATGTAGGCTTAAGTAAAACAATTTGTTACATTTTTACACTATTTTGGCATAAAATAATGCCCACAAAAGCGGGACGGATCCAAAAATTAATTTTTTTGATTTTATGGGCCCAAGTTTAATGTGTTGGACCTTCTTTGACATAAAAATATATCATTTGCTTAACAAAATTACAAAAAATTAGAGGTTGGTTTAGTTCTTCTTAGGGGAACTTTTTTCCCTCTAGCCCGATTTAGCCCATTTATAAACCAGACCTGTGTTATCCATCAAAATATATGTGTACCAAATTTCAAGAGTCGGACTCTTTTCGTTTAGACTAAATCGTGATTTCTACAGACGGGCGGACGGACGTGCTCAGATCGTTTTAGATTTCATCACGGATCAAGAATATATATACCTTATGGGGTCTCAGGTGGATATATCGCTGCGTTACAAACGGAATGACAAATGAATATACCCTGCAATTCTTTTTTGGGGGTTATAAAAACGCTAGTATTTAACACACTGCACGCAAAAATCTACTCCGCATAGAAATCAACTGTGCATAACAAATTGTGTTTGTCATTCGGAAAATACAACACTTGCTGTAGGACAACTTGCAATTTCTCAATAATTTTGACCAGTTTTTATTTAATAAATATGTATTCAAACAATCAATTGTTCCAAAAACAATTCTGGAGCAATGGACCAGCTCCTGGACAGTTTTATAATTTTACAGGCGGGTATCATGGATCAATGAACAGCAACAATCAGTGCAAAGAATACACAACTCCCGGTCTCTTTGGAACACAGCACAGTTCGTAAGTGTATATTGAAGTGATATTAAATGGTAAATTAGTCTGGTGATAATCAAACTTCTTATATGTCGTGTATACTAGATCGCCCATTACTACGGGTACTTCTGTTGTGGGTATTAAATTTGATAAAGGTGTCATGATTGCAGCCGATAATTTGGTGTCTTATGGCTCTTTGGCTAGATACCAAGATGTCGAGCGTGTGTTTAAAATCAATGAAAAAACCATCATAGGCGCCGGTGGCGATTTCGCTGACTTTCAATCACTCAAACGTAGTATAGATCAAAAAATGGTAGAGGATATGTGCCATGAAGATGAAATCGAAATGAAACCCAAATCTTTATACAACTGGCTTACACGTGTATTTTATAATCGCCGTAGCCGTTTTAATCCCTTGTGGTTGGAAATGGTTGTTGGTGGTGTAGAGGGTGATGGTAGACCATTTTTGGGTCATGTCGATTTACGGGGTCGAGCCTATGAAGATGAAGTTGTCGCAACTGGCTTTGGCAAACATCTGGCTTTGCCTTTGGTGCGTGAACAACTTGCGGGAGGAGTGAAATTAACACGACGACAAGCCTCAGACGTTGTAAGTTGAAAACTGTTACATATTGATTTGATTTTTTTCTAACGTTTTTTCTAAATCTCGTAGTTGCGCAAATGTATGGAAGTATTGTATTACCGCGATTGTCGTGCTATGCCAAAGTACACAGTGGCTGTATGTACCAAAGAAGGTAGTGTTGTGCAAGGTCCATTCAATGTCAACGAAAATTGGCAATTAGCTACGTTGGTTAAGGGTTATTAATAATTATTTTGGAATTTATGAAAATTGTAATTTTGATTAAAAAATCTTTTTTGTAAAACTTTGTGTGTTTAAAATGAAGGCTAAATTATTGCAAATTAGTTTACTTATTTCGAGTTAGAGAACAGTGGCTGTAACAACTATTCGTGGGTAGTATTCATATATTAAAAAGAAAAACGTATCTCATGATGCTTTGAGTAGTAATAAATGAAATAAAATAGTAGTTGCTTTAAAGCGACAAGAACAATTAAAAATCATATATTTCATTGGATATATGACGGCTCAGATGAACAAACAGTGTAGTGCCACTGTATATAAAAATGGATAGTATAAATTAAGTTCCAATCGGAATAAAACTACAAAATTTAGCGTTGCTAAATTTAAAACATGAACTGATTTCTTATTGCAATTCAACGAATGAATTATCTTCTTTGGTTTTGCTGTATAATTTGTTCCGGGATACCAAAATAATGTTACAATCTCTGCAACTATAGCATTTATATTTCCGAAACGGAGTAATTTAGATATTAGTTTTGCGGTGCATGACACACCTAGGAATATACTCCGCAACAAGTATCCGATCTCTATAAATTGTATGTTCACTTCAATGCCATTTTGGAATTTGAATATATTCACATATAGCCAGCAGAGCAACGTGTGCAAGTTGTTGAAATTTTTAATCAAAGTAATTGTTCTATTCGTCAAATTCATCGTGCACTTCTTCCATTTTATGGCGTACATAATCGTCCTTCAGAGCGGCTAATTCGAAAAGAAATAGATCATTTTCGCATCATATTTACTGTTACTTATAACGTGCATCCCGTGAGACGCCACGCAACAGTGCGCACTGCAGAAGCTGTAGCCGCTGTGGAGGAAAGCATTGAAGATGATCCTAATCAATCAATTAGTCGCCGTTCTCAGCCACTGACGTTGTGTCCTTCCATCTCATAGAAGATTTTTTAAGTTGTTGAAAATTGCTGTTCCGGATTGGGGCTTGTACGCGCCAGCCGTGGCGGCCACATGCCAGAAATCATATAAAAACTAATTTCATAATATTAATAAGACCGTTTCATTGATATTAAAAATATCTTTCCTGATTTTATTATTATTTAAACTTGTGCCACCCTATAAAAAGCACCCTATGTTATCTAATCGGAAGGCCTCTAAACAAGATAGTGCCATTAAGTCTGCGCTATTAACCGAAAGGTTCAGTTCTTTAGTTAAAATCATCTTAAAAGATTATTTTAATTAATTTTTATGTATGAATTGTAGCAGCCATTTGTATGACAAGCAACTGTCCACTTCACTGGGATGCTGCAATAATTGCAGCAAGTGATGTTTAGCAGAAGGACTGGCTTTACATTAAACTTTGTTAGTCATACGGAAAATGTTTTACATGAAAGACTCTTTATTGGGTAGACTGTTCTTTGATTAGTAGAGGAAAGAAGTCTATGAGAAGACTGTTGATATGTATTACAAAGAAAAATTAAAATATAAACGCACCTTTTTAACATTTCTTAGCCTTCTCGTTTACTTTTGATTTAGATGATATGCTTTATTTCCTTGTTAATATTTCTTAGCTTTCTTTTGCTTATTTATTTTTGATTAATATTATATTTTCATTATTATACACTTTTTAAACCTTTTTTCAAATAAAACTAACTTCATTTTCACTTCACTGGCTCTTTCATACTTTTTGCATAACCACAACGAACGACAATGCAAAAGAGAAACTGCGACCGGCTGTGCATCAACTAACATTTACATTCAACTAATTTGCACATTAATTGCTTTTATCTGGTGGTAAGCTTTTTATATATATTTTTGCATATATTTCAACTAACACAATTGAATTATATTTTCAAAGAAACACAAATAAATTTTCTCAATTATTTTGGTATGAAAATATTAATTTTCCCAAGCACTTCTTTTAACGAACCGAACTGTGAAGAAATTACGCGAGAACTAAATTTGCTGTTCTAAAATATTGTAGAGAAACCAATTGTCTACAAAGTCAATTAGATCTGTGCGCGACAGAGAAAGCAAGTGCGTAAGCGCAAATAGCTTAAAATATATACGGATAAGGAAAATATGAATGAAGAGGGAAGGAAATGTAGCGAACTGAACGAAGTTTAACAGATAACATGCATAGCTGCCAGATTTAGCGATTTATCGCTATTCATTGTTTTTCAATATTAGAAAAGGGGCAGCTGGGTGTTTATTTTATTCGAACATGACAATTGTTAAGTTGAAAATACATTATGGCATTATGTGCCATCGCAAGCAACCAAAATAATGTGTAGTAATAATAATGAAATCGTTTACTTCGCTTTGCATCATAACAGTTTTGAAATTTTATTAATATCAATTTTATGATATTTTTATTTGACATATTGTCACAATTCTATTTTAAATGAAATTTATTTGTTGGTGGTCAAGCAATGTCTATATGCATTTCAAAGCCTACTATGCTTATTCTGCTGTTATTTTCGAAAATAATTTGTAACTTACAAATTGTGAATTCTCAGATGGTTTTCAGAAGTATGTGCATAAGATAAGGGGTTTTCAATTTTTCAAAACAGTGGTTGAAGTCTACTCATGACTTGGTAAAGCACCAATGAAATGCATATAGACATTACTTTACCACCAACAAATAAATTTCATTTAACATATCAATTTTATATATGTACGTACTGACAAACATTGACAATTTTTGTTAAGAAATTTTGTCAAATAAGTATTTTACAAGCATAAAATATTATTTTTTTTAAATTATAGCCTAATATGTCTTGTGCTATTATTTCTTATATTGGTTATTTTATTATCGTTTAATAAAAATAATATTATACTTGAGTTCTGTTAATTTAGATAATATTCCAATAAATAAGCCAATCGACCCACATGCTGTAGTGTTTTCTACGTTGTACTTATGCTTTATTTTAATAGTTACCCGATATTTATTTATATCGGAATGTCTAAATATTTTATAAAACTGCTGAACTTAATCATTATTTTTACCCTTTTCGACCGGAACCTGTTTGATGAATAAAACTAATAAGCAATTGTTCTATAAATAAAATAACTCATTCCGTAATTGATACGTTAAGAATATGAAAATTGATATGCTAAGAAAATGTTATTGATTAAAAAAAATTCTATTTATGGGTCTTTTGCAATTAATAAAACAATTTTCATAAAAAGAAAACTATTATCCTAAAAAATGTGTTTTTTACAGTGTAGCCTGAAACAGATATATAAACTTTTTCCAATTGGAGAAAGTTCAATTAAATAGTTCAAATAAATAGTATAGTTTTCAAGAATTCTCGGGAGAGCAATAGAAATTAAAGATGGACTATATAATAATTCCATATGATTCATGCTGTTTATACATTTTACGTTTTAAAACTACAAGTTTTAAACCCAGGGCACACTGATACAGGTAGGAGCGGTTTTACAAAAATAAAAACCTACATGTATTTTGTTTTTGTGAATTCTAATTCAAACGTCACAATTAATTGTGTAGAGCAAAGCAAAACGAAAAAGTACAAAAACAAAATATACATGTTTGTTTCTACATTTGCTTTTAAATTTTGTATGTATGTAAATATGTAAAGAAATTTTGACGTTTGTATTAGAATTTCTCCCAAAAACAAAATAACCGTATGGGCTATCGCTCCTACCTGTATCAGTGTGCCCTGTTTTAAACCATTATTTTAACGGGCAGAAATTGTTTGGAGATTTTTGAAAAATGTAATTATGACAGTTTCCATATAAATCCTAAAGTCTACATTGTCTGTATAATTCAGTCTGGCAGCCCCGTTTTAGTCATTTAGTACACGTCTAGTTTACGCGCAATTTCTGTACGTTTCGGATGGTTATCACAAGTGCTTAAGGATGTTACAATTTCTTACTAAAATAATGCACAAAGTTATTTTATTTTTCCATAAAAGTGTTATTGAACTACTAGATGAAGTGCCTATAAAAAATTTATTAAAATATTCAACAGTCAATTAAAGAAAATTGAGTGCAAAGTGGTGTACCGGTTGCAATTATTCTCTTGTGTATGGCCGTTCGTAGTGTTGAAAAATGAAGTATGAAAGTGTTAGTGAAAGAAAATAATGAGGTTGAAAATGATAAAAGGTGTGATGAGTTTGCTGCAGTAGTTTTGTTATTAATGTTCAAGTTTGTTTTTAAGAGTTTCCTTTCCTTTTTGATCAATTTTTTCACCACACTTTTTCAAAACAATTGTTTTCCATCAGATGTCTGAATAAAGTTGTTATGAAAAGTTTTTTGGTTTCGGGAAAAGTCTTAAAATATGTGAATTATGAAATAATTGCTTATATGCAAACGTGGTGATATTAATGAAACAAAACAGCTAAGAAGGAAATTAATAATGTTGCAGAATACAAATACACACATCATTATATTAAAACATAAAGGTAAGATTTTACAAATAATCCCTTATTCTATAACTCTTCGTCAACGTTACGTCGAGACAATATCAAAAATAGGTCACATGTGTTCATTTCTTCAACAATAGGAAATTTTTAACAGCCTCTTGTTATATCCAAGGCCTTGGAAAGAAGTCATAGGTTGTCAGAAATAGTTTATAGTGTACTATTTATATTAATATTGCCTTTGGGAATATGTAGGAGACTTATTGGAAACCTTAAGTCTCGTTAGCACGTTTTTATATTGATATTAAATAAAAACCTGAAATTATCTATCTTAAGCACAAAGATATATCCAAAATATTACCTAAGGTCCTAAAGCTATGCAAGATTGTATAGATAACATTGTTAGTATGGAGCGTAGTTCGGAGTGAAATTATGTAAATTGGTTGAAATTTAGGCGAAAAGCCTCTAAATGTGCGCTAAGCCCCCGCCCCAAAAATATGAATTTTATTCAATTGTTTTTTAATATTCATATATTTTATATACGTACAAATATTATAAATAAATGGAGACTGCTGTTGCATTTTTTGTGTAATATTATTAATTTTACATTCACAACTTCAATTCTTTTTTCAGCATGTTGCATTAATTTAATCTTTCACTTCCTCACGTAAAAATGCTACAAGTGGTTAGAATTATATTGATTATGTATGTGTATAGATTGTTTTTTATTATTCAACTTCGTTCTCTACTTTGTTTAACTATAAATTTAATGCTTAATAGATATTAATAGTTTGATTTTTATATTAGCGAAAAAAATTTAAAAATAAAATATGTCTATGCAAATATGAGATCCTACAACAGGACCAATAAATAAATGAAAAATAATTTTTTTATGTTATATAAAGCAATTAAATATGAGACAAGAAAAAATAATAAAATAGCAACAACTTTTGACAATTTAAACTAATAAAACTATTAATATTAATTAATACATAATGAAATGATTTTTACAGCTTATTTCATAAGTTTACAATCCGCCACCGATTTCTAAAAAAGGGCCCCAAACAGAGTTGTATTACATTTTTTTTAATTTAACATAGTACGTCTATCGTAAATGTGGCGACGTTGTTCTCGCACTTGTCTCTTCCACTTATCCTGTTGATGACCAACACGATTAAGAACATTGGCTCTTGCATTAAGTTCTTGATTTGCTCTTGAAAGCATAGAGGGAGAAGCAGTAGTGGTATCATCCTAAATAAGAGAAGAGAAAATTAGAATATAAAAAATTTAGCATTTAGTAAGCGATTTAAAGAAAAACATTGCTTTTAGTAGTAGTGGTAGTTGGAAGGGATTCTATTTTAGCGAAACTAAACTTAAAAATCAAAATACATGCTTTAATTGATGACACCAATTGTTAGTATATGAAAAGTAATATCTGAGAGATGTTAAAAATGTTGAATGAGTTGTTGAAAAAGTAGAATGAATAATCAAATTAAAAATAGCCCAACAAAAAATAAACAAGGGTGCAAATTTGGTAACAAAATTCAGAAGAAAAAAGGTTAAACAAAAATCAGTCTGAATCTTTATTATCGTCTACTAAAATGCTATATTTAACGCTAGCATAACGTTTCATATGTACATCTTCATTGGTGTGCTCTTGATAGTTGGCCTTGACACGCTTATTCAACAATGGGTCCAAACACATTAGGAAGAGCATGTATATCACTAGTATGGATATAATCCAAATAACAAGTATAACAACGACCTGAAATAAAGAAATTCGAAATTAAAATAAATATAAATATGTTCTCAATAAAATGAAATAGTCTTTATATTTGAGGTTTGTCCAACAACACGAAACGTTTGCATAAAAAAAGATTAAAATGAATTGCCAAAATAAAGCAAATTTCTTAATATTAACTTCTATTATAGCGTAAAAAATTCTTTTCTTTGTTGGCATGAAATAAGTCCTTAAGGGCATAGATAGAGCGCAACATGTTTTTTTTTGAGCTATTTACGAAGAAATAATTTTTCAAGCCAAAGGTATATTTTTTAGTCGGTCTAACCAACGGCCGACCATGCAAGTTTTTAAGTTTTTTAACATAATAATTTCTAAAACATGCATAATTTGAGGTGTTTTTCATACCTAATATAGATTTAAAATAATTCACCAAAATTGAGTACACCTTCAGATTTAGGAAGTTAAATTGTAAGGATTTATTTCATTCCAGCGGATTTAAAAAATGGTTTGTTGTTTGTAAAAGATATTTTTAGAACTTACTTTGGTCAATGTTGTATTGCGGGCTTCATGTTTGCATTTGCAATCTGCACAAATTTCCAAAGCCTTCCCATTTTCACCCGGACGTGGTAATAAAGCACCATCACATACGCTGAAAAAGGAAACAAATTAAAAAGTAACGTAATTAATCTTTAAACAAATGTGAACATAAGTCGTATGTGTAAATGTTTGATATTTTAGAGTTGTTAATAATAATTCTAGAAAACGCTTGCTACTTAATAGCTTAAGTTGTATTGTAAGCTCTTACTATTCAACGCAAAAGGTTCAAACAATATATTGAACTTACCACTTAGGTGCTTCGGTTGCATTTGCTGCGGGCAATTCGGATTTACTAAGCACTTTCGTTATGGGAGGACCAACAGTGCTGCTAAGCACTGACGGCTTTGATACCTTCAGTTCTCGCCCATTTGTTTGTGTGGCATTATCAGCCTAAATAATATTTACGCACATAGAGAACCAATACAATAACAATCATTGAAAGTTCAGTTTTTTACTTACCCAAGTCACGCCAATTAAATAACATATTACCAATAATACCGCGAATAAAAATAATCTCCTGTACTCCATTAATTTGTGTAGTAATTGAATTTTGACTGTGTAAAAATTGTGGGCGATAAAATGAAAGCAATATATGCGATTGAAAATTTTGGAAAATTTACTTTGTTATTGGGCATCAGCTGCTTCAAGTGTTGCAAAACGTTAAAATTATACTCTAATTAAAATTAGGCTGCCATACTTCACAAAAAAATGTGTTTTTATGTCGCACACTTCTCATATGAATTCCTTTCAAACCCAAAGTCCTATAAGGATGGAGGAAAATGCATCAACAACACAAGTGGATTGTGCTTGTGATTATATGAAAGACTCTGTAGGATATTATATACAGGAAATTTTTTCCTACACATAATACCGCATCCAATAGTAATAATTTCCCCGTTCCATGGAAATTACCAAAAACGCTTTTTAAGTTCACATAGGTGGCAGTACTATGGCAGCATATACAACATATACAGTTGCCTAGGAAATTTTTGTATGTGTAAAGTCATGGTCTTCGTCTAAATTATAGCAACAAAACCCATTATATTGCAGCACAAATTCACAATTACTAACAACGCTCACATATACAAACACAAGGAGCACTCGACACACAAAAACTTGACATCAATGAAGACAAGCAATAGTTGAACAAAAAACTACCATCTGCTGTAGCGATGCCACTTTATATGCATTGGCGCGCTTCACCCCTTTACTCAGCAACATAACAGCTGACTGTGAATAATAAGGGCTGAAAATGATATACGAATGAAATTACTGCATATGCAAACAACAAAAAAAAAAAGAATATTTTAATTGCAAATCATACAAATTTATTTATGAAAATGTTTTGTTGTATAAGAAATTGTTTAAACGGCAACATTCACAAAACTAATGCAGTTGTTAGCAATGTACGCGAACCCGATATACATTTGGATGCAGCACATATGGGTGAGTTAGTGCCTCAAAAAGGCTGCTTGCTGCATAGGTGATCTTTTTAAATTAAATTGTGTGCTCTTTAAGGTACGGAAGTTATCTTACTTTCAAACTTTTTGCGTATAACTGGTGCAGGCGGTTGTTTAGCCACTGCACCCTTAGTGCAATCAAAATCTTATTTTGAAGTAAAAATTCAACAGAAAGGCATATGGTCGATTGGCTTGGCCACAAGGCAAACGGACTTGAATAAAAAATTTGGTGGCCTTGACAAGGATTCTTGGTGCCTGTGCTCTGACAATATGACAAGGCATAATGCTGAAGAAAATGGACCTTTAGTGGCAACAACAAGTGAACCTAAATCTCAGAACGGTAGTAGTGGCACGATGTTTAATGGCTCAGCAGTTCCAGGTCTAATAGGCATAGAAGATATTGATGAAGATATATTGTTGACGACCGGCAAAGCTGAGAGTGATTTGGTGGAAAATGATAATTCAAAGATTCCCAATGGTAGAGCGATACAAGATCCAACACACAACTTTCCCGACGAGGGGGATATTGTTGGAGTCTCTTTTGACCATATTGAATTAAATTTCTATCTAAATGGCAAAAATTTGGATGTACCTTTTCGTAATGTTAAAGCGAGTACAGTGTATCCGGTTGTTTTTGGTAAGTGTTTTTATCAAACGACAAGTGGATTGATTTTTCTATTATGAAAAATATGCCTGGCTTAATTTTCGTTTTTCTTATATAGGAATTTAAAAATATACGTTTTGTTCTCTCTTTTGTGTGTTTAAAATTGTACAAATAGTTTTTATATATTTTTTTTCAGTCGGTAATGGAGCAATATTAGACGTTATTTTAAATAATTTTCATTATGCGCCACCAGCCGGATTCGAAAACATAATGCTGGAACAATCTCTATTGTAAAAACTTTCTTCTAAGTTTACTAGTTGTTTTTATGAGATATTTTCTCAAAGATATTAACGACGATGTATAGAAATTAAAGCTTAAAATTCTCTAGTCTTCATTCCCTAAAATTATATTCATGCATTATACTATTTTACAAAAGTATTTATTAAAAAAAATATCCATACTTCATTTAGAACTATTCAAAATTCATTACCATTCCAATATATCCATGTTTATAATTTAAATATGTATGTACTACTATGGTCATTAAGAGTTTAATAATTGGACTATCTTGATAAACAAAAGCTTGTAATTTATTAATTTACTTTATACTACTTCTTAATATAACAAGTACCTTTAATCCTGGCAGACTATAATACAAAAATTACAATAATTATGATAAATTATAAAAGTTAAGGAACTTAATAAAATATATGTATGTATAACAAATTGTTTGTGATTTTGTACTGTTTGTTATGAATACAAACATTCTTCAGTCTTGCTTTTATTCACAATTCATTAAATTCATCGTTGTCGCTCTCTGACATTTCATTAGGATCATAATCATCATCTTTAGAATCATCATCCTCGTCCTCCTCCTCTTGTTCGTTAAAGCTCTTTTTGCTGAGAGGAACAAGAAGTGATTCTAAGGCTAGCATTTGTTTGTTTATCGTTTCTATACCATCCATATCCATTGCACCATTTGGCTCTTGAATATTGAAGGAATCTTCGTTGGATGTAATATTAGTTGTATTCAACCTCAAGGCTGCTTGGGCGGATGTTGACGGCTGGTCATCGTGCGGCATTGATGTGTAATGTTCAACAAGGCTGGATTTGAGATGGAGTTCTTCTACCTACAGAATAATTTATTGTGGTTTAATCTGTAATTGCTTTTAAGTAGCACTTAAAAATTATTTTTTTTGTTAGTTAAAAGTAGGATTTTATCGGGCTAATAAAAAGTTTATCGTTATTATAAAGTTGCGTTAGGTTTAGGTGAAATTGCAACAATAGAACACTTTTTAAATGTCAGACATTTTCTAGGTTTAACTAACATGAGGTTGTAATAATGGCCCTTAAAATATTTTAAACTTTAACTATATATTTACAATTGTTAAGCATTAATATTTATTTAAAGAAAATAATCACAGTAGCAGTAGCAGGTCATGTAGAAAATTAATTGCTTATCAGATTCATAGGGTATATTTTCTTGATCTTGCATTGCTCCAGATTTTAAGTTCAGTGCCGAAGTAAAATTCATCTGAATGGGTTATATGTTGGCAAGGTTTTGGATCTCAGCCCAGCTACTTCGATTAAATTATAATTTCTTTTACTTTTCGAATTGTTTTTCGTTATAAAATAAAAAACTTCCTTTGGGATTTTTTTTCTGGAAAACGTAGTATTTTGTCACTTTTCTTTATTCCAAAAAAACTATAATTAGGCGCATTTTAACATAAAGTACATTTTCATTATTTTCAAATGCCATATTATTATTTTCCATTGAAAAGTGCAAACATTTTTGCATTCTTTTTTATGGCGTATATAATCGTCCTTCAGAGCGGCTAATTCGAACAACAATAGATCGTTTTCGGACCACATTTACTGTACTTGATAATGTGCATCCCGTGAGACGCCGAATAGTGCGCACGGAAGAAGTTGTAGCCGCTGTACAGGAAAGCATTGAAGATGATCCTAATCAATCAATTCGTCGCCGTTCTCAACATCTGGGGTTGTGTCCTTCCACTTTATGGAAGATTTTTTAAGTTGTTGAAAATTGCGGTTCCAGATTGCGCCTTCTATGCGTCAGCCGTGGTGGCCACATAGCAGAAATCATATTTAAACATTAATTTCATAAAATTTTCTTTACAATAAACTTCGTTTCATTGATATTAAAAATATATTTCCTTGTTTTATTATGATTTAAACTTGTGTCACTCTATAAAAAAACACTCTTTAATATAAAAAACGATGCGAACATTTTGATTTTATTTACAAAAAACAGGGAGTTGATTTGGAACATTTGATTTTAAATAATTTATGGCATTTTTTAAATGCATATTTTTTAAATTTCTTTTCTTCATAGAAATTCAGTTAAATGGCAACCGGCATTTGAAAGGCCACATGGAATTCTTTTCATATGTTGATTGCATTAATAGTTAAAGATACAGATTCCGTTGAGAATCTTTTTTTTTTTTTTTTTTTTTTTTAGGAGTAGGACCAGCACTCAGGGGATGACCCCTACATATGCAGTGCATTGCGCTGGAACTGGGAAAATAGATTTTGGGAAGGAGGATAAAGGGAGTAGTGTCTGTGGATATTCGATTTGAACCTGCTCAAATTGTAAGTGGCGGGGAAGACATCTGCGGGTAGTTTGTTCCACATACGGACTGTTCGGCCAAATGTAATGCGTAGTGCGATTCGTTGGAATATCGACCACAAACGCATGCGCTCTTGATGAAAAACGCGTTGAGCGTAAGAAAGAATGGGTTTCAGGAACAAGTTCCCTAATTTCACCAGAGCACCTGCCATTATAGTAACGATAGAACAACGATACGCACCCCACATTGCGACGATGCTCAAGAGAGTCAATAGAGTTGGCTACTCTACTGTCTCCGATGAGTTTCATCGCCCTCTCCTGTACGCGGTCGAGTAACTTCAAAATAGACTTTGAAGCACCGGCCCAAACATGAGAGTTGTATTCCATCTTCGGTCGGATGTAAGTGGTGTAAATATTAAGGAGATCAGAAGGGGTGAAGTATCTCTTGCACCGTCTTAAGAAGCCAAGGCACTTGAATGCTTCTTTTGCGACCTGAAATACCTGTTCCGTCCATCTGACATCACACTGCACTTTCATGCCCAGAACATCAAGAGCCCCTGACTCCATAATACTTACACCACCCATAGAAACAGATGAAGCAGCATGGTCATACGTACGTCGATGCGTAAGCATACAACACTGGGTCTTACGGGCATTAAAATCGACCCTGTTCGCCTGACCCCATTCGGAGATCTTCGCGAGGTCGCTATCCAGAACGTCATTCATAAACTGCCTCCTCGTCTCGATTTCAGACGTTGACGGCCTGCAGTTGAATGAATAGGAATGCGAAAGGCTGCTATCATCTGCGAAAGAGTAAATAGGACAGGAAGTTTGGGAAAGTAAATCGTTAAGAAAAATTAGAAATAGAGTAGGAGAAAGAACGGAGCCCTGCGGTACCCCTGAGTTGACTCTGAACTCATCGGATGAGACCCCATCTATAACAACTCGTATAGAGCGATCCCTGAGAAAGCTCGATATAAACCGAGAGAAGGTGTCTCCGACACCAAATGCAATAAGTTTGGACAGGAGTGCTCCATGCCACACTCTATCGAACGCCTTAGAAATATCTAGAGCCACCACTTTACTTTCGCCAAAACGGTGTATGTTATATGAACATAAAACATTCCAAACAACAAAAGAGTGCAACTAGATATGTAATAACTAAAGTGATTCGATAAGCTGTCTTTGATGCCTGACCAGCTTGCCAACAGCCTTTTACATTCCATGATTTTGCGGCTTATTAAAAAACTTTACATACAAATATTAAAAAATTCACTTTATTGCAGAAACATATTATTTATTAATGTGTAATTACCTTTAACTCATTTATGCTTTCGTTGACTTGGGCCAATAGTTTTGTCAAGACATTTTCAACTTTTACCAAACGATATTGTTCCTTCTGTATCGCTTGTGCTTTTGCCCGCTGGTGTCTTCTCATTTCTTAATTACAATTTATTGAGGAAAAATTCCACCAAATTATTTTCGTGCCAAAATACAATTCCAACAAATTCTCTAACATAGAAAATAAACAAAAATATTTTTACTCTATAATAAACAAAAATGTAAATGACTGACGATGTTACCGGATCGGATAATGCCGGCTGAGATGAAAACAACGGTGTTGCCAAATCGTAAAATAGCAACAGAAATACTGGTTTATTTTAAGCGGACTTTCTTGTTTATTCATAAATCTAATAAAATAAAATTAAGAATGTTTCTAGGAGCATTACTTAATAATGCATTACATAATAGCTTTTCTCAATATGTAATATTACTATTATTACCAAGAACATAGTTAATTGTGCGTCGGTTTTTTAAATTTAATATTTTTAATAAGTTTTTGTTTGTTTTATTTCATTTGATTTTTATTATTTATTTCTTTTTTAGGAATTTTAGCCACTTACATCTTCGCTAATTTAATTTTATATGTATGATTATTTCTTTATTATTATTATTATATCCTTCAAAAGAGAATTGGAAGGTATATTCACTTTGTCATTCCGTTTGTAACGCTGCGAAATAACCCTCTAAGACCCCATAAAGTATATATGTATATATTTGATCAGTGATAAAGCCGATCTAGCCATGTCCGTCCGTCCGTCCGTGAAATTCAGGATTTAGAAAAGAGCCACACCCTTGAAACTTGCTGTAAATTCATTTTGAAGAATAGTACAGGTGCAGTTCGTAAATTGGCTGAAGCGAGCCAGAGGGAAAAAACTTCCCCTAAGAAGAACTAAACCAACTTCTGAAAAACAGCATAATTTTTAAGGGTTTTTTTTTTAAATTTTGTTCAGCAAATGATATATTTTTATGCCAAAGAAAGTCCAACGCGCTAAAATTGGAGCCATAAAATCAGAAAAATTAATTTTTGGACCTCGCCCCTTTTAGGGGGCGTTATTATATGCAAAAATGGTTTAAAAATTTAACAAATTGTTTTATTTAAGCCTGCATTCCTTAAAAGTAAAATGTTTAAGCTTTAATGACGATGATGGGACGTAACCTGGTGTTCCTCTGTCCTACTCCTTCCTCCCCCTTTGCCCCCTAAATTACCCTATAAAAAAATAAAATCATATATAAATTTTACACTTAATTATCCCAGACATATATTTTTAGAGTTGTATGGCAGAGGTGATATGTCTCCCCCACTGCCCTTGCCAGAGAGACCCCGACAAACTACAATTTTAATATGTGTAGTAAGAATTTTAACGAACATTTGTATTGCTATATTAAATTGAATTAAGATTCATAATACCCTGCAAAAAGAATTGGACCCCATAAAGTAGTTATATTGTTGATCAGTGGTTAGGTCTAGGACGATCTAGCAATGCCCATACGTTCGTCTGTGAAAAACATGATATACATGTATGTGCTGTGAATCGCACGATTTTCGAATCGCATGCGACTTGAAAATCGCCAATTTCTTTTGAACGATTTTGAGCGATTGCGACCTCCAGCACACCAATTTTGTGATATCGCATATCATGCGATATGCGATTTCCATCACATGGCCGATAGTCTGTTTTTGGACCCCTCCCCCTTTAGGGGCCGTTGAGGGCAAAAATAGTATAAATATTGAAGAATTTGGTGATATGTCTCCCCCACGGCCCTTCCCGGAATGACTCTGTTAAAATAGAGTTAACCACGGAACTGTCAATATATACAGTTATATGATTAGCGGTTTCAAAATGCAAATTTTCTAGCGTTTTTACCTATTTGACGTTTTCGAATTGAATATTTTAATCTTAAGTGATACGAGCTGTTCTCAATACTCGTATACACGATATTTATTTCGATAATGGTGAATTGAAGTATTAAGTAAAATATGCCAGTAGCTAAAAACTAATAAAATAAACATCTTTATGCTGAAATGTATTTAGCGCTCAGCCAGCCCCACAGTTCTTTGCAAAACATCGAAAGCGTTTTTAACTCGAATGAAATTAATCATTGTTTTTAACCACAAAAAAAAAAATAAAATAAAATTTGCATTAACCAAACAATACAACGAAATTTCACAAATTAAATAAAAACTGATTTAAAAATATTACTTAAGAAATTCTTTCTTTTTTCCCTTTCTTTTGGAGAATTACAAAATCTTGTGTAAATATAAGAATCATGATACAAAACGAGAAAAAAGACGTTCCAATCCGTGACCAAATAAACTTAAAGATACGAGTAATAAATGGAAAGATAATGACTGCGTAGAGGAGTTAATGGCGGCAAAGAAAGAAAACACCAACACAATTAACAAAAGACGAACCGGAAAGTCATGAGAGTTTAAGGCATAGAATCATATCATCAGCAGCAAAGAAACTAGTGGCTCAAAAGACTGAAAATAAGAAAGAAATTATGGAGAATGTGTGTATGTAAATTGATTCTTATATGCAAAGTCATTGAAATGAAATCAGTAACACAAAACTTAGAAAAACCCACGAGTTTTATAAATAAATAAAAAAAAAAACACAAAAAAAACAATAATAATAAGTAAATAAAACATAAAACCGTGGCCACCAGCATACAAAATATAATCAAACACTGTGGCCCAGAGTTACGCACTAAAGTAGGTTTTAGGTTAAATTTTAAGCTAAAACCAGCTTCAGCTTCTCTTGTAGATTTTCTGATATATGCACATCCGAAATATGCACATCCCTGTTCTAACGAAATTTCCGTACAATTTATGTCTCTAATTTTGTAAATCACCTTGCGTTATACTGTGTTCATATATGCGTTTTTAATTGAAACAATATTCAATTAATTGACAATATCTTTTTGGTGTTCATTCACACTCAATATTGCTATGACAACTAGCATTTGACAGGTGCAAAAAATCATTAGCCCTATTCACAATCTTGTGCAAATGGTCGTGCATCATTGCATTTGCAAAATAATTGTACTCTACACCAACAAAATAAATTGAAAATGCTCTCAAATACTCTCTCAATTTGCAAATGCTATAATGCAAGACCATTTGCATAGGATTGTGAATTGGGCTATTGTTTTTATATATTTTATTTTTATCATAAATATTCATATCAATATTCATCACACAGCGCGGGTTTGATCTCAGGACCCTCCGCTTCATAGTCTCGTGTTCTACTACTTCAGCCAACAGTAAGTAATTTGACTAGTCAAATTTCAACAAATAAGTACTTTCGTTGTAAAAGCTTTCACTTTTGTAAAAGCTTTTCACGGAACACAATTCTGACAGCGTTGCATTATAAATTTTACTCATTATTAAAACAATTATCTCTTAATTGCCAATAAGTTAATAGTAATTTTTATATGAAAATTTAGTCTCAATAATGGCCTTAATTGTTATAATTAATTGAGCTCGAGCCCGCGCTGAGTCATGAAATATTGTGTTGAATTCTTCTGATCATCATTAGTGCGTGGTTGTGTTAGTTGTTGCCAGCCTGTTTCAATGATGAAGGCATAGCCACTGGTAACTGATCAATTATTGGCAGCGACTGACATGATCATGTACTAAAAGCAGAGTAACAGCACCCTCCTTCGTCGGCCCTGTAGCAAAAATTAGCAAAAAAAAACTGTCTCATCGTCTCATCTTTCCTAATCTGTGCCTTCAATACTATCCCCTCGTTTTCAGTTCCGGCGCAATGCATTGCATATGTATTGCATATCTAGCGGTCATCCCCTGAGTGCTGGTCCCACTCCTAAAAAAAAACAAACAAACAAAAATTTAATATTGCTGTATATGTGAAACCATATCAGTAAAATTTAAAGGAAAACAAAAACAAATTACTAAAATTTTTAAACATTTCCTTTTGCCTTTCAAAATCTTCGAAATTTGTATGAAAAATAGCAGCACAATGAAATTTGATATTTCGTTGTGCGTACATATAAATTTCACTAACGCAAAGTGATTTACAGAATTAGGGCTTAAAGATAAATTTCTGTCAATACTGAACGCCGTTACAATAACTGAAAATAAATTTGGGGTTCTTGAGATATAATCAATTTAAAACAGCTCTTTAAGACAACCTGAAGGGAGAAGGTCATTTTAATACTACCGCTGGTGCAGATTGCTAAGGCCGCGGCAACAGCCAGCCAACGAACGCCAGCAACAACATTTACGAAAACAGTTAACAACAAAAATATTTTTTTTGTTTGCTAAATAAATTTTACTTTTCATACATTCTTTCAGGTATTTTAGGTAAAGAGGTTTTCAGTTACGCATGCGTGTACACGAGTGCTTGAATGCGAGTGCTTGAATGCGAGTGCATGCATGGGTGTGTGTTTATGAGTCAATTTCTGTATTTGCTAATATTTTTGTTGGTATTAGTATACAGAACAGCAGCACTTCTTTGTGTAACTTGAATCTCATTGTTTTCTTTATAATAATTATTTATTTTTTGGAGATCTTTTTTTTGCACATTTTTGTACTCAGACGTTATAAAATTTGAATTTAGGTCACTTATTATTATGCCTCACAGTGTCATTAATAAATTATGAATTAAGCTTGTGACATATAAATTGTGTAAAGAATTAAGAAGGTTTGCTGCAGAGAATATGGTGCCAATCCAAAAGCGTTTTAAAATAATTGCTAAATAGGAATATTAATTGGGGAGGCAGTTGCTTGTGACCCACTTTACGCTTGAAGACGAATTTAAAAAAAAATGTTTTCAAATTAACTTGAAGCACGTATAATTAATATATATTCCCAGAATTTCAATAAATACTTTGTTTTTTATAAAAAGTAGTTGATATTTTTGCAGATTGTAAGACAAAGGCTGTTATTATGAGCCGTATTCCATAATCGATTTTCACTGGCTACCGAGCATGAGTTGCCAGATTAGGCGAAAAATTCATTGTAGTTTATAATTTTGTTTTCACCTTCAACACATCCTGGTGTTCGGCCTTTTTTTTAAATAAATATAGTTTCAGCCGGTGTATAAATATATTTTATCCATTGTGAACCAACATTCTTAAACTTAGAGTATCCCTGATAATATTTCATTCGTTATAATTTTGCTATAGAAACGCTTAACCGTTGGGACATTTTTTATGAAAACATTTTATCATTTTATTTTTTTTATGTTTCTGTATAAAAATTGCTTCAGTGATTATTTTTCTATAGGAATATTTCATCAGTGATAATTATTTTGTAAAACAAATTCATAAGTGGTAATTCACTTACAGAAAAATTTTATAAGTGATAATTTTTCTATAGAAATATTTCATCAGTGATAATTCTTTTGTAAAAAAATTTCATCAGTGGTAATTCTTTTACACAAAAATTTTATAAGTGATAATTTTTCTATAGAAATTATCAGTGATAATTCATTTGTAAAAAAAAAAATTCATCAGTGGTAATTTTCTTACAGAAAATATTCATCAATGATAATTTTTCTATGGAAAAATTTATTTTTTCTTTAGATAAATTTCATTATTGATAACTTTTCTTTAAAAAATTCCTTCAGTGATAGTTTTTCTTTAAAAAAAGTTCACCAGTGATAGTTTTCTTTAAAAAATTTCATCAGCGTTAATTTTTCTATAAAAAAATTTTTTCAGTGATAGTTTTTCTTTAGAAAAATTTCATCAGTGATAAATTTTCTTTAAAAAAATTTCATCAGTGATCGTTTTCATCAGTGATAGTCGTTTTTAGAAAAATTTCATCAGCTATAAGTTTTGTTTAGAAAAATTTCATTAGTGATTGTTTTTCTATTGAAAAGTCTCATCAGTAATAGTTTTCCGATGAATAGATTTCTTCAGAAAAATTTCCTCAGTCGTTGTTTTTCTATAGAAAAGTTTCCTTAATGATAATTTTTTCATCAGTGATAATAGTTTTATAGAAAAATTTCATCAGCGATAATTTTTCTTTAGAAAAATTTCATCAGTGATTGTTTTTCTATTGAAAAGTTTTATCAATGATAATTTTCCCACAGCAAATTTTCATCAGTGATAGTCGTTTTTTAGAAAAATTTCATCAGCTATAAGCTTTCTTTAGAAACATTTCATTAGTGATTGTTTTTCTATTGAAAAGTTTCATCAGTAATAGTTTTCCGATGAATAAATTTCATCAGTGATAATATTTTTATAGAAAAATTTCATCAGTGATAAAATTTTTTTTACAAAAAAAAAATTCTATCAGTGATCATATTTCTTTAGAAAAGTTTGATTGTTAATTTTTCTTTGGAAAAATTTTAGCAGTGATAATTTTCCTCTACAAAAATTTGATCAGTGATAATTTTTCTATAAAAAAATTTCACCAGTAATAGTTTTTCAATAGAACCATTTCATCAGTGATAATTTTACTTTCAAAAAATTTTTTCAGTGATAATTTTTCTATAGAAAAATTTTATCAGTGATAATTTTTCTATAAAAAAGTTTCATCAGTAATAATTTTCCGATGGATAAATTTCATCAGTCATAATTTTTCTTTAGAAAAATTTGATCAGTGATGATTTTTCTTTGAAAAAATTTGATCAGTGATAAGTTTTTTACAAAAAACTTTCATTAATAATTTTTCTATGGCAAATTACGTTAGTGGTAAGTATCTATAGAGAGACTTCATCAGTGATAAGTGTTCTATAGAAAAATTTCGTCAGTGATAATAGTTGATAGTTTTTCAATAGAAGATTACTTTATAGAAAATTTTCATCAGTGATAATATTTGTAATACAGTTGCTGGCTTTTATTGAAATTACCAATTGCCCTAAAATCATTGAATTAAATAATTCTCAATTTTTTCTGTCAACCAAAAGACTTGTGCAGATGCAAAATTAATTTTACTTTTAAACATGACAATCAGATTTTATTATTTATTTGTTGTTAGTTTTGTTGCTCGTTCTCGACCACATGACAACCCACTTTTGATCTCATTTCGATTTTGTTGCTCTTCTACAAAAACAAACAAATACTCGGGTAAATATTTCCATAATGTGTGTTAACAATTCTTTCAAACTGATTCACTTTCATATGTGACATGACTACATTAACCATCCTCAACTTTTTTTTTGTCTTCCATCATTTTATGTTTTTTTTGTTTTTTCATTGTGTTGCGCACTTTTGTTCATTTTGATGGGTTCATGAAGAACGGGGACGTGGAAAGAGGGCAAGTGAAGGAGAAAGCCCCAGCAGTAGAAGTTGAATTTTCAAAACAGTTAACGACAAAAAGAAAAAAAAAACAGTTAAGAATCGTCAAAAGTATTTTCAAGTCAAATGCAAACAAAAAATTAGGCATCTACACATCGCACAGTAGTTTGTTTGGGCTAAAGTTTTGCTCAGTACAAAATTTTTAATAAAAGTTTGCATTTATTAAAATAAATTTTTACTACTGAGGCCTTGTACGGCTTAGCGCCCTTTTTTCTATTTATTGCAAAGCAAGTAAATTTGTATTGGATTGAATTCTATCCTTTATTTTGCGCACAGAGTGAAATTGGCTGGAACTCGTTAAATTTTTTGTCTCAAATAACAATCTGTCGTCAAAACCATATTAATTGTAGTAGGACTGAACTGAACTAGTTAAATACAGGTCCAGAGTCAACAAAGCTTGACACATTGTCTGCTTTTACACACATGAGTTTTTCTTGAAGCAAGTCTGAGTTTATGGGAGAGAGAGGAAAGAAGCAAGAAGAGGGGTACATACTTGATTGTACCGGAAAGTTACTTCAATTCGCTTTTGTTATTTTATTCTCATTAATGGCGTCATATTAAGAAATTGAACACAGACTGTCTGTGTGTAAGCAAACGGACAGTTTTAAAAGAGAACTGTAGAGAACTGCTTCAAGAAAAACTGATGTGTGTAAAAGCAGACATTGGCGAATGCAGTCTAATTGTAATAAAATTTCGTACACTATTTGCAGAGATATTGCTGAGTTGCATTTTATGTTTGTAAAGTGGTGTAACGACACTCTCTGGCTGGTGGCTGGGGTAAGCTCAGCGGAGTCCAGTGTCGGGTCACATAAATTTATGAACAACACAAAGTCAAAGATTTTGTTTTAGTTCTTTATTAAAAATGGATGTTCACAATCCTTATACTAATTTCTTAAGCCTATAGCTAGTAGTTTTGTTCCCTGTGCTACTGAATGTCGCAGACTTTTGGGCTAGTGCCGGTATGATAGTAGTCGTGGGCTATCTTGCTCCTATTGGTCAGAGTCACCTTGGATCAGCAACCTGAGTTCCAATGGTATCCTCTGCCCACCCTAGCTATTCCTAATCCAAGGCCTACAAGCGGAGTTCGCGGCCTAGGAGAGATATTGAATCAGCAACCTGGATTCCAATATCTTTCCACGCTATGGTTTGGTACGAATTATATTGGAATAGCAACCTGGTTCCAATATGTGTTCTTACCAGAACGGGCGCTGCACACAAACTCTTTCTACACTAACTAACCTTGGATCTATAGACGGAGTTCACTGCCTAGGAGAGATATTGAATCAGCAACCTGGATTCCAATATCTTTCCACGCTATGGTTTGGTACGAATTATATTGGAATAGCAACCTGGTTCCAATATATGTTCTTACCAGAACGAGCGCTGCACACAAACTCTCTTTACCCTAACTAACCTTGGATCTATAGACGGAGTTCACTGCCTAGGAGAGATATTGAATCAGCAACCTGGATTCCAATATCTTTCCACGCTATGGTTTGGTAAGAATTATATTGGAATAGCAACCTGGTTCCAATATGTGTTCTTACCAGAACGAGCGCTGCACACAAACTCTTTCTACACTAACTAACCTAGTGCCTACAGACGGAGTCCACTGCCTAGGAGAGATATTGAATCAGCAACCTGGATTCCAATATCTTTCCACGCTATGGTTTGGTACGAATTATATTGGAATAGCAACCTGGTTCCAATATATGTTCTTACCAGAACGAGCGCTGCACACAAACTCTCTATCTACACTAACTACGACTACACTAACTACAACTACACTAAGGCCTACAGGCGGAGTTCACTGCCTAGGAGAGATATTGAATCAGCAACCTGGAATCCAATATCTTTCCACGCTATGGTTTGGTAGGAATTATATTAGAATAGCAACCTGGTTCTAATATTGGTTCTTACCAGCACGAGCGCTGCACGCAAACTAAACTTATCTTTGCAATGACTCGCCTTTTATACCTTTGTCTGCCATGCAAAACAATACACAATCATACGTACACAAGTATGCCTATTCGGTGTGTGTTGTGTCTGTTTTCTTAACAGCGCACAACCATACACAGTCACACGAACACGAGTATGCATATTCGATGTGTGTTGTGTTTGTTTTCTTACTAGCGACCCTACATGATGGTAGGTATCAGTGTTGGGTGACAACAGGGATAAAACCAAATAAGGTACCGACTGAATTCAAGTGACGGCCGAACTAAAAATAATACTGATGCTAGTGATAATAACAATCTACATATATACTAAGGCAATTCGGTACCAACAAATGTAAACGATAATACTTATAATAATGATGATAATAATACAAAATAACAATTCTTCTTAATCTAATAAAATAACAAGGCAATTCATTACATAACAGCTTAAAAGGTACTCCAGCGTTGTGGACCAAAACGAGCGGGTCGACTTTGGTCGTCACAATACTCTCCTTCGTCCGGGGGGGCTTGATGTGGGGTGTTGAGTCACAATATCCCGTTTTGGTGTGTTGATTGCTGGAACACTGCTGGTGGTGTTTTTGGTTTCTTTTCGTTCGCGATAACCAACCTACGATGACTGGGAGCAGAACAAAATGTTTAATTAATAGGCGGGGTATGGCAATTTATTGATGTTAGTACGCTATTATTCTACAAAAGGTTTTAATTCGCCAAGGTGCGCCGTGCGGGTTTCGCCACTCTCTACCCTACTCAGTCTAACTATGACAGGGGACACAAAACCTATAACGGTGTACGGGCCACCAAATTTTGGTGCCAACTTTGCTGTGAAATTGTCTATCGCTTTTGACATAGGGTGCTGCCGTACAAGGACAAGGTCCCCAATTTGCGGCTGCCATTGTCGCCGGCGTAAGTTGTACTGGTGACTTTGCTTCTGCGATGCTATTGCCATATTCCTCCGTACAATGGTGAAAATTTCCTGTAACTCGCTGGCTCGTTCCTCCGGACTCGTGTTTCGTGACCCCGTCCCGATAGTTACTTGATCGTATAAGGCTTTTGGCAGCCTTGGTTCCCGGCCTTGGGTTAGGAAGGCTGGGCTATAACCTGTGGTCTCAGAGACACTGCTGTTGACCGCTAGCATTATTTCTGGAAGCAGATCGTCCCAGTCGTTATGTCTTTGTTTCGTATACTGGGCGATGATTGTTTTTATCGTCCGATTAGCGCGTTCCGTCGGATTCTCTTGTGGGGTATACGGTGCCGTGAATTGTTGGCTTACTCCAGCCTCCGCCAGATATTTCTGTACCAGCCGTGCGGTGAATTGAGTGCCATTGTCGCTATGGAAGACCTTTGGTACTCCGAATCTAGCTACGATTCTTTCTCGCAATGCCTTGACTACTCCTTCGGCTGTGGCCTTCCTCATGGGGACGAGTTCGCACCACTTGGAAAACTTGTCAAACAACACTAATATCATCGTGTTGCCGTGTTTTGTTCTGGGCAATGGGCCGATGAAATCTGCACACAAGAATGACCATGGCTCTTCTGGAATTTGGGTCAACATTTGTCCTGCCGGTTTTTGTTGTGAGACTTTGTATCGCTGGCACACCTCGCAGCGTCGCACGTACCTACAGACATCTCGGGCCATTCCGGGCCAGTAGTAGCGACTGGCGATTTTATGCAGCGTCTTCCTGACTCCCAAGTGTCCTCCAGCGAGTTGGTCGTGAGCCTCTTCTAGCACCTTCGATCTGAGGTGACTTGCCACACACAGCTTCCAGGGAGTTGCGTCGTCGTTGTTCACTTCTCTACGGGTGTGCCGGTATAGCTGTGAATTGACGATGGAGTAGTCAGTGAACTCTTCTGGCCGTTGACGGACTGCCGCCATTTTGCCTTTGAGCCACTTACAGGTGATCTGGGATGGGGTTGTTTGAGCCAGGTTGACTTCTTCCAGAGGCTGCCGCGGCAGTGCATCGGCTACTGCGTTCTGCTTCCGCTTGCGATAGAGGATGTTGAATTTATTCTGCTGGAGTTCCATAGCACGAAATCTTTCTATTCTTTCCTGGGGGCTAAGTATCATAGCACTGCGTAGGACAGCCTCACGCGGCTGGGGGCTAAGCGTTATAGCACTGCGTCGGACAGCCTTGCGCCGGCGTGCTGACCTGGCTATAATCGGACTTACCTTCTTCTCTGCCTCGGCTACGTTGACTCTGGCTTCTGCTATCAGTCCGGCACAGGTAACGGTGGTGTTGAACGCTTTCAGGAAATCTACCCCAAGTATCAAGGGTTCCGTGGCAGCATCCATTAGGAGAAAGTCATGCTTGGCGGTGCGGTTACCCAAGGTTACGTGACATCTTACTGCTTCCGAGATGCTGGTTTTGGACCCGTCGGCCAACAGGACATCAATTTCTACCGCCAAATACTTCGGTTGGGCGAGCAGTGTTGTTACCAGACTTGGTGCTATGAAGCTGCGTGTAGCTCCCGTATCCACAACGGCGGTGAGCCTGTGGTTTTCGACCTTGAGGACGGCTTTTAGTTTGTCTTCTTCCCAGGTGAGGTGGGTGGTGCCTGTTCTGCTCTCGGCTGTTTGCATTTCGCAATGTTTTTGGCGAACGGAACAGTTCATCGTGCGATGTTGTTCCCCTCGGCTGTGGGTTGAAAGGGTCGGGATGCTCTCCATGTCGGCTGCCAGGGCGATGAGGTCATCTAGGGTAGCGAAATCTTTCCGACGGATGTACCATTGATAGTCGGCATGAGCATTGCGGAAGATGCGCTCTAGCTTTTGTTCGGCGGACAGCTCTGCGTGCCGCATCAGATCTTGTAATGATAATACGTAGTCCTTAAAGACTTCTCGTGGCCTTTGGACTCGTTTTCTGATCTCGTCGTCGAGTTTCTCAAAGTACCGAGGTGGCAGGAAAAAGTCGTAGAAATTTTTCTTGAAGTCCGACCACCGTTCCCACTGCTTATTGTTGTTTCTGAACCAAACGAGCGCACGGTCGCGGAGAAGTTCAGACATGACTCGTACTATATGGTTTACATCGATGCCATACAGATTGGCCAGCTCTTCCACCCGTTCGATGAATCCCAGCGGGTCCTTTCCACCGTCGTAGCGTAGGCCCCACTTTCGTACAAGTTCTATGTCGGCGAGGCGTGTTTCGGCGGCTGGCAGAACCGGCGAAGAGTATTTGGGCGCCAGCACTTCTGTTGTTATCGAGGTGGCGGGTATTTTATCATCTTCGATGACTGGCAGGGGCTGCCGAATGCTCAACGTGGCTTCGTGTCTGGCCTGCCATTCGAGGAGTTTTTTAGTTTGTTCGACTCCGTGTTCTAGGGTTAGATATTTCGCTAATCGTTTGCGAAGTTCTTCTACTGTGCCCACGGTGTTCTGTTCGCATTGGGCTAGGTAACCCATTAGCTCCTCCTTCTTCAGTGAGTAGACCCAAGCAGTCTTCAGCATGGTGTAAACGTTTGCGCGTAATTATATTTAGAACAAATTTTCTTAATTAAACAATGTAGATTTTTATAACTATTTTTTTTTCTTCGTGATTATTATTTCAAGTTTTTCCTTTCTAAGGAAAACAATATTTGATATTGTTGTGGACAAGAGTCCCTGCTCGGGCGCCAATGTAACGACACTCTCTGGCTGGTGGCTGGGGTAAGCTCAGCGGAGTCCAGTGTCGGGTCACATAAATTTATGAACAACACAAAGTCAAAGATTTTGTTTTAGTTCTTTATTAAAAATGGATGTTCACAATCCTTATACTAATTTCTTAAGCCTATAGCTAGTAGTTTTGTTCCCTGTGCTACTGAATGTCGCAGACTTTTGGGCTAGTGCCGGTATGATAGTAGTCGTGGGCTATCTTGCTCCTATTGGTCAGAGTCACCTTGGATCAGCAACCTGAGTTCCAATGGTATCCTCTGCCCACCCTAGCTATTCCTAATCCAAGGCCTACAAGCGGAGTTCGCGGCCTAGGAGAGATATTGAATCAGCAACCTGGATTCCAATATCTTTCCACGCTATGGTTTGGTACGAATTATATTGGAATAGCAACCTGGTTCCAATATGTGTTCTTACCAGAACGGGCGCTGCACACAAACTCTTTCTACACTAACTAACCTTGGATCTATAGACGGAGTTCACTGCCTAGGAGAGATATTGAATCAGCAACCTGGATTCCAATATCTTTCCACGCTATGGTTTGGTACGAATTATATTGGAATAGCAACCTGGTTCCAATATATGTTCTTACCAGAACGAGCGCTGCACACAAACTCTCTTTACCCTAACTAACCTTGGATCTATAGACGGAGTTCACTGCCTAGGAGAGATATTGAATCAGCAACCTGGATTCCAATATCTTTCCACGCTATGGTTTGGTAAGAATTATATTGGAATAGCAACCTGGTTCCAATATGTGTTCTTACCAGAACGAGCGCTGCACACAAACTCTTTCTACACTAACTAACCTAGTGCCTACAGACGGAGTCCACTGCCTAGGAGAGATATTGAATCAGCAACCTGGATTCCAATATCTTTCCACGCTATGGTTTGGTACGAATTATATTGGAATAGCAACCTGGTTCCAATATATGTTCTTACCAGAACGAGCGCTGCACACAAACTCTCTATCTACACTAACTACGACTACACTAACTACAACTACACTAAGGCCTACAGGCGGAGTTCACTGCCTAGGAGAGATATTGAATCAGCAACCTGGAATCCAATATCTTTCCACGCTATGGTTTGGTAGGAATTATATTAGAATAGCAACCTGGTTCTAATATTGGTTCTTACCAGCACGAGCGCTGCACGCAAACTAAACTTATCTTTGCAATGACTCGCCTTTTATACCTTTGTCTGCCATGCAAAACAATACACAATCATACGTACACAAGTATGCCTATTCGGTGTGTGTTGTGTCTGTTTTCTTAACAGCGCACAACCATACACAGTCACACGAACACGAGTATGCATATTCGATGTGTGTTGTGTTTGTTTTCTTACTAGCGACCCTACATGATGGTAGGTATCAGTGTTGGGTGACAACAGGGATAAAACCAAATAAGGTACCGACTGAATTCAAGTGACGGCCGAACTAAAAATAATACTGATGCTAGTGATAATAACAATCTACATATATACTAAGGCAATTCGGTACCAACAAATGTAAACGATAATACTTATAATAATGATGATAATAATACAAAATAACAATTCTTCTTAATCTAATAAAATAACAAGGCAATTCATTACATAACAGCTTAAAAGGTACTCCAGCGTTGTGGACCAAAACGAGCGGGTCGACTTTGGTCGTCACAGTGGCCAGATCACTGAACATAACAAAGTGGATCGCCTAATTTTGATCTGATAATAAATATTTTTATGTGTGCATTTTATCGAACTTTTTTATAATTGCTATATTAAATTTAATTAAGATTGTTAGACTAATTGCTCGAAAACTTGTTTTAAAATTTAAATTCAGAAAGACATGATAAATATTTCGTGGTACAAAAGGGAAGCCAACATCAAGGGCCGAATTACCGCATTCGTGATCGAGTAAAATTGTTCGTAAATTTCCTTTTTGGGATTATCTCATACGTGATCGTACAAGTGCTTTCGAAATTTCTGATTATAGCATTCGATAACGAGTACATAATCGAGTACCGGCTGTTTAAAATTCACTCGTTAGCTCTGTGTGTGCAAAAAAGACAAAAATGTAAGTTTATAAATGCATATTTTACATAATAAAACTATTTAATACAGCTTTATTCGTTTTTTAGGACAAATACAAACAAAATAAATGGCAGACAAAAATATGTTTTGGCTCAGTGTATGTTGGAGCACCAAGTAATCATTTCCAACAGTATGTTGGAATCCTCCACATGCTAAAAGGGATATGGCTGCAGCCAATTGTAGCTTTGGTGGAAGTGCGGTAGACATACATATGTCCTTCGAAACACAGCTCGGAAAGAAGAAAATTAAACGCATCTTTTGAAAGCCGGAAACATTTAATAAATCTAAAACATATAAAGAAATTAAAAAGGACAATAGAATATTGCAATTTACTTACGCATTTGGCGACAATGACATTGGATCACTTTTGTCTCGCATTTCTCTTCTAATACGTACTGTATTATAATCGTCTTCAGAATCAGAAGACGATAAACACAAAAAGAGGAATGTAGCCATTTTTTTAACAATTACATTTGTTTTTGCACAATATGTATTTTATTCTACAAAAATTAATTTAAAAAACCCACCAAAATTTTTTTATTTGCTTGAATTGCAATAAGCATATGACAGCTTCGTTTTAATTCCATTCCAATGTAAAAAACGATCTGGTACAATTTGTAAAAATTTCGATACGTTAGCTTTCGAGTGCAGTAATCCATCCATTCGATACGTTTCGAAATTTTATTCGATACGAAAGCTTACTCGATCACGAATGCGGTAATTCGGCCCCAGTTTTTCAAAATTCAATTTACACATCAGAGCAGAACAGCTGTTTTCGAAAGTCTCTACACTTTCATCATCAGTACTCATGTGTATATTGGTTTGTCACCACTTATTAGGTGACTTAGTGGCATATGATAACAGTTTTTATTTACACAAATTTTATTAGAAAATTTCATATCAGAACTATAAATATTTTTTTTTGCAAATGGATTTTCCTATACAAGAACTAATCAAGTGGAAATGTTATATTCGACCGGGTCGAATTTCATATAATATATAGCTTCAACGCCCATTAAAGCGGGCGGGGTCCAAACGTAGACTATATCGTGTTTTCCACAGACGGACGTATGGGCACTACCAGATCGTCTTAGACTTCATCACTGATCAAGAATATATATGGTATACTTTATGGGGTCCAATTCTTTTTGGGGGGTATTAAAACTGTATTTTGTCAGGGCCGCTGTGGCAAGCGCTGAGGGGGAGACATTTCACCTTTGCCATAAAGCTCTAAAAATAAACGTTTGCGATAGTTAAGTGTAAAGTTTATTTTTAATTATTTATTTTTTTGATAGGGTCATTTAGGGGCCAAGGGGCAGGAGAGGGGTAAGGCAGAGGAGGATCAGGTTTCGTCTTAGCTTCTTCATAAAAGATTAAAAATTTTATTTTTAAGTATTGTAGGCTTAAGTTATACAATTTGTTAAATTTTTACACTTTTTTTGCATATAATAACGCCTACTAAAAGGGGCGAAGTGCAAAAATTAATTCTTTTTTATTTCAAGTTTAACGCGTTGGACCCTCTTTGATATAAAAATATATCCTTTGCTTAACAAAATTAAAAAAAAATCTTTAAAAATTATGATGTTTTTTAGAGATTGGTTTAGTTTTTCTTAGGGAAAAATTTTTCCCTCTAGCCCAATTCAGCCCATTTACAAACCTGGCCTGTGCTATCCTTCAGTATATATTTATAGCAAGTTTCAGGGGTTGGCTCATTTCGTTTCGACTGCATCGTGGCAGACGGATGGACAGACATGGCTAGATCGTCTTAGTTTTCATCGCTGAATATATATAGGCTGAGTTCCAGAACATCAATATGCATTGCAGTGATGCTAAGTCTTATGTATTTTGTTTTTGTAACCAATGTAACTTGGCATCACTGCATAGTATTTTGATGTTTTGGAATTCGGCCATACTTTATGGGGTCTTAAGCTGAATTCACCCATTGTTTCGGAACAAAAAATTTGTTCCGAAACAATTTTTTTTATATGTAGTTTGACGTCTCTCTTTTTGAGAGAGTGAGCGAAAGAGAGTTAACTTGGTTCGGAACATGAATTGGTTTAATTTTAATTTTTGTTCAGAAACATTTCAACTGTGCATTAATTAAATCTTTTTAATCTGAAGTGCGAATTTTGGGGATTTTGAAAATTTCTTTGGGAATGGAGGGAATGTTTCAAACATCCTCATTTTTTTTTATTATCATTAATTAAATCTGTTTCCACTGTAGTGCAAATTTTGGGGATTTTGAACATTTCTTTGGGAATTACGGGGATGTCTGAAAAAAATCTTTTATATGTTTTCCTTAGCATTAATTAAATGCTTTTACGCTGAAGTGGGATATTTTGGGATTCTACAAATCTCTTTGGGAATTACGGGTATGTCTTAAGAAAATCTCATATGTTTTCCTTAGCATTCAATAAATCTTTTTACGCTGACGTGTGAATTTTTAGACCAAAATATGGATAAATGAAAATTTTATGGTTGTCCTTAGCATTAATTACATACTTTTCAGCTGAAGTGCGAATTTTTGGGATTTTAAAAATTTCTTTAGGAATTGCGGGGAGGTTCTAAAAAAATCTCATTTGTTTTTCTTAGTTTTAATTGAATATGTTTACGCTGAATTGTAAATTTTGGGGATTTTGAAAATTCCTTTAGGAATTACGGCGATGTCTGAAAGGGATTTCATTTGTTTTCTTTAGCATTAATTTTGAAATTTCAAATTTTTAAGTAAAGTTGAGCTGAGATGCCACATCATATTATATAAACATCTATATAATACAATACGAGTACAATCTTAATAAAATTAAATGTTTATTTTATTAAGATTTTTTAATTTACAATTTGTTTATTACACAATAAAATATATGAGTGTGATGCCAAGAAAACAAGTAAATTGCATTCATCTGCTACTGTGCTGCCTAATTGAAAAACTAACACGCATCGTTTACAAAAATATCTCATATGGTATCTTTGTTTTTCCAGAACAATTGTTCGAAGTGGGTGAATCGTTTCAGAACAAACTCTCAAAAAACTAAAAAATTTGTTCCGAAACAATGGGTGAATATTTTGCTGAGGGATATTTTGCTGACAAACTTCCAATTCTTTTTTAGGGAATATAAAACAAAAATACAGGGAAAATACTGAAAAATCCCCCTTTTGAGATTTTAAAAATTTTCTTTGGGAATTGTGGGGACATATTTTATTTCTTTTTCCTGCAAGATTTCACAAAAAAATAATATTTATAGCATCTTTTTGTATTCAAGATTTCTTAAGTCTGCATTTTTTGTAAGAGGACCAGCACCCAGGTGATCAACCCTACAAATACAATGTGTGGCAGCTGGAAGGACAACAGACGGAGAGGGGTTTTGTGGACATGCGGTATAAGCGTTCTGCTGTTAGTTTATACGAATAAATTTTTTCTGTAATTTGTAGATCGATTCGTTGGTACATCGACCACAATTGGATGTGATCTTAATAAGAGAAACTTTCAGTTTAAATTGGTAACTATTCCACAAGACGCATCGACAAAGTGAAAATTAAAAAGAAACATTTTTTAAAGTGTTTCTCTTTCTTAGGAAAAAAGTTAATTTTAAAAGTTTTTGTAATTACAAACTTTTTCGGTTTCTTAAAATTTGCAAGGGCTATTATCGATCTCCTTACACGTTCCACTGTGCATTTGCACCATAAAAAGCCAACAAAAATTTTTAGCCACAAAAAAAAACAATATATAAATAAATAACCAAAGATTGTATTTGTTTAACAGTTTTTTTTTGTAATATTTTTTTGGTGAATATTTAATTTACGGAAAAATATTTTAACGACAACGTTGACCCAGTTAACACAGTCGGAGACACACGCATACATTAACATAACCGTACACATACACAGGCACACATTCTTTAAGCCAGTTGATTATTATAATGGCTTTTGGTTGTTGTTTTTGTTCACAACCAAAAGCTGCTAATTTACAAGACACAGAACTCTGCTGGTTTTTTTCTCCCCTTTGCAAATTAACAATGTTATTTTTGTATATATTTTTTTTGTTATTGTTTGTGTTTTTTTTTATTGCCAATTACAAAGAAAGTGTTAAAGAGCGTAAGGCGCGGGCTGTAGAGGATTGTGATTTTTTAAATCTTAAGTTAAGAAACGTAATCAGGGAATGAAAAATATTGCCAAGATATTGGATTAAGTAGAGGGTGTGGTGGAATAAATGAAAGAGGAGAAATACGTTATGCTATTTGCAATACAAAAACAAAGAAAAAAATAAAAAATTTTGCAGCAACGAGAACAACGTTTTTGGCCATGATTAAAGAGCTCATATGACATCATGCCGAATTAACTTCTTTTCCATGATGGGAAACAAGAGGCATTCATTGTGTGACTCTTTCTTAAATAATCATCTTGTCAAATTTTATAATAAAATTTTATTATAAAATGTTTTCTTCTCATGACGCATGGAGGAGTAATTGACACCTTTTTGGGGGAAGAGTATTAAATTTTTATAATTGTGGCAACCGAAGTAACTGGCATGAAGAACCAAAGGAACTTGGATTTAATTATATTATAACTTATGCTGCATGACTGCAGTCATGCTGGAAGCAGTTGTACAGGATAAGCATCTATTGTAAAAGTCAAGCTGACTTATTCTCAATAGAATGGCAGAAGAAATTAACAGCAAAATTATTGAGATTCCACAGCATGACGTCGGGGAAGCCAAGCAGTCCTTCCACGAGTGGAATGTGACCAAATCTCCGGAAGCTGTCGGGAAATTTTAAAAGGATAATTATTTGTAGTGCTGCTGTCTCAGTTTCTATCCTGAATTCATGAAACTATTCGACACGAGTTCCATTAGAGTCCAGCGCAGGCATGGCTTGATGATGCCAGATAATACGACGGTCAGCATTTTGCAGCGTGACAAAATAAATTTGAGTGGTTGCAGTTAACAATTGAAGATCTTGTGTTTGTTGGAGCTGGTTTGGAGAGCAAGCAGTTCTCCCATTATTGACTCGTAATGGGTCAAAGAACAATGAATGGATGAGTAGATGATCAGTGAACTCATAACAATCTCCGAATGAGACCTCGTAAACACGGCGAGTTTTAAGCCAATTAAGACGCAATATTTTGTGCTTACGCTTTGGCGTTTGGGGAATGGTGCTGCCCCAACCGTATTTACCGTGTTGTAGGCATTGAGGAATCAGAAGATCTCGTTGCTGTTAGAATGAAACTACAATCTGGGGGCAAATTACGGCATTCAATATCGATCTGAATTTGTATTTAAATTGTATTGAAATTTCGTTCGATATCGAATGCGGTAATTTGGCCCCCTAATTTTTGATTGATGAATTACATCTTTCCTGCCTCCAAGGAATCACTTTTTAAGACAGTTTAAGACACATTCTGCTTCTTATGATCTCCTCACTATTTTTACCACTTATGCTAGGAACACAACTGGGACGAACGACGAATTTCGCTTAGTACGACGAATTAGTTGGTAAAAAATCGCTCTATAAATTCGTCGTATGAAACGCAATAACGACGAATAAATTAAAATAATAAGCAAACAAAATTTTAATATATGTTTTTTTAAATCATTGTAATCCTCTGATGCCAGCCAGATTGTTAAGACACTCAATAATTATCCCGGTGTTATCCATTTTTTTTCAGAACAAATTCCTTTTTGTAATTATTTTCTGAAAATTTTTTTGTCTGTAAATAAATTATTATTTTCATTTAACAGCTGATGGGGTGACCATATGAAAAAGTGAGAAATAGAAAGAAAAACTATATTATAAAAAGTGTTCAAAATTAATAAAAAGCCGTCCGAATGATACATTTTTGTGAATTAGTGAATGCATTTTTAGTATGTACTGAAAATTTTAGTGCTACATGCAACAATACAGTAGTGAACTATGTTTTTCCACAAAAAACCAGTTTGAGTATATGAAACCTGGTCACTTTATATTGATTTGTTCGTCGTTCGTTGACGAAACAATTAGAAATAAATGTATTTCAACTTTCGCTGAGTATGACGAATTTCGCCCAACGCCACGATTGTGTGCATTTTCATATACATCAATGTGTTTTATTTTTGGCGACGAATATTCGCGACCAAAAATTCGTCGTTCGTCGCAGTTGTGTTCCTAGCATTACACTCCTATCGAAATTAGAATACAACGTTTATGTCTGGGCCGGTGCTTTAAAGTCTATTTAAAAATTTCTTAATTGTGTACAAGAGAGAGCGAAGAGAGCCAGCGGTGATATTAGAGTGGCCAACTCTATTGACTTACTGGAGCATCGATGCAATGTGGGTTGGGTTTTATAGCCTTTTTACACTGACCTACATCTTACATCTTTCATCAATTTGCAAAGATGTTAACATCTTCCCATAAGAATTATACAGGGAAGAAAGTTTACATCTTTCTACATCTGCAGAAGATGATCCTTTCTCATTTTGTTCCACCTTACATCTTTCGTTATTTTAAGTGTCATCACTAAAAAAATGGCAAAAAATCGATTTTCTTTGGGTCATCACTAGCAAAATGACATTGCAAAAAATAAACAAAACAAATTTATTCAACAGAAGAAAATGAGCGGCACATGTAAGTATTTCATAATTTTAATTTAATTAATTAATTTTAATTTAATTAAATATTTTTTATTTTTAACAAAAGTTATGCGTCTTTTCTTTTATTTTTTGACAGCTGAATAAATGAAAGATGTTGCCAATGTAAATTCATGTTTCACATTTTCAACATCTTCCATGCGATTCACAAAGATGTAGGTCAGTGTAAAAAGGCTATTACTGTTACTGTTGCCGCTACTACAACGAAATATGCCCAAGTGATACAAAGTAATTTGTAACCGAAATGCGATCCCATATTCTGTCTCCCTATGAATAGGGAAGTCGAATATGCAACCAGAGCTGGACAATTTAAACTTGTATTTGGTATATAAAAATCACTTTAATAAAATAAATTTTTGTTATATATTTTTTTGTTAATCAAACCTATTTTATTTCTCACAAACAATCAAATTGGTTTTAAAATATTAAAGAATATCAAAAAGACGATTCCAGAGGTGGACCATCGCATAGTTTCTTTTGTATAGGTACATAAAAGTAGCCAACTAAAACAAAAATTTTCTTTTTAATTAAATATATTTGTTGTTTACGAAAGAAATTCATTGGTTTAGAAAAAACCAAAAAGACAGCTCCAGAGTCCTATTATTATTATTAAAAATAATAATAATAGGAAAGGCAAAATAGACAGCTCCAGAGCTGGAAAATTACATTGGTATTAAAAAAATAGGAAAGGCAAAAAATACAGGTCCAGAGCTGGAAAATTACATTGGAATTTAAATAAAAATAATATTAGAAAAGGCAAAAAGACAGCTCCAGAGCTGGAAAATTACATTGACATTAAAAAAATTAATAATAATAATAATAGAAAAGACAAAACAAAAACAGTTCCAGGGCTGGAAAACTACATTGGTATTAAAAAAATAGAAAAAGCAAAAAATACATCTCCAGAGCTGGAAAATTACTTTGGTATTAAAAAATAATAATAATAGAAAAGACAAAACAGCTCCAGAGCTGGAAAAATACAATGGCATTGAAAAAATTAATAATAATAATAATAGAAAAGCCAAAAAAGACAGCTCCAGAGCTGGAAAATTACATTGGCATTAAAAAAATTAACAATAATAATAATAATAATAATAATAATAATAATAATAATAATAATAATAATAATAATAATAATAATAGAAAAGGTATAAAAGACAGTTCCAGAGCTGGAAAATTACATTGGTATTAACAAAAAAATAATAAAATAAAATAATAATTATAATAGGAAAGCCAAAAAAGACAGCTCCAGAGCTGGACAGTTACATTGGTATTAAAAAAAATAGAAAAAGCAAAAAATACATCTCCAGAGCCGGAAAATTACATTGGTATTAAAAAAATAATAATAATAGAAAAGCCAAAAAAGACAGTTCCAGAGCTGGAAAAATACAATGACATTGAAAAAACTAATAATAATAATAATAATAATAATAATAATAATAATAGAAAGGGCATAAAAGACAGTTCCAGAGCTGGAAAATTACGTTTGTAATAAAAAAATAGTAATAATAGAAAAGCCAAAAGAGACAACTGCAGAGCTGGGAAATTCCATTGACATTAAAAATATAATTATAATAGAAAAACCGAAAAAGACAGCTCCAGAGCTGGAAAATTACAATGGCATTGAAAAAATTAATAATAATAATAATAGAAAAGCCAAAAATGACAGTTCCAGAGCTGGAAAATTATATTGATATTAAAAAAATTAATAATAATAATAATAGAAAGAGCATAAAATACAGTTCCAGAGCTGGAAAATTACGTTTGTAATAAAAAAATAGTAATAATAGAAAAGCCAGAAAGACAACTGCAGTGCTGGGAAATTCCATTGGTATTTAAAAATATAATTGTAATAGAAAAGCCAAAAAATACAGCTGCAGAGCTGAGAAATTCCATTGGTATTAAAAAATATAATTATAATAGAAAAGCCAAAAAAGACAGTTCCAGAGCTGGAAAATTACATTAGAATTAAAAAAATAATGGTAATAAATAAGCCAAAAAATACATTTCCAGAGTCGGAAAATTACCTTGGTATTAAAAAAATGTAGAAAAGCCACAAAAGACCGTTTCAGAGCTGGAAAATTACATATATTTGAATATTGAAGTAACTAAATTAGACTAATTTTTTCCAATTTACAATCAACATTATTTTCCTCTATATTCATAAAATTAAAAAAAAAACTTTGATATATATTTTGTTAAAATTTTTTTCATGCAAAATTTTATTGAAAAAGATTTCAAATACATTTGATTTTCTTATGGCTACGGGGTTGCATTTTAAAAAGAAATAAATTAGTACTGAAAATTAGAGAGATCAAGCAGATGGTTCCAGGGTTGGTACATTCGACACGGCCGAGTATAATAATTTTTAGTTTCAGTTTTTTAGTTTTTATATTCAGTTTTCAATATTTTTTGTCACATACGAGTATTGAACACACACGTCTAAAGTTTCATCATCTGTCCTCTGAATAATGTCGCCTCCTGTCAATAGTTCGGGTAAAATAGATCTAATCCAGTTTTGGGAACAACACGGGCGATTTTCAAGCTTTTATTTCAGTTATATACTAATAAATAATATAGCTAATATGCTTGAGGTATATTTGTTGAATTCTCGTTATTATTACATATTAAGGAATTTTTATAAATATTATTGATTGCATTGATGATGAGTTTTCGTACGTCATGTTTCACTTGTTGAGAGATCAATTATGTATTAAGTTTTCAGCAGACGTGGCTGAAGGTCTACTTTAACTGAGACTCATTTCTGTATTTAAATAATTAGCTGTTCACAGTTGGAGATCCATTCTTGCTGCCCATTAATTATTTTTACGATAAGGCTGTGGCCACAATTACATGGGAAACTAAGCAACAATTTTGTTGTTGTTGTTGCTGTTGTAATAACAAAAAAACAAAAAAGATGTATCCCTGTTTATAAATTAAATATTTTCGCATATGAAATTGGTTGATCGGCGGTGTTCGATTTGGCGTCATGATTTTTCGTTTTTAAATTATAACAAGTTCGTTGTGATGTTGTTGTTGTGTTGTCTTCAATCAAACTCAACATGTCCAAAACGCGATATGTGAAGCAAAGAAAACAAACGAAAGAAGAACGGTACATTCGACTGGCTCGAATTTTGAATACCCTCCAAATATGTAGTATATAAAAATTCTATTTTCTAGGGGTCACTCCGGCAGGAGCCGTGAGGGAGACATCTCCCCTTTGCCATAAAATATCAATTTTTGGGATTATTAAGAGAAAAAAAATTTTTTTTTGTTAATAGGGTCATTTAGCGGTCATTTAGGGGGCAAGAGTGGGGTGGGGGGAGGGTAGGGCAGACGAAGATCAGAGAACATCTCAGCTGCGTCATAAAAGCTTTAAAATTTAATTTTTAACGAATGTAGGCTTAAGGTGAATTCAGGGGTGCCGCAAGGCTCTGTTCTATCTCCTACTCTCTTCCTCATCTTTATCAATGACCTTCTATGTCAAACTTCTAACCCTATCTACTCTTTCGCGGATGATAGCAGCATCAACCACTCTTTTTCGTTCATCAGCCGGCCAAGCCTGGAGGAGATTGACGCCAGAAGACAAAGAATGAGCGAGTCGCTCACGAGTGATCTCGTGTCAATCTCCGAATGGGGTCACCTAAGACGCAGTGCTGCGTGCTTACGAATAGGCGGCTAGTGGAGAGTTCTGCGCCATCCGTGTTTATGGATGGTATAGCTAATGGGGAATCAGAAGCTCTTGATGTTCTTGGTATGAAAATACAGTGTGACGTTCCATGGACTGATCACATTTTTCATATTTCAAAAGAAGTATTCAAGTGCCTCGGCTTTTCAAGACGGTGTAAGACATACTTCACCCCAACTGATCTCCTCACTATATATATCACCTACATCCGACCAAAGATGGAATACAACTCTCATGTATGGGCCGGTGCTTCAAAGTGTATTTTGAAGTTGCTCGACTGCGTACAGGAGAGAGCGAAGAAGCTCATCGGTGACAGTAGGGTAGCCAACTCTATTGACTCGTTGGAGCATCGACGCAACGTGGGGTGTGTTTCACTGTTCTACCGATACTACAACGGCTTGCGTTCTGGTGAATTAAGGGAGCTTATGCCTGAAAACCGTTTATTCTTGCGAGCTACCCCTACTTCATATAGGGCGCATCCTTTTGTGGTTGAGTTGCCAGTGAACCGCACCACGCATTACTGAGAGAATTCGTTCTTTGGCCGAACGGTTCGTATGTGGAACAAACTTCCAGCAGAGGTCTTTCCTGCCAATTTCAACTTGGGGAGGTTCAAATCGAACGTCCACACACACACTACTCCCTCTATCCTCCTTGCCACAAACAATTTTCCTAGTTCTGGCACAATGCATCGCATATGTAGGCGTCATCCCCTGAGTCCAAGAAAAAAATTTTTTTTTCTTAAATATTTAAACAATTTTTTCATATAATATGTAACTTCAACGCCCACTAAAGGGGCCGGAGTCCAAAATTAGACTATATCGTGTTTTCACAAACGGACGTATGCGCATTGCTAGATCGTCTTAGACTTTATAACTGATCAAGAATATATATACTTTATGGGATTCAATTATTTTTAGGGGATATTATAACTATATTTTGTCGGGGCCACTCTGGCAAGGTCCGTGGGGGGAGGGGGGGACATTTCATCTTTGCCACAAAAACTTAAAATAAGTTTTGATAGGGTCATTTAGGGGGTAAACGGGGAGGAGGAGGGTAGGTCAGAGGAGTACCAGGCTACATCTCAGCTTCCTTATAAAAGCTTAAAAATGTTATATTTGAGGAATGCAGGCTTAAGTAATAGAATTGGTTAAATTTTTAAAACTATTTTTGTATATAATAACGCCTACTAAAAGGGGCATGGTTCAAAAATTATTTTTTTGTAAGTTTTATGGCTCTAAGTTTAACGTGTGAACCTTCTTTGACATAAAAATATATCATTAATTTTCTCAACGGGCTTAAGTTCGAATCTGCAAGACTGCAAACCATTTTTTTTTATTTTTTATTATTATTTTATTAATAAATGAATTTGTTCAAATTCTATTTATTAATTTATATTAAGATTGGAATATTAAGAATATTTTTCAATAATCATCAAACCAGCAGAACGGATCAGTACTGATTTCGAGGCCGTTATGCCATCTCATCAGCGTTTGATATTCCTACTAACTAGCACCACTTGCAAAAGTGGAAAAATTGAACAAAGAACGCTGATGAGATGGCGTAGCGGCCTCGAAATCAGTACTGATCCGTTCTGCTGGTTTGATGATTATTGAAAAATATTCTTAATATTCGAATCTTAATATAAAAAATAATAAATAGAATTTGAACAAATTCATTTATTAATAAAATAATAAAAAAAAAAAATGGTTTGCAGTCTTGCAGATTCGAACTTAAGCCCGTTGAGAAAATTAACAATTTACATAAGAAAGTTCGACTAATAAAAATTCATACATAATAAAAATATATCATTGGCTGAACAAAATTCCAAAAAAAAAACTTATTATGTACTTTTTAGAGTTTGGTTTTAGTAGAAAAATGGCCCAATTATGCCCCTGGACCAAAATCCGCACCAAACAGTGCGTCGGCTTTTCAATGTATGCGTGCGGGTTTTCTGTGCTCCAAATGCGACAATTTTGCTTGTCAAAATGAGCTTCATCTGAAAAGATAATTTTTTTTGGCGAAATCGGCATCTTCTGTAAGTCGATCGCAGGCCCAAAGCGATCGACTTACAGATCCAAAGCGAAAACGCATTGGACCATATCAACCATATTCGTTCAGCGGAAGGATAAAACTAATTATCTGTCAAATCAGACGTTGAAAAAAAAGTTGATTTTGCGGACCCTATACTTTATGGGGTCCAATTCTTTTTGCAGGGTATTACAACTGTATTTTGTTGGGGTTGATGTGGCAAGAAAGGGGGAGGGGGAACATTTCCCCATTGCCATAAAATGCCATAAAACACAAAAAATAAATTTTTGGGGCAATTAAGTGTAAACAAAAAAAAATTTTTTTTAAAGGGTCATATAGTGGGCAAGGGGGAGGAAGGGGTTAGGTCAGAGGAGAAACAGGTTATGTCTCAACTTCGTCATAAAAGCTTCAAAATTTTATTTTTAAGGATTGTAGGCTTAAGTAATACAATTTGTTAAATTTTTACTCATATAATAACGCCTACTAAACGGGGCGGTGTCCAAAAATTTATTGTTTTTATTTTATGGCCCCAAAGTTTAACACGTTGGATCTTTTTTGACACAAAAAATATATCATTTGCCTAACAAAATTACAGACAAAAAACTTTAAAAATTATATTGTTTTTTTAGAGGTTGGTTTAGTTCTTCTTAGGGGAACTTTTTTCCCTCTGGCCCGATTCAGTCCATTTACGAACTTGACCTGTGCTATACTTCAAGATATATTTATAGCAAATTTCAGGGGTGCGGCTTTAGACTGTATTTTGATTTCCACACACGGACGGACGGACGGATATGGCTAGATCGTCTTAGATTTCATCACTGATCAAGAGTATATATACTTTATGGGTTCCTAGAGTTATAGTTCGCTACGTTACACACGGAATGACATAGTGAGCATACGCTCCGATTCGTTTTTGGAGAGTATAAAAAAGAAATAAATACAGCTCGTCTGTTTACTCCAGTTACAGTGTTTTATGTTGGATGTTGTTAAACGAATGCACGCCAATAAGAAATGAAATAAATGAAAGAAAAAATTAACCCAATTATGTCCATAAGCAGTGTAATCAATGTGGACGACAACACAAGCTAGTACGAGTAACAACGAGCCATTACATGCGAATAGTGCTCGTATAACAATTTCAAACACACACACACCCGGTACGATGCAGGCAACAACTTGCACACACATTCATATGGACTGGAGTATTTCTGAGCGCAGGAGTGTGTGTGTGTGTGTGTGTGCACATTTAAGGAATGGAACACACAAAGTCTCATACAAGGCATTGGTACGAGTAGGAACTTGTATAAAGATTTAATTCAAGACAAGTTTTGCCGAACAGTGATATACGGGCAACAGCAACACACATTATTTGGTTCGGACAACAGCAATCATCATATAAACTACACGCACACACACACACGCACGCGTTGCACTCACTCACACGCTTCTATTCCAGTCCATATAAAATTTATTTACCAACAACCTGGTCAAAGTATTTTAGATGATGTTGTTGGTTCGGTGTTGTTGCTGCCGCTTATGAAAAAGGCCAGAACTTCCGTCTTGTCAAAATGTGGGTCATATTATGAATGTAGTTTAATATCTTTTATTTATGCTCGCTATTGTATTCATGTACCCTACACCAAACGTACTGCAGGTCAAGGTGCGTTAAGTCGGCATTGTTGTTTGTGTGTGTGAGTAATTGTTAAAAATTAATTGGAATGCCAACACATTTTGACCCAGTGGCAATATCCGTTAACGATCAGCATTTTTTGTGTGTTGGCTAGTCCAGCAAAACACTTTAAGGCATTTTTGTTACGTGTATTTCTTTGAATGGGTTATTAATTAATGAGTTGCAGCCATTGTTTTCAATTGATAATAAATAATGAATTACTTGCATAATGAAAGTAACAAATCATCTGAGCTGGTGGAAATGAATCTCAAATTTGTAATCAATCAAATAATTGGAATTTTTTTTATATATAAAACCATTCAGTTAAGTCAACAAATTCTTTTGGCAAAATTTTTTTTTGTCATAAGAAAATGTTGGAAGAGAGAAATTTAACAGCAAAGTAAAATCTAGGAGATCCAATCCTTCATAAGAAATGTCCTTCGTTGAACTGAATGACTTTCGTACATAAATTTTTCTTTTGATTGAGCATATTTTTCATTCAAGAGCAATTTTAAATGAATTGCAATTCTTCAAATGAATTGTATTTGAAAAAATTACTAACTTTTTAAACAAAAAGTTTTTTTGATGTGTTAACATCTATACGCGCGCCTCTAGGGCAGTAAACTATTAGTTTCAATACATACGCAAGTGTAAGTGTAAGAGTTTGTTTGTTTGTTGTTGTTGTTGCTTGGCAGTCGGTATTGAAAGTGATTATTGGGCGATTTTCGTATAATTTTCCCACGCGATTTTCTCCGGAAATTCATAGCCGATTTTATTAATTTTTGGATTAAAACGCTAGTGCGGGTTTCGACGAAGACTTTAAGCCAAAAATTAAGGCGATCCGATATCGGCGAGTGGAGATTTAAGTGTTTTAATTCGGAGTATTAATTTGGAGTAATATTAAAAAAGTGTTTTATGTTGATCTTCGGTTTTGTCTTATGCATAGCAAAGAGAATAGTGACGTGGTTATACGTACATATATAAAAATGAGATAGCAAGACAGCAACGTATGTAGCTTATGTACAAACATAACAATGTATGTATGTACATTTGTCTGTTGCTTTGCATTCTCTTTGTTTTTTGTGGGTTTAATATAAAATAAATAAACAAAAAGGTGTTAACACATCGCCCGTGAGTTCGAACACTCATTGATTTTTTTAAACAAGCGCTAAGACATTTTTTACTATAGGGGATTTTACAAGTTTGTGCGAATCTAAATTTGAAGTCAAGTGGCAGGACATGCACATCTTTAACCCAAAAAGCTTTATATGTATAAATTTAAAATGACGGTCGGAAAACTTAATACTGTATCGCAAATCATTAAAAGTCAACAACAAAGTAATTTTTTAAGGAGAAGGTGAAGTTGGAAAAGGCTAAAAAAAAAATGGTGCGTGTCAAGTGCGTTTACGTTCTACATTCATTTTAGTACAACAAACAAAAAAAAATATATATAAAAAAATGAAAAATAAATAAAAAGAGCTTTTTTGTGTTTATTTTTCTTTTTTGTGTTTTTGTATTCTTCGTTTTAACCTAAAGCTGAGTTTGTTGTTGTTTTCATGGCTCCCCTTTGACTCTTGCCAGTCATCAAGTGCAACCAGAATCTCGGCTATGCCATGTTTAATGATGCGGCTCGCAACAAGTGCAACAAATAACGTTGTCGCATCAATAAATTAAATGCATGAAAGTACAAAAACATCAGCAATAACTATAGCAACAACAGCAACAGCAACAACAACAACAAAATCACATTCTATAGCAAATGAAATGTACGACACAACCCAACGTGGTGTATCCGTATCCAGTCATGTTGCCATGATTAAATCTCTGAATGATGAGTGCGAGTTAGTGTTTGAGATACAAACAACAGCAACAGGTTCTTCTGCTGTCGCACTACACTGTTTTAGTGTTTTATGTTGCTGTTGCTGTTTAATTTTCTTTTACTTGCGGGCCTTTTCTGAAGAAGATTTTCAGACAAAAACTACAACAGCACCCAACAACAATGCCGTAGTGATTAAGTTTTTACAACAAATGTAAAAACAATAGCAAACAAGAAAAAGAAGAAGAAGAAGAAGAAGAATAAAAACAAATTAAAGAATACAATTTGGAGTTGAAAACCTTATCATTAATTCCGTCAATGTAAGTTTTGGTTTGTTTTGTTTTGTTTTTGTATATTTTGTCGACATATTTTCTTAAGCAGTTGCTGGAAAAAAAAGTAAAAACGTTATATTGGACCGGGTCGAATCTTAAATACCCTACAAATATTTAGTAAATAAAAACTGTATTTCTATTCTTCTTAAAATTTACATTTTTATGGTATTTGTCTTAAGTAAACAAAAAAAAAATTTATTTTAATTTCCAATGTTTTGGGAGGAGCATGACTGAGACTCTTTTCCATCAGCATAAAAGCAATTTACGTATTAATATTTTATATCAACGTGCAACTAAGAGACTGAGATAAATTAAAAATGTTTAAATTGTTCGAAATTTTAATTTAAATCCCAGAAAGACATGATAAATATTCCAAGGCACAAAGGCAAGTCAACATCAGTTTTTGTTATTCAACTTACACAGCAGAGCAGAACAGCTGTTTTCGAAAGACGCAACCCTTTCATCATCAGTGCTCATGTGTATTGTGTTTTTCGCCACTTATTAGGTGGCTTAGTTGAATGTGATAGCAGTTCCTATTTACATGTTCCTATGTGAACGTTTTCCAATTTTATTATTGGTAGCTCAAGCCATAGCTTAAATTGACTTGCCTTTGTGCCTTGGAATATTTATCATGTCTTCCTGAGATTTAAATTAAAATTTCGAACAATTAGCCTATAGAATCTTAATTCAATTTAATATAGCAATATAAAATGTTCGTTAAAAATTCTTACTACATGAAAATGTTTAACCTGCTGGGTCACAGTTCCTTTAACAGCCATACCTAAATACGGGCGGCAAGCGTTTTTTAGCTGTCAAAAGTTCACATGTCCATACATTTTGTATGGAGCATACCGAAATAACGCGGTATAAAATAATTAATTTCCTGAAGAAGTCACACAAAGGAGTGACGAAATATTGAAATTAAAAATTAAATTAAAATAAAGAGACCTTAAGCTTAAAAATATCAGAATACAATAATAATTAAAAAGAGGTCAAGAAACCAGAAGAATTTGACAGAGCGTTTTCTAATGAAGTTAGTTGCAACATAAAACAATTGTAAGCAGAGAAAAAAAGCAAAAATTTACAAAAGTGAAATTAATAATAAAAGAAAAAATTTGTGCACTTCGTATTAGAAAATGGAGATAAGAAAATATTTACAATATGACTATATACATACATATGTATGCACGTTTGTAATTTGTACTAAATTTCAATAACGAAATCACAAATGTCATTCGTCCAGCTGTTAAAATAATCAGGGTTGTTTAATTTGTTTGTTTGATAACCCTGTTTTTATTGTTTTTTGGCATAACGTTGCCGCTTTTGTTTAGGTCTGGCATTTCAGCGTTAAAGCTCAGCGGAAAAAAACGTTCCGCTTTCCGTCCGTATTAGACATTTCTGGGCCCAATTTTAAAACTATGTAGGGTCACTCCGAGAATGGCCATGGGGGAGACATTTCATCTAAATCGTAAATTTAAATTTTTATTTAATTTTCGTGGCAGTTAATTGTAAAAAAATTTTTTTTTGATAAGGTCGTTTAAGGGTCAAAGGGGGAAGATCAGAGAACATATTATAAATTACATATTTAAGGAAGGCAGGCTTATGGAATACAATTTGTTAAAAATTTACACCCACTAAAGGGAGCGTGGACCAAAAATAGACTATATCATGTTTTCCCTCGACGGACGTATGGGCACCGTCAGATCATCTTAGACTTCATCACTGATCAAGAATATATATATATATATATATATATATATATATATATATATATATACTTTATGGGATCGCAGAGGGATATTTCGCTACGTCACAAATGGAATGACAAAGTGAATACAGCCCACAATTCTTGTTTGTAGGGTATAATAAAGGGTGGGCAAATTTGAGGTTAGGAAGTAAATTGCATGTCAAATGATGAAATATCAAGAATTGAGCTGCCATCCTTTGGACGGGTGGACGGACGAACATGGCTAGATTGTCTAGATTTCATTATTGGTCAAGAATATATACATATATATATATATATATATATATATATATATATATATATTTAAAGAGGTCTTACAGGGATATTTCACTAAGTTACACAGTGAATGACAAAAAGATAACACCTCCCAATTTTCACCTAAATTTGGCATAAAATTTTGCCTTTTCCACATGCTCTTTTACCTCTTCTTTAAGCGATTCGCTCTCCACAAATACAGTCACACGAGCATGCATGCAATCATTCAATATTATGCCTGCCTGTATAATCAAGTCAATAGTAATCATGCCGCATACCAAACACAACGTGATATGGGCCAAACGTACTCGTACCATTACGTGAATTACCGCGCTCCTAAAACAAATAAGAAAAAACTTGACTCCCTAAGCAACAACAACAATAACAGCAACAACAAGACTGTAAAACTAAAGAATAATATGAACGAAAATCTATACAAGAGACGAAGTATTTTTCAACCCAACCCAAGATGACAACAGAGAATAAATTCCAAATCGCAGATAAACGAAAAAAACTTTAAATTAAAAGAACATCAAGCAGAATGCATGAATAAAACGTTTGACTGCGATGCGTTTGTTGGATTGCGATCCAAAAGATATCGAAAGCAATAAAATGAATTCGATGAAAATGCCACAACAAAAGTCATGTGAAATGATGTTACGATTTGTTTTCCCAATTCTCAGGAATAAATATTCAATTTAATTCATGTTTAAGTTGAATTTGTTTTTTGTCTTCCGTATTCAAGTCGTTATTATTTGCAAACTTTTGATGCTGAACAAAATTAAGCGCAAAATATTGTGGGACAACAAAAGAGAGTTTTACCAATAACTATTATTATTTTTACTACAAGTTTTCTTATCTTTTTGTTTTAATTTCTTTACATTTTTTATAGGCAATTTTACTTGTAATTTACGAAATTCAAAACAAAAACATGTTACACAAGAAAAACCAAATAAATAAAATAGAACAAAAACGGATGGAAAAATCTATTTCCTCTCTGCTTTCGTTTTAAGTTCTAAACACTTAGACGACAGCAGACTTCACAACTTCACGGCTTCAAATGCTGCCAACTCCAAATGCTGCTCTGAAGTCAGCTTCATAATTATTTTGAAGACAGCAACAACAAACGACACATTTTAGCAATACAAAATTCAAGGATGCCGCATTTATATTTTATAATGAATAAAATTAAAGTTATTGATAAAAAACGTAATAATATCACGAAAAACTATAATAACACATAAATTTATTTCTATATTGTATTTTTGTAATGTTCTTTTTATGTTTAATATTAAAAAAAGTTTTTGTTCTTATTTTTCCAATTTATATATACAATGGCAGCACTATATTTGCTTATTGCTGCCCGTCAAAATAGAAAATAGCCTAACAGCCATACCTAAATGCGGGCGGAAAGCGGAACGGTTTTTTCCGCTGAGCTTTAACGCTGAAATGCCATACCTAAACAAAAGCGGCAGCGTTATATAAAAAAACAATAAAAACAGGGTTATCAAACAAACAAATGAAACAACCCTGATTATTTTAACAGCTGGACGGACGACATTTGTGTTTTTGTTATTGAAATTTTGTACAAATTACAAACGTGCATACATATGTATGTATATAGTCATATTGTAAATATTTTCTTATCTCCATTTTCTAATACGAAGTGCACAAATTTTTTATTTTGTTATTTATTTCACTTTTGTAAATTTTTGCTTTTTTTCTCTGGTTACAATTGTTTTCTTTTGCAACCAACTTCATTAGAAAACGCTCTATCAAAATCGGATTTTCCAATAGCAAAGCGTTGCTGCCGCGTTATTTCGGTATACTCCATACAAAATGTATGGACATGAGAACTTTTGACAGCTAAAAAACGCTTGCCGCCCGTATTTAGGGATGGCAGTAACTTGACAGCAGCAGCAACTGCTGTTGTGCAGTCCTGCTGCTGTGCTGCCGTCAAAATAATCGTTTTCATTTAAACACATGGATTTTATATTTGACATATTGCTGTCTGCTGTCGTCTATGTGTTTAGAGCTTCAGTTTAAAACTATTTTAATGTCCGCATAATGCTAGACTTAATGTCGACGTCGTCGACGGCGTCAAATGTCAAAAAAAAGTTGAATCGTATGAAATTGTATGGGAGCAGTTAATCTCAACGCGTTGCAACGCCGTAAAAGTTCAATCTATTTCAACTTTTTCGGCGTTGAAACGCCGTCAACGGCGTCGACATTAAGTCTAGCACTAAGTTTAATAATTTTAAAATTATATATAAAGGGTGTTTTTTATAGATTGTCACAGATTTAAATTAAAATAAAATAAGGAAATATATTTTTTTGGAAACAATTTTTATAAATTTAATGTTTAAATATGATTTGTGCCACGGGTGGCGCGTAGAAGGCGCAATCTGAAAGACCAATTTTCAACAACTAAAAAAATCGTCCTTAAAGTGGAAGGACACCAGCCCAGTTGCTGAGAACGGTGACGAATTGATTGATTAGGATCATCTTCAATGATTTCCTGTTTAGCGGCTACAGCTTCTTCAGTGCGCATTGTTCGTTCGGCATCTCACGGGATGCCCATTATCAGTAACAGTGTAAATGTGGTCCGAAAACGATCTATAGTTCTTCGAATTAGTCCGCTCTGAAGGACGATTAGGTTTGGCATAAAATGGAAAAAGTGCACGATGAGTTTGACGAATCGAACAATTATTTTGATTAAAAATTTCAAAAATTGCACACTCTAAAAAACACGCTATATAAAAAAAGTACCAAAAATACTCATTTTTGTCCCATTAGATGAATCTATAAATGGAATGGAAGAAAACACTACAATAAAGAAAAAATTATGGCAACACTGATACAAATCGCCAGAATAAATGACCAATTAATTGTTTTTCTGGAAAAAAATGGCCTGCAAACAATAACTCCCTAATTTCTATCGACGAAAGCTAAAAAACTCTACCTATTTGACACAAACCCGTTAGTTTTTATTGCGTCTGCGTTGGCAGCACTGATCTGTTGCTTACAGGTATCTCTCTTAAGTCTTTTGTTATAGCACCATTTTCTATATATTTTGTTATAGCCTCCAAAAAAGAATAGGGAGGGTATACTCACTTTGTCATTCCGTTTGTAACGCAGCGAAATATCCATCTGAGACACCATAAAGTATATATATATATATTCTTGATCAGTGATGAAATCTAAGACGATCTGAGCATGTCCGTCCGTCCATATGTGGAAATTGCGATTCAGCCCAAACGAATAGAGGCAGACTACTGAAATTTGGTATAAATATGTATATGTTAAAGGATAGCACAGGTTAAGTTCGTAAATGGGCTAAATCGGACCAGAGGGAAAAAATTTGCCCCAAGAATAACTAAACCAACATCTAAAAAACGATATAATTTTAAATTTTTTTTTTTGTAATTTTATTAAGCAAATGATATAATTTTATGTCAAAGAAAGTCCACAGCATTAAATTTTTAGCCATAAATAAAGAAAAATTTATTTTTGAACCCCGCCCCCCTTTAGTACGGGGTTTTTATATGCAAAATTAGTGTAGAAATTTAACAAATTGTACTACTTAAGCCTCCATTCCTTAAAAATAAAATTTTTACGATTTTGTGGCGATGCTAAGACGTAAACTGATCCTCCTCTGCCCTACTCCTTTTCCCCCTCCCTCCTCCTGCCTTTTTGCCTTCCAAATGACCCTATCAAAAAACCAAAAAATTTTTTTACACTTAATTGCCCACAAATTTATTTTTAGTGTTTTATGGCAAAAGTGAAATGTCCCCCACGGCCCTTGCCAGAGAGACTCCGACAAAATATAGTTTTAATATCCTCCAAAAGGAATTGTACCCCATAAAGTATTTATATTCTTGATCAGTGATGAAGCTTAAAATGATGTAGCAACGCCCATACGTCCGTCTGTGGAAAACGCGATATAGTATATTTTTGAACTCCTCCCCCTTTGGTGGGCGTTGAAGTTACATATTATATGAAACAAGTAAAAACGTTATATTCGACCGGGTCGAATCTTAAATACCCTCCAAATATTTAGTAAGTGAATTTAAAATGTTTAACTTGGTGGGACAGAGTTCCTTTATAAAATATCGTACGTCAACGCCCACTAAAGGGGGCGGGGTTTAAAAATAGGAAATATCATGTTTTCCACAGACGAACGTATGGGCATTGCTAGACCGTCTTAGACTTCATCACTGATCAAAGGTCATTTAGCGGGCAAAGTGGGAGGAGGGGTAGGACAGAAATCGGCAGTCTTTAAGCTCTAAAAATAAATGCTTGGGATGATTATATACAAAATTTAAAAAAAAAATTTTTTTTTGGTAGTGTCATTTAGAGGGTGAAGGGGGAGGAAGGGGTAGGGCAGAAACAGGTAGTCATAACACTCTAAAAAGAAATGCTTGGGATGATTATATACTAAATAAAAATTTTTTTTTTTTGATAGGGTCATATAGCGGGCAAAGGGGGAGGAGGGGGTAGGGCAGAAATCGGCAGTCATTAAGCTCTAAAAATAAATGCTTGGGATGATTATATACAAAATTAAAAAAAAATTTTTTTTTTTTGGTAGGGTCATTTAGAGGGTGAAGGGGAGGAAGGGGTAGGGCAGGCTAGTACCAGGTTACGTCTCAGCTTCGTCATTAAGGCTTAAAAATGTTATTTTTAAAGAATGTAGGCTTAAGTAAAAGAATTTGTTAAATTTTTATGCTATTTTTGCATATAATAACGCCCACTAAAGAGGGCGGGGTCCAAAAATTATTTTTTTTATTTTATGGCTCCAAATTTAAGGCGTTGGACCGTATTTGACATAAATATATATCATTTGCTTAACAAAATAACCAAAAAACTTTAAAAATTATGTTGTTTTTTCTGGGTTGGTTTAGTTCTTCTAAGGGGAACTTTTTTTCCTCTTGCCCGATTTAGCCCATCTTCGAACTTAATCTGCTCTAAGCTTCAAAATATAATTATACCAAATTTTAAGGGTCTAGCTCTTTTCGTTTAGACTGAATCGTGATTTCCACAGACGGACGGACGGACGGACATGCTCAGATCGTCTTAGATTTCATCACTGATCAAGAATATATATACTTTATGGGGTCTGAGATGGATATTTCGATGCGTTACAAACGGAATGACAAAGTGAATATACCCTTCAAATTCTTTTTTGGAGGGTATAAAAATGGTGTATTTAAGAAATTCATTTAAAATTAAATTTATAAGCTATTATGACGAAGATAATATGTTTTCTGATCTTCCTCTGGGCTAACGCTCCTCTCCCCTTTGACCCCTAAATGCCCTTATAAAAAGAAACTTTTAATTTTTGCACTTAACTACCACGAGAATTTAGTTTTTTTACGATTTAGATGAGATGTCTCCCCCCCACCAAGACCTTTTCGGAGTCACCCTGTATAATAACGAATATAACGTTTTTATTTGTTTTTTTTTTCACATTCCATTCAATTGTGACAAGAATAAAACACTATGAAAAGTTCATTAAAGTATTATTTTGCTAATGAAATAATATATTTTTTTATGAAAATATGCAAGAATTATTCATTGACTGGATTTGCTATTTAAAACTGAAATAATTGTAATATTGAAGTAAAAGAGAAATGCCGAAACACTTTCTTTTCACAAGGCTAGAAACAATAAAAAAATTTTCGTTTCACTCTTTATGAGAAAAACCTGTGCGAGAAGTACTTAAACTGCAGAGCATTTGATTGTACTTGATTGTCCACATAATATATTTTTAAATGCTAGACTTTACCGAAAATCATTAGAATAAATGATTCTTTCACTTTCTTTAATGTTTGTTACAAACTCTGCTAACTAAACTAACAAATATGAGATGAGAGAGAGAGAGAGGGAGAGAGAGAACGATTTGCAGGGCATTTGTAATAGCCAGCGAGCAAACAATGTTAATGACAAAATGCCTAAAGAATATTTAAATTACTTAAGCTGGCTTTTTTTTATTGCTGGTTGGCTTTGTAAATAATGAGGTTTATATTTAATACATAAAAATAAAAAAAATATATAAAAAACAATATAAAAACCAGCGCATACCCAACGAAGAAGAAACATTGTGAAAGAAAGAATAGAGTGCCATTAAATCAGTTGAAAGAAGGAAAAGAATTACTTGAAGCAAAAGACAGACTGACATACAGACTGTTGGACAGATAATAATAACAACAACAAAAGTAGTTGGTTGTTTGTAAGAAACTGGGGGGGTTGGGGGAAACTCACAATTCACCAACAACTTTAAAAGTGGTTGTTGGTTTTTGAAAAAAAGTCGGTCATGAAATCGCAAGTGACCCACTTTAAGCTGACGTGACGGCCAAGGAAATAACAAAAACATTGACTTTAAACTGAGCTCTCGTGATGTTGTTCTTGTTGTTGTTGCTGTTTTGATTTTTAGTGCCATAAAATGCGTTTAACTCAAGCATTAAAATACACGTAAGAGCTTTTTTTTGCTAAGAAATCGCGCTCTTTGTATACACAAATGCAAGCGCTCTCTGTATATATATATGTGTGTGTGTGTGTCCACTGTTGGCTTGTTGTAAAGAAATGAAAATAAAATGAAAGACTTAAGCAACAAACTTGAATTCAGAATTTGTTTATTTATTTATACAATTTTTTCAGTTTTATTTCTTTAATTATATATATTTTTTTATTTCATTTTTATTACAAAAATATAAATAAAAATACTTACAAACTTGCGGCTATAGACTGCAGCACTAACTAACTTGTTTGTGCAACAAATGCGGACATCGCAATTGTCCAGTAATAGTAACAGCAGCAGCAACAGCAGCAGCAGCATCACCAGCACCAACGAAAATGCCTGCTTAAATGCTTTAAACTATATTATCTTATTTAAGCATTCACCATTCCAGTTGGACAAATATGGAGGCCACTGTAATTGGTCAAAAAATATAATCTACTTTAAACTCGTACTGCGATTGCCACTAAGTAAATAAAATAAATTTGAGCAAATAAAAAAAAAGTTAAACACACTTTTTGTAGATTTAAAATATAATTTTTTTTTATAACAGATGCTGGCTGGCTTTTCCTGTGTGACTGTATGCATTTGTTAGCCAGCATCACTCAAAATCCATTCACCTAATCTTTTTACATGAGTCCCAGTAGCAAAAACAAAAAAAAAAAAAAAGATCTTGTCATTTAATAAAACTTTGTAAGACAGGGAAATTGCAGACAGATCCCATGATGTTGGGTATTTGTCACTGTTTAGTTAAAGCGCCTTTAAAGTAATTAGGCTTAATTAATTAGTCTTGTTGGAAAATATAATTGGCACTAGTTTTAACTAATCTCTCTATCTGACAAGGAATATGAAATCTTGAATACAGACAGTTTTCTTAAATGCAAGAATTTTTTTCTCTATAAATAATTTTTGTAATAACTATGACCTATTAACTACAGATGGTCATGTAGAAAATACATGAAACGGGGTAAAAGGTCATTCCGTGTGATATTTACACAATATTGATATGCGTCCTCCTAAAGTATATTTACTCAGGGTCCTTATGAATAGGGAAATTTGTCTATCGTACGGGAAATAAAAATAGTCCTAAATAGATTACTATTGTAAATTAGAAAAATTCAAAATATGGTTCCAGAGCTGGAAAATTGAAAACTTACTTTAATAAAATAACTTTTTTTGTTGTTAAATTAACCCATTTTATACTTTAGAATGAATTGAAATAGTATTAGAAATCAAACAAACGAACCCAGGGTTGGGGAACTGAAACTTATTATCCTGCATAAAAGCAACAGCTAAAACTAATTTTTGTTTTTTGCTAATTAAATTTACTTTTTTTATAATATTTTTTTTTTTGTTACACAAAAGTAACCAGCTAAAACTAATTTTTGTTTTTTGCTAATTAAATTTATTTTATACTTCACAAAGAATAAAAATGGTATTAAAAATAAAAAAAGATGATTGCAGGGCTCGACAATGGCAATTTTTTAGCTACATAAATGTAACCAACTAAAACTTATTTTCTTTTTATGAATTAAATCTATTTTGTACTTCAGAATGAATTAAAATGGTATTAAAAATAAAAAAGGCGATTCCAGGGTTGGACAATGGGAATTTTTTAGCCACATATAAGTAACCAGCTAAAACTTATTTTTCTATGAATTAAATCTATTTTGTACTTCAGAATGAATTAAAATCGTATTAAAAATAAACAAGTAAAAGTGCTATATTTGGCTGTGCCGAATCTTAAATACCCTTTACAGATGTAATTCTTCTTTCTTTCTTGCTAAAACAGGAAGTAGGTTTAATTAAAAAATTTAACATAGTTTTACTTAACAAAAAAATTTAAATTTTTAAACTTTTTGGTCACATTCATGTACCATAAAATATTTAATTTGTCCAACCCTGGAGTCGAAATTTTCATTTTTTAAGATTTTATTACCAATTTTGTTCTTCCTGAAATATAAAATAGTTTTAATTAGCAAAAACAACAACGTCAATTGCCTATTTGGTTACTTTTATATATTTAAATTTCCCAACCCTGGAAACGAAATTTAAATTTTTTTGTTACCAATGCAACTTTTAATGAGGCATGAAATAGTTTTATTTCAGAAAAACTTAATATTTGTAACCATTTTGGTCACTTTCATGTACTACAAATCTATTTTAATTTTTGATACCAATTTTGTTTTTCCTGAACTAAAAAATTGTTTTAATTAGTAAAAAACCGACGTTAGTTGCTTTTTTGGTTACTTTTATGTATAAAAAAAATTTTAATTTCCCATCCCTGGAAGCGAAATTAAATTTTTTTTTTACCAATCCTAGTCTTCATTAGGTATTAAGTCATTTTATTTAAGAAAAACTTAAAATTTGCAACCATTTTGGTCACTTTTATGTACTACAATATATTGCATGTACCAAAAAAACTTTAGACTTCCCAACCCTGGAAGTGACATTTTAATTTTTGTTTGTTTTATTTTTAACCAATGCAACTCTTCACGAGGAATAAAGTAGTATTATTTAAGAAAAATTTACAATTTTCAACCATTTTGGTCACCTTCATGAACTATAAAATATTGCACTTCTCCATCCCTGGATTCGAAATTTTGAATTTTTTTTTGAAAATTTTTGATACCAATTTTGTTCTTCCTAAAATATAAAATAGTTTTAGATAGCAAAAAAATAAACAACGTCAATTGCCTTTTTGGTTACTTTTATGTATAAAAAAAATTTCAATTTCCCAACCCTGGAAGCGAAATTTAAATGTTTAAAATTTTTTTATCAATGCAAATCTTCATTAGGTATAAGGAGGTTTTGTAAAAGAAAAACTTAAAATTTTTAGCAATTTTAGTTACTACATGTACTACAAAATACGGAATAGGCCGGAAAAGAAATTTATTTTCCCATCCCTGGAAATTTTTTTTACTTTTTTAGTCTATTAACCATTGAGGCTTCCCAAAGCAAGAAATGGGTTTAATTTACAAACATTAAAAAAAATAATTGATTTTTAGTATAAATTTTTCGTCGAGAAATAGGTGTAAGTTTCCCAGCTCTGGAACCATACTTCGGATCTTTCTGATCCTTCTGATTTCACGTACAGACGGACAGACGGACATCGTTCAATCGTCATCGTTATTCATAAGGATCCAGAATATATATACTTTACGGGGTCCCATGTGCATATCGAAGAAATTACACATGGAAGGACAAACCTATATATAACCTTTCACTTATTTGTGAAGTGTATAAAAAGATGATTCCAGGGCTGGACAATGGGAATTTGCTTAGCCACATATAAGTAACCAGCTAAAACTCATTTTTTATGAAGCTCTTCAGAATTTATTAAAATGCTATTAAAAATAAAAATAAAACAAGAATACGTTTCCAGGGTTGGAAAACTCCCATATATATTTGTAGCATAAAAGTAACCACCTAAAACTAATTTTTGTTTTTTGCTAATTATATATATTTTATACTTCAGAAAGAATTAAAATGATATTCAAAATAAAAAAGATGATTCCTGGGCTGGACAATGGGAATTTTTTTTAACTACATAAAATAAACCAGTTAAAAATTATTTTTTTTATGAATTAAATCGAATTTGTACTTCAGAATGAATTAAAAAGGGTATTAAAAATAAAAAAATTATGTTTTCAGGGTTGGACAACTGATATATTTATGGCTACATAAAAGTAACCGGCAAAAGCTAATTTTTGTTTTTTTTTGCTAATTAAATTTATTTTATGCTTTAGAAAGAATTAAAATGGTATTAAAAATAAAATAAAAACAAGATTACATTTCCAGGGTTGGAAAACTGTTATATTTATGGCTGCATAAAAGTAACCAGCTAAAACTAATTTCTGGTTATTGCTAATTAAATATATTTTATTATTCAGTTGGACAGTGGGAATTTTTTTAGCTACATAAAATTCACCAGCTAAAACTAATTTCTTTTCCTAATTAAACTTATTTTATAATTGAGAAAGAATTAAAATGATATTAAAAATATACGCCCCTATTATGAATGGCGACGTCGACGCCGTATCAAGACGACAGCAAAATATTGTCGCCTGTCCACTATTTTTCGACAGCATCCGACTACTATTGACATGTTCTATCACTATTATTGGCCCTAGAGAATACTAAAAAATTGTCAAGAGTAATTAATTGTTATCGACAGATTGTAGACAAGTGATGATTTTTTACTGTCCAGTTGATGTGACGTCGACGTCGCCATTCATAATAGGGGCGATAAATTATTCCAGGGTTGACTATGGCATTTTTTTTTGCTACATAAATGTGACCAACTAAAATTATATTTTTTTCTTTATATGTTAAATATGATGAATGTTTTTGAAGAAAGTTTATTGGCATTAGGGAGCAAAAAAGCAGTACCAGGGATGGATAATTTAAACTTTTGTTTTGAAAAAAAACTTGTTATATATTTTAGAAAAAAATAAATCACAGAAAGATAGTTCCAGGGATGGAGTGAATGCAATCAACTTGAACTAGTTACGGAGTTTCTGAATATATATGATCTTTTTAAATGCAAATTAACTTTTAGTTATAACGGTAAATAGAGCTCATGACATTCTCGCGATCATCAACAAATTTACTGATCCCATAATAACTTAGCGATTGCAGAGATCATTAGTTACACCTATTCTGAAATATGAATGTGTTGTTGCAGGGTGGGTTTCCACCACTGTTTATGAGAACAACCGCATTGTGTCTGTTCTAAAATAATTTATTTTATTCTGTCTGCGAATCACAATATGGAACGCTATTTTATATATAAAAAAAAAACAAAAAAGTTAAAAATCTTAAGCAACAAAATAAGAAATCCCGAAAAGACTGGATTAAATTAGAAAAATTTCATCAATTTGGCATCCCTGAAACATGCACATGCATGTTGTATGCCACAAACAACATGTGATATGACACCAAACATATTTTTTATAGCCTTTTTGTTAATGAATGAACGTAAGTAAATATGAATATGAATATTTTTTGAATTGCTGGTAATTAATATCAAGGATAAAATGTGGTCCCTTTTTTTCATATTCAGAACACACACATATGCAACATATGGCTAAAAGAGTTTCAGCTGTATGACGTGCGACAAAAGTGTGCAAACTCTTTTGAAGAAGCTGCTGCTGTTGCACAATATTGCATCATTATTTATTTGTACAAGGTCAAGAGCTGAAAGCCATGGGATACAACACCTACTTGAGAATAATATTTATGTGATGAATATTAAAGGAATAAATTGCCCAAGAGAAATGCAGAAGGCGGCAAATGTGACAAACAGAACAATTTAATCTCGCAATATATACTTTTTTGTGGTAACGAACAGAAATTAAGCAAATTGTTTGATAAAATCTAGTTTATTTATTTGTACAATCGATTTCATGCTCAGACACGTTCTCCACTTAACCTCAATTTTTTATTATATTTTGTTATCGTGTTGCCACACTATAAAAGTACAAAATAAATAAATAAATTATATTTGGGGTATTCGCAGTGTGTGCTATTTAGTCATATTTTCATAAAGTCTTAATATATTAGATCAGTTTAAAAAAGTTGTTGTTGTGCTGCCTACAAAAAGGCCATAAAATAATATAGCACTCTTTCAGGCATGTTTTCGTTTTGTCATAAACTAGTTCTAGAGATCTGAGTCGAACTGCTGAAAATCTTTAGGCGAGACGGCGATATTATATGTTTGCCGCCGTTACTTACATATATATGATTCACGACTAAAAAACACAATCACATTTTTATAACATAAAAAGAAAATTAAAAGACAACTAAATCGCAAAAAATAAATATACACAAGTGAAAAATTTTTATACCCTCCAAAAAAGAATTTGGAGGGTATATTCACTTTGTCGTTCCGTTTGTAACGCATCGAAATATCCATCTCAGACCCCATAAAGTATATATATTCTTGATCAGTGATGAAATCTAAGACGAACTGAGCATGTCCGTCCGTCCGTCCGTCTGTGGAAATCACGATTCAGTCCAAACGAAAAGAGCTAGACTCTTGAAATTTGGCATAAATATATTTTAAAACTTAGAGCAGGTTAAGTTCGAAGATGGGCTAAATCCGGCAAGAGGGAAAAAAGTTCCCCTAAGAAGAACTAAACCAACCCAGAAAAAACAACATAATTTTTATAGTTTTTTGGTTATTTTGTTAAGCAAATGATATATTTTTATGTCAAATACGGTCCAACGCCTTAAACTTGGAGCCATTAAATAAAATAAAAATATTTTTTGACCCCGCCCACTTCAGTGGGCGTTATTATAGGCAAAAATAGCATAAAAATTTAACAAATTGTTTTACTTAAGACTACATTCCTTAAAAATAACACTTTTAAGCTTTAATGACGAAGCTGAGACGAAACCTGGTACTACTCTGCTCTACCCCCTCCTTCCCCTTCGCCCCCTAAATGACCCTACCAAAAATTTTTTTTTTTTAAATCTTGTGTATAATCATCCCAAGCATTTATCTATAGAGTTTTATGACTGCCGATTTCTGCCCTACCTCCCCCCCCCACCTCTTCTTTTGCTAAATGACCCTATTAAAAATAAATAACAATTTTTTTAATTTTGTGTATAATCATCCCAAGCATTTATTTTTAGAGTTTTATGTCTACCTGTTTCTGCCCTGCCCCCTCTCCCTCTTTGCCCTCTAAATGACCCTATCAAAAAAAAAGGAAATTTTAATTTTGTATATAATTATCCCAAGCATTTATTTTTAGAGTTTTATGACAAAGGTGAAATGTTTCCCCCACAGCCCTTGCCAGAGCGACCCCGCCAAAATACAGTTTTTATAGCCTCCAAAGAGAATTGTGATGAAGTCTAAGACGGTTTAGCAATGCCCATACGTTCGTCTGTGGAAAACATGATATTGTATATTTTTGAACCCCGCCCCCTTTAGTGGGCGTTGACGTACGATATTATATAAAGGAACTCTGTCCCACCAAGTTAAACATTTCAAATTCACTTACTAAATATTTGGAGGGTATTTAAGATTCGACCCGGTCGAATATAACGTTTTTACTTGTTCTCTTTTAACTTACGTAGCTGGCAGCCACTGAACGTTTTTCCGTATGCCGCCGCAAAAAAAAAAAGATTTATTCAGCTCATATCAAGGCAGCAGGTGTACAAATTCATTTAGAAATTCTTGTGCATGGACTTTTTCTGATTTTCAAACAAATTTAATACAATTGCCTTAATTTTCTTTTGATTTGATAACAGCTAATTACAAATGTGTTGTTATCTTATCAGCTGATCGATGTTTGAAATATCATACTAAGTTATGACGGGTTGTTCACACTAGTCATATATTTCGTGCTTTTCTTATATGACTACAGTGTGAATCCCCAATTATTAATTGCAGCTTATTAAAAATTATATTATTAATCCCTGCTTATATAAATTTAAAACAGCTTAAAAGTCTGTATTTTGAAGAACCTCAAATAAATTTGTTATAAAAAATGCATTTCAATAACCTCAAAATGGACTAAAGTGAAATAATCTTTTGTATGATATTTTATAATTAATATAATATATTTTCTAAGGTTTTGGTATTTAAAATAAATAAATTCAAATGTTTTAAATATTATTGCAACACTTTGTGACAAAATCACTACATTAAAACATATAGTTTCCTGCGAGTTAAAAACATCTCCTGCCAAAGAACGTTTAAGTTTTCAAACATAAAAACTAAACGGCTGTAAATATGTAACTGCATGGGCCTTTAACGTTTTATTACGGTTTTCGGGAAAATGCAGAAATAAAAAGTTGAAAATGTTATATTCGGTCAGGTCGAATCTTAAATACCATCCAAATATTTAGTAAGTGCAATTAAAATGTTTAAGTGGGTGGGACAGAGTTCCTTTAAGAGACGTCACTGTGACTAATTTTAAATCTCTATTTTAACAGATTCATTCCCAGAAGGGCTGTGGGCCGTTTTAGCTCTGCAAGATTTGACAACATCTCAGCTTCTTATAGCCTTAAGGAATACCAATTGTTCAATATTTACACAATTTTTGCAAATAATATCGTACGACAACGCCCACTAAAAGGGGCGGGGTCAAAAAATAGAAAATATAATGTTTTCCAAAGACGAACGTGTGGGCATTGCTAGACTGCCTTAGACTTCATCACTGATCAAGAATATATACACTTTATGGTTATTAAAACTTCATTTGTCGGGGTCGCTCTAGCAAGGGCCGTGGGGGAGACATTTCACCTCTGCCATAAGACTCCAAAAATAAATATTTGGTATAATTAAGTGTAAAATTTATTATGTGAGTGAAGATAAATATGCCGAGTTAAACATGTTTTGACGTAAGCAGTTACGAAACAACGTACTTAGCTGTGAAGTTATATATGTTGTGACGTAACGAAATGACAAAAAGTGAAGTTTTTTTTAATGAAAATCCATATTTAATAAATTTGTTGAGCATTTTGTGAAAATATTTACAGGCCAAGAAATGTCAATTTACAGGCCATGAGAGTGTGTGTGATCTTGGGGGGATTTTGCCCCCAGTGGCCAAATAAGGAGTTGGCATGAATTGCCAGTATATACAAAATGATGTATGGGATAGAAGACACTCCCATAATCATTTTCTATATAAATATGGATTTTCATACAAAAAAAAATTTCACTGATTGTCATTTCGTTACGTCATAGCATATTTAACTTCACTTCGTAACTGCTTACGTCAAAACATATTTAATTCGGCATATTTATTTTCACATACATAAATTTATTTTTACTTTTTCTTTTTGAAAGGGTCATTTAGGTGGCAAGGGTGAGTAGGGGGTAGGGCAGTGGAGTACCCGGTTACGTCTCAGCTTCGTCATAAAAGCTTAAAAATTTTATTTTTAAGGAATGCAGGCTGAAGTAAAACAATTTGTTAAATTTTTACATTATTTTTGCATATAATAACGCCCAGTAAAGAGGGCGGGGTCCAAAACTTATGTTTTTTATTTTATGGCTCCAAGTTTAACACGTTGGATATGCTGTGACATCAACAAATATATCATTTGCTTAACAAAATTACAAAAAAAAACTTTAAAATTTAAGTTGCCTTTTAGAGGTTGGTTTAGTTCTCCTTAGGGAAACTTTTTTTGCCTCTGGTCCGATTCAGCCCGTTTACGAAGTTGACCTGTACTATCCTTCAAGATATATTTATAGCAAATTTCAAGAGTCTGGCTCTTTTCGTTTGGACTGCATCGTCATTTCTACAAACGGACGGAGGGTTTGGCCAGATCATCTTAGATTTCATCACTGATCAAGAGTATTAGATGGATGTTTCGCTGCGTTACACACGGAATGACAAAGTGAATATGCCCTCCAATTCTTTTTTGGATGTTATAAAAAGAAAAATATTTATTTATTGTTTGCTTATGATTTTCTCAATAGAGGATTTTAAACAACAATTTTATGACTTTATGACTGACTGCTGCTGTTGAAGCCGATGCTGTCCGTGTCCAGGATGCGGCAGTTTGCAGTGAACACATACACATAAATGTTCCTTTTTTAAGTATGGCCATGTTTGCTGTTAAATGTCATAAATTCATTGTTGTAAAGTGATTTATGACAGAGAAAGTCTCCTCTGAGAGGCATTTGTATGAAATAAAAGTAAAATAATAAGTCAAAAGGTATGCATGTGTGTGTGTCTATATGTCCGTGTGTTTATATCTACATGTAAAATTAAAAAAAAAAACAAACAATGAAGTAGCAAATTTTGGATTTACTACAATTTGGCTATTATAATTTCAAAATTAGTGACCATCAAAGGAAGGTTTTCCTAAAAGTGTGAGTAAAGAAATATTTCAGTAAACCAATAAAAATTACTTGTGATCAAAATTTTTAATAAAGAATTATTCAGGATATTTGTGTAGATTATTTACAACAATTTTCGTTGGAAATAATATATCTTATATTCTACAAAAGCTTTGCTCATGCGCAAACCTCATTGGGAATCAATTTGACCGTGGCAGTTTAATTTACAGGATGTTCAATACATCCTGACATAAAGCAAAACCTCAAATTAATTACACAACGCAACAAAATAAAAAAAAATGCATATGCTTTTAAAACCACTATACAATTTTGTTGTATCATGACTACCTTTGTACAAAAATGGTAAAATTTTTAAATTCTATGGATAGATTTTTTTAAAATTTTTTTGTAAAATTGCATTTTTTTTAGACGCTTTTTCACATTATTAGTGATAACTCAAAAACGGCTAATCGGATATTATTAAAATATAATCAGAAAAATTAAGATTTACATAACCTTTAATCCGTCTATATCTTTTGCTTTAATCGGATCAACAGTTTCGGAGTTATAATAAAAAATGTAAGAAAAAAATATATTTTTTACGTAAAAATGGCAAAAATTTTTGTTTTAAAAAAATCATGAAAAATAGAAAACGGCAAAAAATGTTCAGATCCATTATTCTATTACAAAGCCACAAATAATAGCAACAAAACGAGATATCGACCATAAAAATCCACTGATTATTTTCGAATTTATTCACAATTAAGTAAATTAAGCAACTTCTTTTGCCATACATTTCTTATGCTTTATAGATGCTTTTAAAACTACTATACAATATCCAAGTACTGCTGAAGTGTTTTGGATGAATAAGAATGCAATTTTACAAAAAAATTAAAAAAAAAAAAAATCTACCCATAGAATTTAAAAATTTTACCATTTTTGTACTAGGGTACCCATGATACATCAAATGCATATAGTGTTTTTATTCGAGCATATTTTTGCTGTTGCCCTGTGTTATTTGTCTTCTTGCTAAGCAGAAACGATGTTATAGAATATGAGAAGTAAAAGGTTCAAATAACTACAAAAAATTATCTATGCTCTCATATTTCTTCAGCTGTCCCCTCAATACTATCCACTTCTTTCTAGTTACGGTGCAATGCGCTGCGTATGTAGGGGTCATCCCCTAAGTGCTGGCCCAAGGTAAAAAAAAAAGCAAAGAGAAAAAACGAGTTTGTATGTACCCTGCAGGAAATGTCAATAGTGTAATTGTACTGACTAACTAGTGACCCCGTCACCAGTACTAGTGACCTATAGTAGCCCCGAACAATGCTATTCACTATATAAATTTAACATGTGTATGTTATTGAAAATCCACTATGCACTTATTGACTAAGTAGTTCTTTTGGCACCATATGTAGACATTGGAACCAGTAATTCACTAATACTTTTTCATACACTTTTTAAAAATAAAATTTTAAACTTTTTATGACGAAGCTGAAATGCTCTCCGATTTTCCTCTACCCTATTTTTGGACCCCGCCTCCTTTAGTGGGCGTTACTACATGCAAAAATTTTGTGAAAACTTAAAAAGTGTGTTACTTAAGGCTACATTTCTTAAAAATAACATTTTTAAACTTTTATGACAGAGCTGAAATATAACCTAATACTCCTCTGCCAAACGCCCCTGCTTCCCCTTTGCCCGCTAAATGACTCTATAAAAAAAAATAAAAAATAAAAATTAATTTTACACTTAATTATCCCAAAGATTTATTTTTAGAATTTTATGGCAAAGGGGAAATGTCTCCCCCCACGGCCCTCGCCAGAGTAACCCCCAAAAAGAACTTGACCCCATAAAGTATAATATATTCTTGATTAGTGATGAAGTCTAAGACGATCTGGTAGTGGCCATACGTCCGTCTGTGGAAAACATGATATCGTTTTTTTTTTATCCCTTCCCCTTTATACGGTGTTCAGACATACACTTTAATTGAGCGTAACGCAATTAATACTATTATTGAGCTCAATCAACCATGTAAAATTTGAGTGATTACACAATTAACCCATAATTGTTATAAAATTAAGAAACATTAGAAATGCAACTTTGCTAAAAAGTGTGTTTAGTGAGCAAAACTAATATGTGGAAAAAGTAAAAAAAAACATAAACAACATATGTCGAGCCATGGTGAAGTTAAATTATTGCCATTAAATTTATCATTAATTAATAAATTAAACAAAAAAACAAACAAACAAAAAGGATTCCAGATTTCAAATTGAGCTCCTTATGAATAGTAAAAATGTTTACTTTTAATTGTCATACGTTAATTAATTGGACTAAATTTTCTATATGTGAATAGGAAGATAATTGAGTCAATTAAGTGAATGTTGACTCAATTAAAAATGCATGTCTGAACAACATTTTAGTGGGCACTGACGTACGCTATTAGATGCAAAAATAGTCTAAATATTGAACAATTTCTATTTCTTAAGTCTATAAGAAGCTGAGATGCTGTCTGATCTTGCAAAGGTGAAACGTCTCCCCCCCCCCCGGCCCTTCTCGGAATGGCTGTGTCAAAATAGCGATTTAAAATTGTGTACAGGGATGTCTTAAAGGCACTCTGTCCAACCAAATTAAACATTTTAAATTTACTTGCTAAATATTTGGCGGGTACTTAAGATTCGACCCGGTCTCAACAGGGTGTCACAGAAAATATTACAAAAAAAAATACGGGCCATTCTTGGTGGTGAAATACAAATTTTCCAATTGTTATCTTAAGATTTTCCTAAAAACAATATTAAATTGCATTTAAGCCTGCCCTCGTAATAAACATCAGCATTCTATGGTCGTCGATAAGAGCAGCAACATAATAAAACGTAACAATAGGCGTGTTTTATGATTATGTACGTTCGCATTGTGTGTGTGTGCTGAGTATTTGTTGTCAAATTGTCAATATCACCATAAAATTTGTTTTCAAATTGTTTTACTCTTGCTGACATGTTGGTGCGCGTATGTAAATTAGTCCGTCAGTCTTGCTGTTTGCAGTATTTTTTTTTTCTTTTTTGACTAAAGGATGCCTAACAAAAGCCCAGGCAATTTATCATTTTCTCGGTATTGGGCTTGTAAATTCACAAGCACTTACCTGCATACGAGTACATATTTACGCTTATGGTTGGGCGAATGTGTGTCAGTATTACAAAAAAAAAAAAAAAAGCAGGACTGTAAACAATATTTACTTATCAACGGTGGAATCATATTGGGTTTGCTGCCGTTTGCCGGCTATTTTGTTCTACTTTCTGTTAAATTTTAAGCCGCTTATGCAATTATTTTATCTGTCAGGGACACTAAATTGTGTACAGCAAATTTTCAAAGGGTTTGCTTTTCGTGCCACATTAAATGAGAATGTGTGTTTGATGTGTATTTCCGTAGTCCTTTGGCATGTTTCTTGTTATTATTTAAAATGCTTTAGTCTAGTTTTAGAGTTATGGTTTAATTCTGAACAACTATTTTAGTTTAGATGCGCTATTTGGTATTCTCATAGATGCCAGAGATGTTCTTTTAAATGTTTTACAAAAAAAAAGAAACAAATAAAATAAATATATTTGACCGGGTCGAATCTTAAATACCCTCCAAAAATTTTTAGTAAGTAAATTTAAAATGTTTCACTTGCAGGGACAGAGTTTCTTTAAGACATCTCTGTACCCAACTTTAAATCTCTATTTTGACAGAGTCATTCCGGGAAGGGCCACGGAAGAGACATTTCACCTCTGCAAGATCAGAGAACATCTCAGCTTCTTATAGGCTTAAGTAAAACAAATTATTTAATATTTACACTATTTTTGCATATTAAATCGTACAGCAATGCCCACTAAAGGGGCCGGGGTCGAAAAATAGACTGTGTCATATTTTAAGCAGACGAAGGTATGGATTGTTGCTAGATCGTCTTAGACTTCATCACTGATCAAGAATATATACACTTTATGAGGTCCAATTTTTTTTTTGGAGGGTATTAAAACTCAATTTTGACGGGGTCGCTCTGGCTAGGACAGTGGGGAATATATTTCCCCTTTGCCATAAAACTCTAAAAATAAATGTTCAGGATAATTAAATGTAAAGTTTATTTTTAATATTTTTTTTTATTTTATAAATACTCGTAAATAAATAAATAAAATCTTAAATGTTTTAGCGATGAATTATCAGCATAAAATGGAAGACTTAAGAAACAAACATCATATATTATACGTATAAAAACATACTCATACACACGCACACAAACGTAATGCTGTTAATACATGTAATTGTTTATTACTGGTATTATTAATGTTTTTCTTTTAAACCAAAATAATATGTTTTTTTTTAATTATTTGTTACGCTTCAATTATTATTTTCAGTTGCTGGTCATTTTTCTAGTCAGCTACTATGCGCTGCAATTAAGCGCATTCCATTTTATTTTATTTTGTTTTTCAAAAATAATTTTTCTTTTAAAAGCCAAGAAGTTTGAAAACATTACAGCCACTCAAAATAATCTATGTGGCCGAAGAAAGGTTACAGCCAATAACGATGTTATTGGCAATAACTGGAGTATATGTAAGAGCTGAAAGCAGCTAAGAATTAAGGCCTATTGTTTGATATTTGCTCATATGATAATAAATTTGGCAGCACATCAATATTATTTATTAGCTTCCACACGTGCTGATAATTTTTGTTGGAAAAAGAAAACTTTATAAAATTTATAGACAGGAAATTAAAGATGAAATATTAGTAAAATCTATATTGTTAATTTTTTCAACGGGCTTAAGTTCGAATCTGCATGACTGCAAATGATTTTTTATTATTTTATTAATAAATGAATTTGTTCAAATTCTATTTATTATTTTTATACCCTCCAAAAAAGAATTTGGAGCGTATATTCACTTTGTCATTCCGTTTGTAACGCATCGAAATATCCATCTCAAACCCCATAAAGTATATATATTCTTGATCAGTGATGAAATCTAAGACGATCTGAGCATGTCCGTCCGTCTGTGGAAATCACGATTCAGTCCAAACGAAAAGAGCTAGACCCTTAAAATTTGGTATAGATATATTTTGAAGCTTAGAGCAGGTTAAATTCGAATATGGGCTAAATCGGGCAAGAGGGGAAAAAGTTCCCCTAAGAAGAACTACACCAACCCAGAAAAAACAACATAATTTTTAAAGTTTTTTGGTTATTTTGTTAAGCAAATGATATATTTTTATGTCAAGTATGGTCCAACTCCTTAAACTTGGAGCCATAAAATAAAATAAAAAATTTTTTGGACCCCGCCCACTTTGGTGGGCGTTATTATATGCAAAAATAGCATAAAAATTTAACAAATTGTTTTACTTAAGCCTACATTCCTTAAAAATTAGACGAAACCTGGTACTACTCTGCCCTACCCCCTCCTCCCCCTTCACCCTCTAAATGACCCTACCAAAAAAATTTTTTTTTTTAAATTTCATATATAATCATCCCAAGCATTTATTTTTAGAATTTTATGACTGCCTATTTCTGTCCTACCCCCTTCCCCCCTTTGCCACGTAAATGACCCCATAAAAAAATATATAAAATTTTATTTTGTATATAATTATCCTAACCATTTATTTTTAGAGTTTTATGACAAAGGTGAAATGTTTCCCCCACAGCCCCTGCCAGAACGACCCCGCCAAAATACAGTTTTTATACCCTCCAAAGACAATTTGACCCTCTAAGGTAAATATGTATATTCTTGATCAGTGATGAAGTCTAAGACGGTCTAGCATTGCCCTACGTTCGTCTGTGGAAAACATTATATTGTCTATTTTTGAAGCCTGTTCCACCAAATTAAATGTTTTAAATTCACTTACTAAATATTTGGAGGGTATTTAAAATTCGACCCGGTCGAATGTAACGTTTTTACTTGTTTATATTAAGATTGGAATATTAAGAATATTTTCAATAATCATCAAACCAGCAGAACAGATCAGTACTGATTTCGAGGCCGCTGCGCCATCTCATCAGCGTTCGTTGTTCAATTTTTCCACTGTTTCAAGTGGTGCTAGTTAGTAGGAATATTAACTATTTAACCAATATTTTAACGAAAATTGAATATGAGAAGTTCCCACATTCATATTTTTTTAAAGTTATTACCTTTTGCTTAGTACGAAATTCCCCAACCCTGACGATTAATATTCCCAATATTCCATGTATCTCTTTCGCTTTTTCCAGAGCCATCGGCTGCTGATAGCCTCTTTGTTATTTATGTTCAAGTAATTGAATTTAGTTGTCAATTTACAATGAAGAAGGGCGCGTGCCCCCGCAATGTTTTAAATTATGTATGAATTTTTTTTATTAGTCGAACTTTCTTATGTAAATTGTTAATTTTTTCCACGGGCTTAAGTTCAAATCTGCCTGACTAATAAAAAAAAATTCATACATAATTTAAAATCTATATTGTCAAATGCATAACAGCCAGCAGTTGCTAATAATGCCCCCTTTTTTTCAATGTGTGTTTGTGCAAATAAAGGGTGTTTTTTTATACAGCGTCATAGGTGTAAATCATAATAAAACACGAAAATATATTTTTAATATCAATGAAATGCAGGCTTTCAATATTCAATAACTAAAAAAATCACGTACCCCGAGAAATTTTAAAATTCATTTTATATTTTGAACAGACTTCCTATTTACCCCCAGTTTTTGACTTCTTATTTAAGCACAAAATTAGTTCATTTTTCCCCAACCTTAAGTTGTGTTTAAATACACTTTCAGTTTTTCAGTCTAAAATTAATTTTGGTATTTAATTGTGATAAAAGTATGGTAGCACAAATAAATGGTAAGAAAAACACTGCAAATGATCAGCGTTGTCAACTTTGAAATTCTGAAAAGCTCTAAAGTCGGAAAAAACGCGTAATTTTTGACAAAAAGCACTAAATATAAATATTCTTTTATTTTAATTGCCTTTTATTTAAAATATGATTTTATATAATTTTTTTTTCTATTTTACACATTTATTAACAAAAAATTTATAAAATGAGAGATCATTTATTACTATAGTATTCTATTATTTTTAAGCTTAAGGTCTCTTTAGTTTTATTTAAAATATTTTATTTGTCAATATTTCGTCACTTCTTTGTGTGACTTCTTCAGGAAATTAATTATTTTTAAATAATTAATTTCCAATAAAAATAAAGAGACCTTAAGCTTAAAACTAATAGAGTACAATAATAATTATAAAGAGATAAAAAAAAATCAGAATAATTTCAGATCATTTATTACTATTTTTAATAATTCATATATTACACTAAAAAATAACTCAACATATTGTAAATAACGCCATAGAAAATGCAGTAAATTTTACATTGTTTTTTATTCTCCTGTAAACTTTTAAAGTGATGCACTTTCTCTGTCATATTTTATTTCTTTTAAGGTAACAAAAGTAAAATAACGTTTAAAATAACAAAATATATTCATGTAGTAAGAATTTTAACGAACATTTTGTATTGCTATATTAAATTGAATTAAGATTTTATAGGCTAATTGTTCGGATGATGAAAGGGTTGCGTCTTTCGAAAACAGCTGTTCTGCTCTGCTGTGTAAGTTGAATAACAAAAACTGATGTTGACTTGCCTTTGCGCCTTGGAATATTTATCATGTCTTTCTGAGATTTAAATTAAGATTTCGAACAATTAGCCTATAAAATCTTAATTCAAAATATATTCATATAATATCGAATGAATTTCAATTTCAATTTGTTAAAGGTCAATATCAAAGTCCGTGAATTCCTCATCAAGGTCATCTGCCCATAATACCGTTCTTATTTCATATTCCAACGTTTTATAAACCATTTTTCTATTAATATGAATATTGACCTCATCTGGAATTTCGTACGTTTCGCAACAATAATTTTCCCTTTTGAGTCCGTTGTTGATTTGTAAAAGCGCATTAATTGAATGCAGCGACATTCGGTTCTAATTTTTCTTTTTAAAAGATTCATTGAGGTTAAAATTCGTTCTACTTCAGCATTGGAATATGGTAAAGATAAAAGTTTAATAGCAAAATTTGTTATTGTCTGGTGCCACCGAACGAAAAAAAAGCACCAAAAATAGCACTAAAAACCAAAAAGCAGCGAAACCAAAATTTTTCGCGTAATAAATTTTAAAAAGGACTAAAAACAGTGCTAAAAGCACTGAGTTGACAACGCTGCAAATGATACAATGAAACTACCTTCTTACCGACGTTTTGTTTCATTGAAGAGCTGCTTTACCATTTGAATGTAAACAAACAATGAAAAACACATGGTTGCATGAAAAACTTAAATTGAATGCAAATGTAAAATGTGGGACATCTAAATCTTATTCAATTTTGAAGTGAAAAACTAAATTTTGTATTTAAATAGACTTTAAGTTTAAATAGTACTTAATTTTGAAGTTAAAAACTGGACATTAATCCAACAATTTCAAAATCATCGGTCTTATTTAATTTTTTTTTTCGTATAAATATGCTCGTACTTGAAACAAAAACAAAAACTGTACAAAAGAAAGCACTCTTACGATTTTGTGAAATATATAGAAAATCTACAATTAATATCATTTACATTGTGTTCCAAATATTGTTATAAAAATCTTTGGTGCTTAAGTCATTCCTTACGCAGTGGAGGCCAGTGTGCAAACAATTTTTGATATTTTTTAAACTAAATAAATTTATATTGTTATGGGTAACAACAAAAAGCAAATGAATATTAAATTGGGTCAAACCAACCATAAATATTTTTACTCCAAAACCTTTTAAATTTATTTGTTTGAGTGTTGATTTTGCGTTTTTTTTTTGAATTTTTTTTCTAAATTTTGCATAAAACTATAAATATGTCAAATGATATGGCACAACTACATTTAATATTTAAATAAACTTCTTAAATTAAAAACCAGAAGACGGAGAAAAAAGAATAAACAAACAGAAGAGGAAAAATAAAATAAAATAGACAAACTCATTTATACGAAATGATATATAAAGTTCAAAGCGTAGGTGTTGAATTAGTTTAGGTCTATTTGTTACTCACGCACACATGTACACATGCAGCATCTGTGTAAGTAAGCGTGTGTGCTCATACAGCAAAATCTTTCTAGCAACAAAATTTAATGTATGTAAATAGAAAAATAATAGAAAAAAGATAAACAACAACAGCAACATATAAAAACTTTGTCGACTGCGTGGTTGTTGTCTAAAGAATAAAAGAGCAAAAAAAAACGTCAGTCATTTACAACTTTCAAGTAACACTCATACAAATTTAATGGCTTTTGTAGCTCGGGCTGGGATGGCTGTAGGAATGTTGTAGCCCGTATGTTGGGATTGCAATAAAGTACTCCTCCAAAAAAAAAAAAAAAAATTAACACAAGTCAATTTGTTAATGGAGAATAATGGTAGCTGCAACATAAATATGACACACACACGCACACACACACACACACACTCATCCACACTAAAACATTCATATCTGTGGTACGGGGTTTCTTTCCATTATTAATCCGCACAAAAAATATTTGTTTGAAAAAAATAAAAGCATTCTTTGCTTTTCAGGTATTTGTGTTTATTGCATGTTTTTATTTGTTTTTGTTTAACTTAAAACAGCAAATAAGCACCGGAAGTAGGTCACATGCATCTATAGAACCGGATCTTATCTTTTGTTTAACCAATAAATGCATGCAAAAAAAATTAGCAAATATACAACAACAACAACATATGAAAAATATAAATAAAAATGTGCATTTGAAAAAAAGAAAAACATATTAATAACAAACAAAACGTGCTACAAAATGCAAATTTACTTTTTCTATTGCACCGCATTGTTGTTGGCTGCTGTTGCTGTTGGTAATGCACCGTGGCTGGGCAGGTGAATAAGATGATTTGGAATATGATATAATTTTCAAGCAAAATAAATTTATTTCTATTTCTCCAAATTTTGCAAAAAGTTGCATCGAATTTTTTCTTTTGTTTTTAGGTAAAAAAACTCTAGTTTCCAAAACAACTTCTTGTCAAAAACCAAAACTCTCAGCTTGACATATGTTTGAATTTTTCATTACATTAAGGTTACGCCCTCGTGATTCCGCCCTCCCTTCAATGCTATAAAATCCAAACTTAGGTCCAAATTTTTTAAATCACTTTAAGTCAGTGAAATTTATATACACACAAACATAAAGCTTCAAATATACATATGTATATGTATATTCCCTTCTGCTCTATTCTCCATAAAAATTTTAAGAATTTGATCATGAGTTTCACTACATTTTTTAAAATAAATTAATTTTTATAAAAATAATTAATTTTAAATTGTTAATTTTTTATCGTTAAGTTTTTTAATCTTGCATGACTGCAAATTATTTTTTGTTATTTTTTTATTATTAATAAATGAATTTGTTTAAATTCTATTTATTATTTTATATTAAGATTGGAATATTAAGAATATTTTTAATAATCATCAAACCAGCAGAACGGATCAGTACTGATTTCGAGGCCGCTACGCCATCTCATCAGCGTTCTTTGTTCAATTAATCAATAATTAATTTTATTTTTATTTTTCAATATTTCGTTATTTCTTCAGGGCAAAGAAAAAAAGTTTTGCTTTTTTTCATGTAAAAGTTTTTATAAAAGTTTTGTTTTTAATTTTTTGTATACAATTTTTTATAATTTCTTTTAATCAAAATCATTTGTATAAAAATTTTTATATAAAAAAAGCAAAAACTAATTTTTCTGTTAAAACTTTCTTAAAAATATCGTTAAATTAATTTAAAATAAAATTTTTTGTTAATTTTTCTGTATAAAAATTTTTGGTTTATATTCTAATATTTCGATATCCTCCTGAGGGCAGAACAGAAAAAAACATTTTTGCATGTAAATTTTTTTATAATTTTCTTTTTTATAAAAATTTTTATATGAAATAAAAGCAAAATATAATTTTTGGTGAAAATTTTTTTAAAAGTACCCTTAATTTAAATTTAAAAAAAGTTTTTTATTTAAACATTTTTATTTTTCAATATTTCGATGTCTTCTTCAGGGCAATACCCTGAAAAGAGAAAAAAAATTGTTTCTGTAAAATTTTTTATAAAAATTTTTAAATAAAACAAGCAAAAAATAATTTTATTGTTAAAAAATTTTTAAAAATATCCTTAATTTATATTAAAAATTTTTTTGTGTAAATATTTTTGTTTTTATATTCTAAGAGGATATCGACTCTTCAGGGCGGGCAATACCTCGAAAACAGAAAAAAAAATTTTTTTATGTAAAATTTTTTTATAATTGTCTTTTTCATAAAAATAGGAAAAAATAATTTTTCGGCAAAATTTTTTTTTTTAAATATCCTTAAATTAATTTAAATTAAAATTTTTTTATTTAAACAATTTTATTTTCCAATATTTGGATATCCTCTTCAGGGCAATACCCTGAAAAGAGAAAAAAAGATTTTTCATTTAAAATTTTTTTATAATTTCCTTTTTTATAAAATTTTTTATATAAAAAATAGCAAAAAATAGTTTTTTCTGTTAAACAGTTTTTAAAAATATCCTTCATTTAAATTAAAATTTTTTTACTTAAACATTTTTATTTTTATTTTCCAATATTTCGATGTTCTCTTCAGGCCAATACCCTGAAAACAGGAAAAAAAATTTTTTCATGTACAATTTTTTTATAATTTTTTTATAAAAATTTTTAAATAAAAAAAGCAAAAAATAATTTTTTGGTTAAAAAATTTTTAAAAATATCCTTAATTTAAATTAAAAATTTTATTGTGTAAATATTTTTGTTTTTATATTCTAAGAGGATATCGACTCTTCAGGGCGGGCAATACCTTGAAAACAGAAAAAAAAATTTTTTTTATGTAAAATTTTTTTATAATTGCCTTTTTCATAAAAATAGCAAAAAATAATTTTTCGGCTAAATGTTTTTTTAAAAATATCCTTAAATTAATTTAAATTAAAATTTAATAAAATATTTTTTTTTACAATTTTATTTTCCAATATTTGGATATCCTCTTCAGGGCAATACCCTGAAAGGAGAAAAACAAACTTTTTCATTTACAATTTCTTTTATACTTTTTTTTATAAGCAAAAAATTACTTTTCTGTTAAACAATTTTTAAAAATATCCCTAATTTCAGTTAAAATTTTTTTATTTAAACGTTTTTATTTTTATTGTTAATTTTTTCAATGGGCTTAAGTTCGAATCTGCATGACTGCAAATGATATTTTATTATTTTATTAATAAATGAATTTGTTCAAATTCTATTTATCATTTTTTTATATTAAGATTGGAATATTAAGAATATTTTTCAATAATCATCAAACCAGCAGAACGGATCAGTACTGATTTCGAGGCCACTACGCCATCTCATTATTTTTAGTTTCCAATATTTCGATATCTTCTTCAGGGCAATACCCTGAAAAGAGAAAAAAAGATTTTTCATTTAAAATAATTTCCTTTTTTATAAAAATTTTTATATAAAAAAAACACAAAATATTTTTTCTGTTAAACAGTTTTTAAAAATATTCTTCATTTAAATTAAAATTTTTTTATTTAAACATTTTTATTTTGAAATATTTCGATATCTTCTTCAGAAAAACATATACATATTCATTTAAAATTTTTTTATAATTTTCTTATTTATAAACATTTTTATATAAAAAACAAAAAATTATTTTTTGGTTAAAATTTTTTTTAAAAATATTTTCAAATTAGTTTTAATAAAATTTTTTTTATTGTTTTGTTTAAACATTTTTAGTTTTATTTTCCAATATTTCGATGTCCTCTTCAGGGCAATACCCTGAAAACAGGAAAAAAAAAATTTTTCATGTACAATTTTTTTATAAAAATTTTTAAATAAAAAAAGCAAAAAATATTTTTTCTGTTAAACAGTTTTTAAAAATATCCTTAATTTAAACTAAAAATTTTTTGTGTAAAAATTTTTGTTTTTATATTCTAATATTTCGATATCCTCTTCAGGGCGGGCAATACCTTGAAAACAGAAAACAATTTTTTTTTATGATTGTCTTTTTCATAAAAATAGCAAAAAATAATTTTTCGGCTAAATGTTTTTTTAAAAATATCCTTAAACTAATTTAAATTAAAATTTTTTTTTTTACAATTTTATTTTCCAATATTTGGATATCCTCTCCAGGGCAACACCCTGAAAAGAGAAAAACAAACTTTTTCATGTACAATTTCTTTTATACTTTTTTTTCACGTAAACTTTTTTTATAATTTTCTTTTTTATAAACATTTTTATATAAAAAAAAGCACAAAATATTTTTTCTGTTAAACAGTTTTTAAAAATATCCTTCATTTAAATCAAAATTTTTTTATTTAAACATTTTTATTTTTATTTTCAAATATTTCGATATCTTCTTCAGAAAAACAAATATTCATGTAAATTTTTTTTATAATTTTCTTTTTTATAAAAATTTTTATATAAAAAGAAAAAACTTATTTTTTACTTTTATATAAAATTTTTTTTAAAAATATCCTTAAATTAGTTTTAATAAAGATTTTTTTATATATTTCTTGTTTAAACATTTTTAGTTTTATTTTCCAATATATCGATGTCCTCTTCAGGGTAATACCCTGAAAACAGAAAAACGAATTTTTTCAAGCAAAAAATTTTTTATAATATTTTTAATAAACAATGATTTTGCTGGTGATAAACAGACATGCATATGTCCACTGAACGATGGAAGTGTGGCAACTTCCGAAAACAGTGCTGTTCTGCTACTCTGCCTTAGTTTACAATATTAATATGTTAACTATATATTTTTATGCTAAAATACCTCATGCCAACCACTGTGCAACGCGTAATAGATGGTTGTAAACAAAAACTGCTAAAAAATACAATCATGCGAATACTCGTACCGCAAACAATAACAAAAAAAAAAAACGAACAATAAAAAAATGTGGGGTAGACCAAGAGAAAAATTAGTGGCATGTATGCGCTATAAATAAACACAAAAATACGGCATAATGAACTAAAGAGGAATAACAAAAAAAAAAAAAAAAACAAAAAGAACTCTATGAATGCATGTGGCAAAGAAACAACATTGCCATGGCCTCTGTCACAGTTGTTGTGCTTAAAGCCAAAGTCAGTGTCTGTCTAGTGCTGCTGCTGCTGCTGTGGCTGTTGATGGGTCGGCTTTTACACAAATCAAATAAAAAAAATAAAATAAAATAAATTAATAATAAAAATAAAAGCTTCACCTACTCTAACGCAGACTCCAAGCATAAAGACAGCATGTCGGTGGCGTAGCCCCTCAACTTATACGGCTGGTTGTTGTTGTTCATGTGATTGCTTAGATGGCTGAATGATGGTTCGGTTCCGTTTGCTGGGGCCAGGCTGTTTATGTGCTTATTTTGCTGCTGCTGCTGCAAATTACAAGAGGCTCAACCACAATTGCATGGCATTGCATCTTAAACGAAAAAGTCTTAATCATAAACTGCTTGGCCATACACTTACATGGAGTTGTTTACTGGCGGTTGTTCACAGCCAAACAAATGACCAGTCACTCAGCCATCCTCCACATTTCTGGGGTGTTTTTTTCAAATTTTCCAAGTTGTTCCAGGTTGTGCTGAGTGTTAGTTTCGTGTTTGCTGTTTGAGTTCTTTTTTTCCCGCTTTTGCTTAAATGCAGCCTGTAACATTTCATTAAAACGTCGTCTGTAAGACACTGTGTCTGACATTCAATGGCTGTTGTTGCTGTTGTTGTTGTTGGTGCATCTGTATGCTAAAACGTTGTTGTTTTTAGTTGATGTATGCCTTTAGCTTATTTGAGTGTTTGTTAGCTTTTTATTAATTTATTTCAAATGTTTGTATTTGTTATTGTCGCCGACGTTGTTAATAATGCAAAATATGCCATGCCGCCCAACTTAAAGTTGAAATTTCAATATTTTTCTTGCCACTGTGCTTTTATTTGAAATTTCATATTTTATAGGTCTTTTCTGATACCAGACACAATATGCTGTGTGTCTGGTGATTGTCACTCAAGTAAGAAACTCTTTAGAGTAAATCAAATTATTTTCCACTATTTTCAAACTGCTGATGGTACTTCTATTTGCATTGCAACGAATCAATTATTTGGAAAATCTCTGTTCAAATGATCATTATCATGAATGCATATGCATCGATAGATCTAATCATTTTTCTTAGAATCACTCAATGAATTTTAGTGTGTCATTTATTATCCTCGGAATTTCTTATTAGAATTTTTTAAGATCTTTCGGATTTATTGCAACCAAACAAAAACACATAAAATCGTATATAAATATAATTCAAAGATCAAAAATGATTTCATGTACATGTTGACCGTGGCTACGCCTCAAGTAGTTAACACGCTGGGCTCAAATTTTGGCATAGTCTCTCCAACACATCGCCTTTACGTACATGAAATCTTCTTTAAATATTTTAAAGAAGATTCCATAAATTTCTCTAAATTGTATATGTTTGGGCTCAAGTTAAAATCTGCCTTCTGCAAATTGTGGGTGCTGTTGGCTGAAGTAGTAGAACACAAGACTATGAAGCGGAGGGTGCTGAGTTCAATCCCGTGCTGAGTCATGATATATTGTGTTGAATTCTTCTGATTAGCAGTTGTGCATGATTGTGTTAGTTGTTGCCAGTCTGTTTCAGTGATGGAGGCATAGCACTGGTCACTGATCAATTACTGGCAGCGGCTGACACTATCATGTACTGAAAAGCAGAGTAACAGCACCCTCCTTCGTCGGCCCTGTAGCAAAAAATTAGCCGGCGAAGTAAAAAAGTTGAAATAGCTACAAAAAAAAACTGCCTCTCTTCTCATTTATCCTAATCTGTCCCCTCAATACTATCCCCTCGTTTTCAGTTCCGACGCAATGCATTGCATATGAAGGGGTCATCGCCTGAGTGCTGGTCCAAGATAAACAAAAATTGCTTTTTTTTACCAATTTTTATTACATTCAAGTTATTTTTGTTAAGCGTAAAATATTTAGAATATTTTTATACCCCCCAAAAAGGTATTGGAGGGTATATTCACTTTGTCATTCCAGGTGTAATGCAGCGAAATATCCCTCAAAGACCCCATAAAGTATATACACTGTAGATCAGTGATGAAATCTAAGACGATCTAGCCATGGCCGTCCATCCGTTTGTGGAAAACACGATTCAGTACAAACTAAAAGAGCCACACCCTTGAAACTTTTTATAAATATATCTTGAAAAATAGTACAGGTCCAGTTTGTAAATGAGCTAAATCGGGCTAGAGGAAAACAAATTCTTCTAAGAAGAACTAAACCAACCTCTAAAAAAAACAATTTAAAATTTTTTTTTTGTAATTTTGTTGAGCAAATGATATATTTTTAAATCAAAGAAGGCCCAACGCATTAAACTTGGAGCCAAAAAATAAAAAAAAAAAAATTTTTGACTCCGCCTACATTTCTTAAAAATAATATTCTTAAGGTTTTATAATGAAGCTGAGACGTAACCTGATCCTCCTCTGTCCCACCTCCACCTCCTCCTTTGACCCTAAATTACCCTAACACAAATTTTTTTTTTTCACTTAATTGTACCAAAAATTTTTTTTTAGTCTTTTGTGACTAAAGGGCCTCCCCCACGGCCCTTGCCAGAGTGACCCCAAAAAATACAGTTTTTATACCCTCCAAAAAGAATTGGACCCCATAAAGTTTGTATACATACTCTTGACAAGTGATTTAAGCCCCAGTTTTTGACTTCTTATTTAAGTACAAAATTACTTAATTTTTCCATAACCTTAAGTTGTATTTAAAAACACTTTCAGTTTTTCAGTCTAAAATTAATTGTGGTATTTAATTGTGATAAAAGTATGGTAGCACAAATAAATGGTAAGAAAAATACTGCAAATGATCAGCGTTGTCAACTTTGAAATTCTGAAAAGCACTAAAGTCGGACAAAAAACGCGTAATTTTTGAAAAAGAGCACTAAATATAAATATTTTTTTATTTTAATTGCCTTTTATTTAAAATATGATTTTATATAATTTTTTTTTTCTATTTTACACATTTATTAACAAAAAATGTATAAAATAAGAGATCATTTATTACTATAGTATTCTATTATTTTTAAGTTTAATGTCTTTTTTTTTTTATTTAAAATATTTTTTTTTTCAATATTTCGTGACTCCTTTGTGTGACTTCTTCAGGAAATGAATTATTTTTAAATAATTAATTTCCAATAAAAATAAAGAGACCTTAAGCTTAAAACTAATAGAGTACAATAATAATTATAAAGAGATCAAAATACCTGAAAAATTTTTGATCATTTATTACTATTTTGAATAATTCACATATTACACTAAAAAATAACTCAACATATTGTAAATATTGCCATAGAAAATGCAGTAAATTTTACATTGTTTTTTATTCTCCTGTAAACTTTTAAAGTGATGCACTTTCTCTGCCATATTTCTTTTAAGGTAACAAAAGTAAAATAACAAAATATATTCATATAATAACGAATGAATTTCAATTTCAATTTGTTAAAGGTCAATATCAAAGTCCGTGAATTCCTCATCAAGGTCATCTGCCCATAATACCGTTCTTATTTCATATTCCAACGTTTTATAAGCCATTTTTGTATTAATATGAATATTGACCTCATCTGGAATTTCGTACATTTCGCAACAAGAATTTTCCCTTTTTAAGTCCGTTTTTGATTGGTAAAAGCGCATTAACCGAATCTTTTTAAAAGATTCATTGAGCTAAAAACTCGTTCTACTTCAGCATTGGAATATGGTAAAGATAAAAGTTTAATAGCAACATTTTTTATTGTCTGGTGCCACCGAATGAAAAAAAGCACCAAAAAAAGCACTAAAAACCAAAAAGCTCCGAAGCCAAAATTTTTCGCGTAATAAATTTTAAAAAGCACTAAAAACAGTGCTAAAAGCACTGAGTTGACAACGCTGCAAATGATACAATAAAACCACCTTCTTACCGACGTTTTGTTGCCATGAAGAGCTGCTTTACCAATTTTCAAATTGTTGAATGTAAACAAACAATGAAAAACACGTGGTAGTATGAAAAACTTAAATTGAATGTAAATGCAAAATGTGGGACATTTAAATCTTATTTAATTTTGCAGTGAAAAGCTAAATTTTGTATTTAAATAGACTTTAAGTTTAAAAAGTACTTAATTTTGAAGTTAAAAACTGTGCATTACTGTAAGACGATCTAGCAATGCCCATACGTTAGTCTTTGGAAAACACGATATGGTATTTTTTTCGGTTCCCGCCCCCTTTAGTGGGCATAGACATACGATATTATATGCAAAAATAGTGTAAATATTTAACAAATTGTATTCCTTAAGCCTACATTCCTTAGAAATTAAATTTGTTCTTTGATCTTCCCCTACTCTACCACTCCCCCTCCCCCCCCTTTGCCCCCTAAATGACCTTATCAAAAAAACTTGTTTTTTACAGTTAACAAGTCGGAAAATTTAGTTTTGGAGTTTTTACAATTTAGCTGAGATGTCTCCCTCCACCACGGCATTTCTCGGGGTGACCCTATATAGAGTTTTTAAATTGGGCCCAGAAATGTTTGAAGGGAAATGTGACCCAGCAGGTTGAATATATTTTTAACTTATCTCAGTCCATTTTTTGCCCGTTGATATAAAATATTAATACGTAAATTGCTTTCATGCTGACGGAAAGGTGTCTCAGCCCTACTCCTCCCAACACTTTGGAAACGACGGTATTAAAATTAATTTTTTTTCGTGGTTACTTAAGCCAAATACTATAAAATTGTAAATAAGAATAAAAATAGAGTTTTTCTTTACTAAATATTTGCAGGGTATTTAAAATCCGACCCTGTCAAATATAACGTTCTTACTTGTTTTTTAATTAAATCTAAGAGCTCTTAAAAAATCACCATTATGAAGGGTGGGCAAATTTGAGCTGAGGAAATAAATTGGCTTAAAAATACGCATTTTTTCCACAAATATAATTCTATTGATGCCAATATAAAGTAGAAATATGGTAATTTATAATGGATTCATAATGGACGTTGGGTAAGCACATCGTCAGACGTCCGCTACGTTGACAAAATTTTTAATCATATTCGCTTATCTCGTCAATGCACCTCCGAATTTTATACTTCAGAGCGTCACTTGTTTGTGGTTGTATTCACATTAACCCGGTCTTTTAAATGGTCCCAGAGAATATAATGCAGCGGCGTTATATTACAAGAACGAGGCGGCCAATTGATATCGTCAAATTGCTATCAGAAATTATGCGACCGGGAAATTTCTCATGCATTGACTGAATTGTTTAGCCGGCTGTGTGGCCTATGGCGCCATCTTGCTGAAATCAAAGTTCAGTGATGCCAACGTTAGCCAATTGTTGCTGCAAAAAAATCGGTTACCATGATTTGGTAGCCCAGTGACGGCGTTTCCTTGCTTCTATTAGAAAAAAATTAGCTGACGTTGCACAGTGCTTTGTCCCCATATAACGATGGGACAAAAACAGAAGGAGTTGTCAGATATTTTTGAAATTTGGTACACTAGCATAAACTAGCCTAGTTAAGAAAAATATGAATTTTTGGAAAAAATGAAAAAAGTGAAAAATATAATTTTAGCTTCAATAATGCCCACAAAATGGTCATGCTGATACATATGCAAATAGCAACGTGTGTGTAAATTTTTATTTAAATCGGACAAAGGACTCAAGGTCCTGCCATATATCCTTTTTATTAAAAACCCTGTCACTCCTACAAAAATTGTCCGATCGTAATAAATTTTGGTATGTTAATTGATATTTGCAAGATATATATTTATGCCAAATTTGGGTAGAATTGGATTATCAATGTGGAAAATACAGAAACATCATTAATTGAAAAATAGGCTAAAACGGTTAAAATACTCTTGCAAAAATAAAACTATAAGGATTTTTGAAAGATAACATAAATGAAAAAATTAAAGATGAAAACAAGCAATGTTAACGTCAAAAAAATCATATCGCACTTGATCCATCCAAATTTTTATTTTTTCACTTTTCAAAAAAAATCGACGCGTAGTATTAATATCCGCTGTAAAAATATCGTGCTATTTTGGCTACTTTTTGTTAATAAAATGGTTGGTTTAAAAATTCTTTTTCATATGCCTTTAATATTAAATTTAAAACTGTTTTGCTTCTACTGAACATTTTGACTTAATACCCTCCTGTTGATTAAGTGCGATATATTTTGATAAAAAAATTAAAATTTTGGATTTTGAAACATAAATTATAATAGCTTAACTTAATAATTATATTTTATAACTACTAAAATAAAAAAACGTTAAAAAAAGATATAAAGACAAACTTATAACAAAGCATCATCGCTACTTAATTCTTCCCAAAACCAACTTTCGCTTCACGAAGACCTCATCTCGTCTTCTATTATCTCATCTTCGATTTCAACATTTTCTCCAAGAATATATTTCTCAATTTCAGGATCTATTATATTATTTTTAATCTTAATGTTTCTCTTTGATGATAATACGGGATCTGAAGACAACAACAAATAGGCCCACTAGCACTCACGATCACTTATGTTAAAGGCAGTTAAATTTGTAACACTTACGGTTTTTATACAATAGCAATTTTTATAGAAAATAAAAATTTCTCTCGCACTTCCGAAAAAAACTTCAAAATCGAAGTCAATCGGAACTTACAATTTACACAATAATTTAAATATGAAACAGAATCTAATTTATAATTTTTTACCATTCAAAATATAAAACATGTTACGCAATGATATTAAACACTCTTAAATGCCTAATATTTGAGTAAAAATCATAAAATTAGGCATTTCAAAAAACGCATTTTTTTTAAGTTGTGGTAAAAAATAGGCACTAATTTTTGAATACCCTGTTAGTTAAGAGTATAAACTTACAAAAACATGAAAAAAAAAATTTCTAATTTTATATAATTTTTTTTTATACTCCATCAAACTTTAGTAATTTTTGGATTTTCAACAAAAAAAAGGGGTTTTCAGAGCAATAAAAAAAAGTTATTTTGTAAATAAATACTAAATTCTAAATTTTAGTTTAACTGCAAATATATTAAAGTACCTGAAAACCAAATTTCGAGTGATTTAAAAAAAAAATTAATTTTTCAGAATTATTTTTGTGAAACAACTAAAACCTACATTTCTGTTAAGTCATTTTTGCAAGAAATTATCTGATTTTAACGCCCTCTCGTGGTGGCAAAAGCAATTAGAAATTTTTTTTAACATTTATTTGAGATACCTTATTATCTTTCAAAAAATCTGTATTTAAAAACAAGTTGAGACAAAATTTTTTTTTTATTTTTGTCTATGGGTCGAAGCATAGTGCGTTACCACCTGATCACAAACCGCACCATACGGTCACTTTCTTTGGATGTAACGGTTTTTTGAGGATTTGTTTTTGTAGATTTTGTGCAACCCATATGAGGCAATTTTGTTTGTTTACATAAACCCCCTAATTGAAAGTGGGACCGCCACCACTAAAGATGGTTTTGCTAGAAATGCAGTGTTTTCGTTCAGTTTTTTAAATAGGAAATTTTCACAGCCAAAAATTCTTTGTTGAAAAATGTAACGTTCCATGCTTTAAATGTTCCACATTTTGGCTAAATAAATTTCAAAAAATAAAATCACAATTCTTGACATTTCATCATTTGACAGCCAATTTACTTGCTAACCTCAAATTTTGCCCACCCTGTGTAATTAAGTGAATACTGTATTACCCGTAGGATTGGGGCGCACTGCACTACCATTTGTGTTTACCGTGTTATGATTATGTCAATACCGATTTGAGCTTTAAAATGACTGGACAAAAAAAAAATCTTGACACACTTCATATTGTAAAATAAAATGTATCGTGGAAATTTCCAATTAAATAAATAAGTAAGTCAATTAAGATTTTAATTAATATAAATAAAGCTTCTAATTCCCTTAAGATAAGAGACGATACATTTAAGTTTACAAATGATTAAACGATTAACTGATTGATAGCAGGCTATACGTTATTATTTTTGGTGTTTCACTGGAATCTCTGTTTTTGTGTGTTTTGGTAAACAGAAAACTGCCAAGTTTATGTTGTATAATGAGATTCGTGGCGTTTTTATTTATAGAAATTTAAAAGGAAAAATAGGCGTCTGTTTTTCAGTACTTACAACCACAATTACTGGTCGTTTATTGAAAATTGGACTGGCTGGCGAAGGCTTTATTTAAAGCAATGAACAGCACCATAATCGCTTATTGAGTTTATTGGCTTAAATAAGTATTTAAGCCAATAAAAGAAAGTTAAATTATTATTTTACTTTCAGATCATGTTATAAATAATACAAATCAACCTTTAGGCATCTTCAATAATTTAAAACATTTCTTTTTCTCCTGTCTACAATATGAATTTTATTTCATTTTGTAAAATCATATGAGAACAAAAATGTTCATTTAAAATAATCTCTCAATCGCTGATCAGTTAATAAAAATATGAAAACAATCAATAATAATAATAATAACAAGTTTTTTTTTATTATTTTATGGCCAAAATAAAAATAGTAGAAATAAGCTCAGCTGCTGCGGCCAAAATCATTATTAGCTGGCTTAATGTTCGTTGCTTAAGTCTTTTACTTTTACTTTAAGCCCCAGAAATTATTCCCACCAAACATCATTAAATTATTTTAGCAATTCCAAGAATTGTTGCATTCCAGAAAAACTATATGGCTTTTTGTTTGCTTCTCTTTTCTTTTAACCGTGACTTGTTGAAACAGCAAACAGCAGGATGTTGCTTGCTTCTGCTCCTTTATGAAAAATAAAAAGAATTTGCAAAAAACAAGAAAATAAATTAAAGAAAGCAAAACGGAGCACAGCTTCTTCGGTTCATTGATGTAAATTTGCAATAAAGGAAATATTGGCAAATTGTTGTAGCTGCTGGCACAGTTGGCCAAAACAGTGCGTGATTTGATTTAGGAAAACCACAATTTTCCAAGTGCATGGCTTCTTCATCTTTTTTAGGTTTTATGTTTCATTTTCTTAATTTACATTTAAAGTGTAAATGTGACAAATTTTCAAAACTATTTGCATGATCTTTTTTCTACCTGCCAATTGGGTTTAACTTTTCACTTAATTTTCTTTGAAAGCATTTCGGTTGCTGTCTTTTCAGCACTTTTGTTTTCCTTGCTTTTGTTTGTCCTTTGTATTTATATATTTTAGTTAGTCTTTTGTTACATGTGCTCTACTTAAAAAAATAAATAAAAAAAAAACAAGTGAAGAAGTCGCAATATTGGCAAATTTGTTGCCTTTTCACCCATCATTTATGATGTGCATTTGAATATCATGTGGCTTTGTTGCTGTAGGCGTGAATATATAAATTAAAGGCGGTTGTTTTATTGGTTTTTTTTAGAAAAACCAAAATTTTTTTTGCCTATTCACAACAAGTATCTAAATTTAAAGGCTGAACAGATAAATAAATGACAAGCAATATTTGACTTTTTCCTAATTTAAGTTGCTAAATGATTTGAAATTGTATATGGGTATTTCCATAGAGACGTTTAATTGTTTCAACTGAGCCAGAAAATAGATTTGTGTACACAGAAAAATTATTTCCATATTTTGCACAACCAATTAGTTGGTAATTAAAAGCATTTCAATGAAATAATTTAATTGATTTAATAAAAATTCCAATTTTTTTATTGTATTAATACATTTTTAATTGAGTCAATATTCAGTTTATTGACATAATTATCTTCCTGTTCACATACACAAAATTTGATCAATTCAATCAACGTATGACAGCTATAAGCAAAAAATTTTCATACTCATGAGGAACTCAAGTTCAATCCGGGAATTTTTTTTTTTGTTAATTTTCTAATTAATAATAACCAGCCTTATTGTGTTTGGCGTTTTACGCCTCCAGATTCGATATATTGTAATGGAGTTAAGAAAATTTTAGCTTTTTGTCTGTAAGCTATTAAAATTTGACGAATTTGAAGGCGTAAAACGCCAAACACAATAAGGGTGAATGTCAATAATTTAACTTCAACATGACTCTATATATTTTGTTTACAGTTTTTTTTCGTTTTCCATATTTCAGGTGTTAAGTCTCTACTAACTTTGTTCAGTGTGCTGGACTTTGCTCACTAAACACACTTTTTAGCAGTGCTGCACTTGGAATTTTACTCAATTTTAAAGCAATTAAGTGTTAATTGAGCAATCATTTAATTACAATTGTATAGGCTTAATTCAGCTCAATATTGGCATTAACTGCAATAAAATCAATTAAAGTGTATGTCTGAACACCCTATTGACCTCCTTTATGTCTTTATATCGCCACAAATAGATGTTATAAATAAAATATGCCAATTTTAACTGAGATCTCAAAAACCCAGCCTTATTATTAATGACTTCATAGAAATAATCTATTTTTTTATACATTTTTTATAAATTCTTAGGATTTTTTTTTAAATTTGTTAAATTGTACTAGTAATAAATTACCAAATAAAATTTATTTATAATTAATATATGTGACCTGCTCCACGAAAAGGGAGCCGAAAATTCTTTTTACTTTTTGAGTGATTCTTATAGGAAAAAAACGCACCTTCAAATGCCGCAAACCGCAAGTTTCTATGTCTTTTAGTTTTTTTACAAAACACCTGTAAAGATGATCATAATTCATGAAAAAATTTAAAAATGTGATATAAACAGATAATATATATAATATTAGAAATTTAAAAAAAGTTCAATATCAAAGGTACAAAATTTCCCTTTTCGTCCCTTTTCGTGGAGCAGGTCACATATTTATTTATACCTAAAACTGCTGAACTGCCAAAAACATCTGAACTGTCAAAAACAGCTGAGGTGCCAAAAAAATGCTGAGATGCCAAAAACATCTTAGCTGTCAAAAACAGCTGATTTGCCAAAGACAGTAGAGCTGCCAATAAGATCTGAGCTATCAAAAACAGCTAAAATGCCAAAAACAGCTAAGCTGCCAACAACTGCTGAGCTGACAAAAACATCTGAGTTGCCAGACACAGTTGAGCTGCTAAAAACATCTGAGCTGCCAAAAACATCTGAGCTGTCCAAATCAGATGATTTGCCAAAAACAGCTGAGCTGCTAAAAACACCTGAGCTGTCAAAAACTGCTGATATGCCAAAAACAGTTGAGCTGCTTAAAACATCTGAGCCGCCAAAAACATCTGACCTGCCAAAAACAGCTGAACTGACAAAAACAGCTGAGCTGCCAAAAACAGCCGAAATGACAAAACAGCTGAGCTGCCAAAATCATTTGAGCTGCCATAAACATCTGAGCTGTCAAAAACATTTGAACTGTCATAAACAGCTGAGCTCCCAAAAACATCTGAGCTGTCAAAAACATATCAGATGCCAAAAACATCTGAGCTGTCAAAAACAGCTCATCTGCTGAAAACATTGATGCTAGAAAGAAAGTTGCTAAAAAATCTTTCGTTTGTTTTAGATTTCATGAAATTTGGTATGTGAGATATTTAAAAAATTTAAATTTGAAAAACTACTTTTTGTTGTGGGCTAAGGTTCTCTGCTCTGGCACAAACGTTTTTCATGACGGTCCTTGGATCGGGTCATTTCATTAAAGAAATCATGTCCATCGGTGATCTGGTGCAGCCAACAAAAAAAAAAAATGAAGCCACAAACTTTATTATGGGCTCTTACGATATGAGTATATTAAGAAATGCTTAAGCCGGATAAAGAAAATAAAATATTTTTAACTGCACAACCTGCTTACGACAACATCTGCCTGGATTTCGGAACTTTGAGGCTCTCATGTACAATTAGAAAAACAATTAGAAAAACAAACACAGCAAAATGTATTTGAATAACTTGAAAACTGCTGGCATTGATTGGAAATTTTTGCATAAAATCTGCACATTTGAAAATTTAAGGAGTAAAAGAAAAAAATTAAAATATCTGCTTAACAATATGCTTTTTAATCAAATGTTCATAATTTAATTTATCAATTGCAGCCTCTGGCTCTACGACCATAACAGACATAAATTATTGTCGAACAGTTTTGAGTGCCTCTAACACAAGAATTCCGGTAATAGTTTCTAGTTAATTTTCCCCCCCTCCGCTCATTTCGCCGCGCTTAACAACCGTTTTGGCAAAGTCATTACCAACAGACAGCCAACCAGCAGTTGTTTGCAAATGTCTTCAACCGAAAACAAAATTTTCCTGGGAGTTGATATAAAATTTAAGACGGTCTGTTTGTATTTTCAATTGGTGACTGGCTGAGTGAGTGCAACAAAAAAAAAAAAAAAATAAAGCAAAAAGTATGTGCCAGCAAAATGACTTCAAATATGCAATTTTTGTTAGAAATGTGAAATAACAGCATGTGGTTGTTTCAAGCAATTTTAGTCGCATTGACTTTTGTGACACATAGAAGTTACACAAATGAAGTTTTACTGGTTGCCATTCAAATCGCAAGAGTGTGTGCTATTTATTTAAGACTCGTTGGTATTAACTTGCTATTTGTTGTATTACAACTGCTGGCAGTTGGTGTTGCAAGACATCAACAATTCTCTAGTGAGTTTAACTAAACATTCCAGCAGTCGGTTAGTAAGTCAGCCAGCTAGTCAGTCAATTGGCTTGTAGTTTCTTATCCGCAAAAAAGAAAAAAAGAAGAAGAAGAAGAAAAAATTTAAAACCACTTTTCCTACCAAAAAACCATTCATGCATCCCCATACATGCAACGACATCGAATCATGGTTGACAACGAAATAACAATAACAACAAAAAAGATCTTAATTACAACATGCTTAACTAGTGTTTGACATTTGTTATTGTCGTTGTTGTTGTTGTTGTTGTGCTATTTCGTTTTCTGTCAACTTTAAAAGGAAGAACGAAATACACAAAAAAAAAACAAAAGAAAAAAAATTAATAAAAAGAAAATACCAGCCAAATAATAAATCAAACACTAAAAGCAACAAGTTCATCATTAAATTTACAACATCGACTGCTGTAATATGGACGCCGAACTACTCACTCAAAACGATCGCTGTTACTAAATAATGGAGCTTAATTAATACAGGCGGCACTAAGCCAGCAGAGCAAAGTATGTGTATAATTTTTCAAAATAAAACACTAGTCTTTAATTAAGAAAATAAATGTTTCTGATAAAGATTGACATAAATTGAGGCCGTTATTACATTTTGTACGATAAGTATTTTTTTTTAATTTTATTTTATTTATTTTTTTTAGCCAGATTGGGTCATCAAACATGTTAAGTTGAGCGTGTTTTATTTCCGATTTCACAGATTTCATTAATTTCAGTACTGCCTCGTGTAACACTTTTTTTTTGTTTCATACGAATTGTGTAGTGAAACAAAAGACTTGGGCAACAAACTTGCAAGGAGTGTTGTCAAAGAACGAAAAGATTTAAAGGTAAATTTGATTCTCCAAAAAAAATTTATATATATATATATATATATATATATATATATATATATATAATAATTGTATTCTGATATTTTTAAGCTTAAGGTCTCTTTATTTTAGTTTAATTTTTAATTTCAATTATTTTATTAATTATTTAAAATAATTAATTTCCTGAAGAAGTCACACAAAGGAGTGACGAAATATTGAAATTAAAAATTAAACTAAAATAAAGAGACCTTTTAGCTTAAAAATATCAGAATACAATAATAATTAAAAAGATGTCAAGAAACCAGAAGAATTTAATATATATATATATATAATTTTACCTAAAGGTAGCTCCCCTTGAGGTCTATATTAAGTACATATCTGCAAGATCTGCCCTTAGGGTTATTGAGCCAGGCAGCTTCAGGCACAACCATACGGGACATGGCGTTATCCTACAAAAGGTAAGAGGGCAAGTCCTGGGTACACAAACTGATTATATGACTCCTATCATGAGTTTTGACAGACCCTTCTCAGTCGGCTTCCCTGAGAGGTAAGACTGTATGGAAAGCTCTGCAACTCGAAGTAATGCAATCTTTGTTTTTACGGACGGCTCGAAAACGGACACTGGCACTGGTTCGGGGGTATTTTTCGAGGATCTCGGTATCACTCAGGCTACCCGATACTTCAACAGTTTTCTTGGCAGGGATGCCATTACCGAGGCAGCATTTAGAAGTAATGGGCTCAGTTTAGGGCCAGAACTATTGACATTTGTGTAGACAGACTGGCAGCAATTAGGGACCTGGATTCGAGGATGATAAAGTCGAAATGTGTACTGGCATGCATTCAATCTTTGGCTCGACTTAAAAGACATGACGTCAAGATAGTTTGGGTGCCAGGTCATGAAGGCATTCAGGGATCAATGAAATGAAGGACGAATGCGCAAGAGCAGGTTTGGCCTTGGATGAAGCAGTCTCACGTAGGGATATTGACATTCCCTCAGTTGAGCTGTTGAACATAATTGAGGAGTGGGCAGAGAGGAAGGTGACCAGCAGGTGGTCAACAGTTACCTTGGCCCTCACTTAGCAGAGTTAGGACACTAGACGGCTTCTTACTTTTGGGAAGAAGTCTTTGGCATTCCTGGTAGGGGTCGTGACGGGGCACTGTGCAATTAGGCACATGTCAGAGCGTTTGGGCTTTCTCCATGATGGTCGCTGCAGGAGCTGTTTCGATGAAGAAGAGTAGTCAGGACATCATTTCCTATGTGACTGCCCGGCCCAGCAGGAGCGTAGCCTTAGACATCTAGGCTCTCGTTTCCTGCGAGATCTGGACTGAATCAGCGATGCACCGCTGGCTGCCCTGGCGGGTTTTGTGAGAAGTTCTAGATGGTTCTCAGGACATCGTGTTGAAGGGATTGTATAGGGAGTAGTTCTCTGGGCAGCCCTTTTTTACCTAACCTAACCTACCTAAAGGATGTGTTTTTAAGTCAACATTATGACGTTCATCATCCATCTTGTATGGCAAATCATCATTAATATTCCCAAACGCTATCCCACAAAAAATAGGCATAAATTCTCTAATTGCCGTTCGATAATTCTCCATAACAATTTTTCTTACATTCTCAATATCTTTAACGGTTGCCGATATTCTAAAGCATCCAGGACGAGCGCCAGCATTCACATTTTCATTATATTTTTTTGACTACCAGCAAAATTTTGCAAGTGCTTTTGGGCACTTACTCGTAATTTAATTTCATACAAATTCTTTAATGCATTTTTTGCGGAACATCTAAAACTCTTCTGACTTTTAATTTGAAGAGCTGAATAGTTTTAGATGTAATTTGTTGTAAAAATTTAGTGGCAGGTTTTGAGAGTAGCTAATAAAATTACACAGCGCAACAAAAAACATATTTTGTCTACCCCAAAAATTAAACTACGTGGATGTGTGATTCTAATGATAATTTACTCCCCAGGAAGGCTGGGTTGCCCTAATATATTTTATCATAACTTGAAAACAGCTTCTCCGATTTCAGCACAACATCAGAAGATGCACAGGAAAATTCTGATTAAATTGGCCAAATAAATTTTTTTTATTTGTTCCTAGTGGCGAAAAAAAATTTTTCGTGCGAAATTCGTCAAATTTTTTATAACCTCCAAAAAAGAATTCGTATATTCACTTTGTCATTCCGTTTGTAATGCAGCGAAATATACATCTCAGACCCCACAAAGTTTATTCTTGATCAGTGATGAAATCTAAGACGATCTGAGCATGTCCATCCGTCCGTCCGTCTGTGGAAATCATGATTCAGTCCAAACGAAAAAAGCCAAACTCTTGAAATTTGGTATAAATATATCTTGCAGAATAGCACAGGTCAAGTTCGTAAATGAGCTGAACCGGGCCAGAGGCAAAAAAAAATCGCCTAAGAAGAACTAAACCAACCTCTAAGAAACAATAGAGTTTTTAAAGTTTTTTTTTTTTAAATTTTGCTAAGCACATGAAATATTTTTATATCAGAGAAGGTCCAACGCGTTAAACTTTGAGCCATAAAATTAAAAAAATTAAGGTCTGAACAGCGCCCCCTTCAGTGGGCGTTATCATATGCAAAAATAGTTTAAAAATTCAACAAATTGTTTCACTTGACCCTACAATTCTTAAAAATAACATTTTTAAGCTTTAATGACGAAGCTGAGACGTAACCTGGTACTCCTCTGCCCTACTTCCCTCCTTCCCCTTTGCCACCTAAATGACCCTATCAAAAAAATTTTTAAATCAATTTTACATTTAATTATCCCTAACTTTTTATTTTAGAGTTTTATGGAAAATTGAAATGTCTCCCCCACGGCTCTTTCCAGAGAGACCCCGGCAAAATACAGTTTTAATACACTCCAAAAAGAATTGGACCCCATATATATTCTTGATCAGTGATGAGATCTAAGACGATCTAGCAATGCCCATACGTCCGACGGTGGACAACATGATACAGTCTATTTTTGGACCCCGCCCATTTTAGTGGGCGTTGGCGTACGATATTATATGTAAAAATAGTGTATATATTGAACAATTTGTATTCCTTAAGCCTATAAGAAGCTGAGATGTTCTCTGATCTTGCAGAGGTCAAACGTCTCCCCCACGTCCCTTCTCGGAATGACTTTAAGATTTAAAATTGGGTACAGAGATGTCTTAAAGGAACTCTGTCCCATCAAGTTAAACATTTTAAATTTACATACTATATATTTGGAGGGTATTTAAGATTCGACCTGGTCGAATATAACGTTTTTACTTGTTTTTCTTTTAAATAATAACTCTCGAGTAATACTAATTAGAGTAGATATATTATAATTATATATTATTAATAATTTTTTTGAGAAATTTGATTTCGAAAAAGTTGTTCGATTTTATTTTATTTGAAAAATTTTGTTTTAATCATTTATTGATTACGGAGTAATTTATATTAAAATTGTTATTTAAAACATATTTTATTCGAGTCATTTAATTTGAATTTATATGCGATAATTCAGTAATTTTATTCAAGTAATTTTATTTTCAGACAACTTTATTCGAATAATTTTATTCGATTAAATTTACTCGATTAATTTTATTCGAATAATTAATTAATAATTTTTTAGAGAAATTTGATTTCGAAAAAGTTGTTCGATTTTATTTTATTTGAAAAATTTTGTTTTAATCATTTATTGATTACGGAGTAATTTATATTAAAATTGTTATTTAAAACATTTTTTATTCGAGTCATTTAATTTGAATTTATATGCGATAATTCAGTAATTTTATTCAAGTAATTTTATTTTCAGACAACTTTATTCGAATAATTTTATTCGATTAAATTTACTCGATTAATTTTATTCGAATAATTAATTAATAATTTTTTAGAGAAATTTGATTTCGAAAAAGTTGTTCGATTTTATTTTATTTGAAAAATTTTGTTTTAATCATTTATTGATTACGGAGTAATTTATATTAAAATTGTTATTTAAAACATTTTTTATTCGAGTCATTTAATTTGAATTTATATGCGATAATTCAGTAATTTTATTCAAGTAATTTTATTTTCAGACAACTTTATTCGAATAATTTTATTCGATTAAATTTACTCGATTAATTTTATTCGAATAATTAATTAATAATTTTTTAGAGAAATTTGATTTCGAAAAAGTTGTTCGATTTTATTTTATTTGAAAAATTTTGTTTTAATCATTTATTGATTACGTAGTAATTTATATTAAAATTGTTATTTAAAACAGTTTTTATTCGAGAAATTTAATTTGAATTTATATGCGATAATTCAGTAATTTTATTCAAGTAATTTTATTTTTAGACAACTTTATTCGAATAATTTTATTCGATTAAATTTACTCGATTAATTTTATTCGATTAATTTTATTCGAATAATTAATTAATAATTTTTTAGAGAAATTTGATTTCGAAAAAGTTGTTCGATTTTATTTTATTTGAAAAATTTTGTTTTAATCATTTATTGATTACGGAGTAATTTATATTAAAATTGTTATTTAAAACATTTCTTATTCGAGTCATTTTTGAATTTATATGCGATAGGTCAGTAATTTTATTCAAGTCATTTTATTTTCAGACAACTTTATTCGAATAAATTTATTCGATTAATTTTATTCGAATAATTTTATACAAGTAATTTTGTTTAAAGCATTATTCCTTTTGCTTGAATAATTTTATTCAATGAAGTTTATTCTAATAATTTCAATCGAATAACTTTAGTTGATATACTTTATTCGAATAATTTTATGCAAGTAATTTTGTTCAAAGTATTATTCCTTCTGCTTGAATAATTTTATTCAAAGAACTTTATTCTAATAATTTTAATCGAATAACTTTATTTGAGATACTTTATTCGAATAACTTTAATCGAATAACTTTATTCGAATAACTTTATTCGAATAACTTTATTCGAATGAAGCTTTTCTACTATCTAGAGAAATTACAAGCAAAGGAACAGACTTAAAATAATTACATAGTTGGGAAAAAAATCCCTATAGAACTGCTTCGAAAAAAAACTTGAAAATTCGACTTTGTAAATTTATTTAAGTCATGTTATTTTCATAATGAATTGGGCTATGAATTGCTGCCTCATCCGCCCTGTTCTCTAGATCTAGCCCCGAGGGACTATTCCTTGTTTCTGAACTTTAAGAAGTGGCCCGGTGGAGAGAGATATGACTCCAACGACAAAATCATCTCATCGTGGGGAGAGGTTAGACGATCCGCCCGCGTCCGATCGCACAGGAGAGCCAAATTTTTTATTTTCAATAGTTAGGAGCTGTTTGGTTCTTAGAGCCAAAGGCTCCTCTTGTATACTCTACAGGTGGTAGATGGAGGCCACCTGAGTATCACCTTCCCCTGCGCCTACAGACTTTTTGAAGACTTTTCAGTTGAGTGTAAACAACAAAAATTATTGTGCGTGTTCTTTAAGCAGCTAAAACGTAATTTATCTTTATAGAGCTGAAGTTGATTTAATAGTTTGTGGCTGCCACCTACTCTTTTACTTGTAGTATCTTCATTGATGTTGGTTTACTTTGAATATTTGAAATTAAATTTGTAAATATATTTTCTGTTTTTGCCATATAAAAAATTTATATAAACTCATTCAAGTGTGCAGATGTATGTGTTTGGTTTTATGATTTTTAAATAAATTTTTTTATGACTCTGAAAAAGTTGTTCTACTTTTTTTTGTGTTGTCGAGTCGTCGTAAGTAAATTATGATAGTAAATTTGTGTTTTCGTGAAAACATTTTTGGCTGTTGGCCTAAAACTAAAAGCGGTTATTTTTTCTTTTTTTTATTACTGTCTTACATTTTTGCTTTTCTATAACGACTGCATAACCCCACCAAGAGAAAAAACTGATCCAAAAATTCAATCAAGACTTTTTAGACGCACTTACATACCAAGTACAGTTTGTCAGGGAAATGTTTGCTCAAGGAATATAGGAATTTTAAAATGTTTTCTTAACGCTGAAGTAATAATAGTAATAATTTTAATAATGATTTTTAAAAACTAGAGTTAAAAAAATTATATATAATTTTATATGCTCAATATATAGCCGCGTCCTTGACTAGCTTCGGCAGGGAAATGTGAAAAATAAAATAAAACATATTTAAATAACAATAAGAATAATAATAATGAAAGAATGAAAAATTAATTTACAAAAAAAATGAAAAATAACTAGAAATCATAACAAAACAATTTTAGGTATTTTATTTGAAAATTAAAAGAGAAATAAATTTATCTCGATTTCCGTTTAGTTTTGACTCTTTTTAGTTCAGTTTGTGTGTAAACGATATATAATAGTTTAATTTTGTGTAAAAGTGTTGTTATGCACCCACTTACTTGACAAACTGTTCAAACAATATTTATGTATAACAAACAAGAAATTGTTTGTCATGCTTACGCTGTTATAATTATAGAGATGTTTACATTAATGTTTTGATATCAAGTACTTGAAATGTTATTTTTAATAATTACAGTTAGAATTTAAATTTTATGAAGCTTGTAGTTTCCATTTTTTTCCTGTCAAGAGGCAAAACTACTTTCATTTTTCTTTCTACTTTATGATTTTAATAAATCAGATCAGATTCGGTTTAATGATAATGGAAACTAGGTTGTAATCGTTGTTCGTTTTTAATGCAACTCGAAATGTTTTATGTTTGAATTTATTATTATCTTTGATTGTACTTCAATGCTCCCATGCGCGTTTAACTGTAGTCCACTATACAGAATGCTCTTGTATATAAACTCACCATTTGCAAGCACATGCTTTTTTCATATGCTTTTAGGTATTTCGAGGAGCAAAATACATATTACGATCTAAAAATATATCTTTAATAGCTTCTAAGTTCCCAAATTAACTGCTTATTGAATACAGCTCAAAAGTTATAAGGTCTGGGAGATGGTATATAAGGAGATTAACCGCATCTGATGTATTAGTTACTAAGAATTTAACAGGCAGACTTAAAAGTCAATCGTACTTGCTCGCATCAGTTTATCCCCCTTATTCATAAAAATTATGAGACGCTTATAAGAGTGTAATAGAGCAAATTTCATATGAAATTTGCTGTTATTAGACTCTCATAATTTTTATGAATAAGGGGGTATTTATATAATAAGCCTTAATATGATTGCCGTAGTCGTGTCGCAGTCGTTAAAATGTGGCAACGCTTGCTGTATATAAAACATTGCTGTCGTTTCATTTCGGCTACGAATACGACAATTCTAATAGGGGTTAATATTTTTATCACATATATTACGTTTTGTTAAATCTATTCGAATAATAATTTTAATCGATTTTTTTCGATTAATTTTATTCGAATAAATTGTATTTTCAGAAGATATAATTTTTTAAAATAACTTTTATTTGCATAGTTTTCTTATATAATTTCATTATAATTTCAAAATAGTTTTTTAAAAATAAATTTCATTGTTATTCTTATTAAATTGTATTTTCATAATAAATAATTCATATACATATATAAAAAATAATTTTTGTTCGAATAATTGCATTCGATTAATTTGTATTTTTATTATATATATTTATTATATATTTTTTATGTGAATAAAATCATTCGATTAAATTGTATTTTCGTAACCTAAAAATTTTAAATAATTTCATTCGATTCTATTGTATTTTCATGGGAAATATATATTGAAATAATATTAATTCGAATAATTTTATTCGATTAAATTTCAATTTCTTTGTGAAATTTATTTTAAAAAACTGTTTATTGTATAATTTCATAATAAAGTTTTATTCGAATAATTTTATTCGAGTAACATTTCTTTTTTGTATAACTTCATTCGGTTATATTGTATATTCTCAACATATATTTTTCAACATTTTTATTCAAATAATTTTATTTGATTAAATTGATCTTTCATGATGTACATAATTTTTTAACGATTTTTTAATCGAATAATTTTATTCAACCAAAATGAGTTTTTATATAAGAAATTTCTGAAATTATTTTATTCAATTTTTATAACGACTCTTTTCAACCAAAATGAGTTTTTATATAAGAAATTTTTAAAATTATTTTTATTCACTTTATTCGATTAAATTATATTTTCATGATAAACTGTTTTTTTTTGTATAATTAAATTGTATATCCTCATCAATAATTTTTAATAAATTTTTATTCGAATAATTTTGTTTGATTAAAAATAATTTTTTGTATAATTTTGTTCGATTATATTGTATATGTATTTTCAACACATATTATTAAAATTTTTTATTCAAATAGTTTTATGCGATTAAGTTGCACTTTCACCTTTTTAACAATTTTTTACCCAAATAATTTTATTCAATCAAAATGGGTTTTTATATAACGAATTTTTGAAATTATTTTATTCACTTTATTCGATTAAATTTTATTTTCATGATAAACTGTTTTTTTTTTGTATAATTAAATTGTATGTCCTCATCAATGATTTTTAATAAATTTTTATTCGAATAATTTTATTCGATTAAAAATAATTTTTTATATAATATCCTTGCGATTATATTGTATATTTTCAGCACATATTTTTAAAATTTTGTATTGGAATTATTTTATGCGATTAAGTTGCACTTACATTATGTACAAAATTTTTTGACTATTTTTTAATCAAATAATTTTATTCAATGAAAATGGATTTTTATATAACGAATTTTTGAAATTATTTTGTTCATTTTATTCGATTAAATTATATTTTCATGATACATGTATATGTATGTATATGAATTACTTATTGAAGAGATTAGTTTAAAGTATTCCTTGAAACATTTTTTATTCGAGCTTTTAAATTTGTATTTATATGCGATAGTTCAGTAATTGTATTCAGCAATTTTTTTCAAACAACTTTATATGAATAATTTTATTCGATTAATTTCATTCGAATAATTTTATTCAACCATTTTTTTTCAAACAAATCATTTTATTTCAACCACTTTTGTTTGAATAATAATATTAAAAAAAATTTTATTCTAATAATTTTAAACGTTGTTCGAATAACTTTATTCGGATAAATTTATTCGAATAACTTTATTCGAACAACTGTATTCGAATAAGTTTATTCGAAGAACTTCATTCGAATAACTTTATTCGAATGAAGCTTTTCCGCGAAATCACCGCCAAGGGTGACTTGGAATAATGAGTTAGGAAAAATTTTCCTATTGAATTGGTTCGTCAAATATTTGAAAATTCAACTTTGCAAATTTATTTACTTATTTAAATCATAAATAGATTTGTTTAAGCTTTTAGGTTATTTTATATTAAAATAATTGTTCAATTATTATTAATATAAAATAACCTAAAAACTTAAACAAATCTATGTATTTACTATTAAAAGAAAAAAGGTTAAAAAAAATTAGACACAAGAATCATATTTAAATCATGCTATTTTCGTAAAGTTATTCGAATGAACTTAGTGACATTGCTGCAGTCTCTTGTGGAGAAGTGAGGTGTAAATTGTGCATCAAAAACCTGCATATAAATATATGATACGAGTAGTTGTTTTTGTTGTATGGCCTGCTTAGTGCATGTTGCAGTCAATCCACAAAACGATAAATGCAATTCTAAAACCGTAAAAATATTGATAACAAATTAAAAATATGAATTTCATTTAAACGGCAGTTATTAAATGCCTTAAACATCACCATGAACTTAACACCATTCCGTCTCAAGTTTTTTTTCCTCGTACGCATTTAATTGTAGAACTCAATCCGATTCGCAACTACTCGTATAAAATATCAAGTCATTGCATCTCATGGCAGCATAATTTGTCTCAGCAGTTTTAACTTTATTTACCATTTAATCGTTAGTTATTGATACTCGTACACTCGCCTCTTAATTTGTTTTATTTTCTTGTTCTTTTATTTTGTTTCGGTCGTTTCAGTGTCTGCTGTAAAAAGTCTTTACACTTATCATAAAATGTGTGTGCCCCATATCTGTCATGTTAATATTTGCAACATATAGTACGTAGACGTACATATTTATGCAAGTAACCCAAACGAGTACTTGTATAGATCAATGGATGGCTGTTTTTTTTTGTTTTTTTTTATTCGTTATGTTCTTAAATATAAATAAATGTACCCGCAGTGTTTTTCATTTATTTATTTTTAGTTTTTGGTTTTCATACATAAAATACTCGTATGCGTTTGTCTAATTGTGTATGCGAGTGGTTTACTATCATCTTTCTTGCAAAGAAATTCAGGTCATTCTGTTAAAAACAACAACAACAACAGCACAAAAGAGTTAACAGCTCTTTCATCATAGTAGACCACATAATAGCACACACTGTATGTGGGCAAAGTCATTCATTTAGCCAACCAATTTGGGGCATCCCTGTTCATTTATTTATATTTTTAATTTTTTAATTTCATAATCTCATTTACAGTTTATATTCGTTAAACCTTATGTGTGTGGATACGAGAACGCAAAAGAATATTAACTTGTTAATTTCCCATACATTTACTCACACATACATACATACATTCTGGTATTAATGACCCTGCAGGAGATCGAACTAGTATCAAATTAGTATTGCACTAGTGCAAAAATCACCAGTACTAGTTCCCAACTGTGAAATTTCCTATACCATGTTAATGCTCAAATTAACATTGAGTGTGCTTGGAAAATTACTAGTACCATTGGTACTAGATGGAAACTAGGCGGATACTTGTACTATTAGTACTAGATGAGTACTAGTATAATTTCTTCTAGTCGGATACTAGTACAATCAGTTCTGCATTAAGAACTGGTTTATATATAAAAAATCCCTAAATTTATTGGTTTTTTAAACCCACTGAAATTTGTTGTCTTTGTCTTCACAAATAATTTTTGGTTCATCAATTGTTAGTTTATAAGAGGAAATGGAAAGTTCCTCTTATTTATTTTTTAAAATGTCACTTTTTTAACACACAAGAAAACTGCGGCTTAATTACATAAATTATCGAGTAAATAAACTGATATGCAGGTGGCAAAGTCTTCTAATACTATTCTTTGTTTCAAATTTATATTTGAAAATTTGTAACAATTAAAAATAAAATAAATGAAAATAAGAATTAGCAGTTCGCTTTAAAACATTATCAAAAATAAAAAAATTCTACAAGTCAAATCAGTCTACAAATGAACTACTTGAAGTACTAGTACTTTTCTGTATATGTCTAATCATCTTTTGAACTAGTGCTTTCTATACTAGTAATCGTACCAGTAGCTTAAAGACAATTAACGCTTATCCTCCTGCAGGGGATAAACAAATATTATACAAATATCAATCCTAAATACAAGGGTTGTGTGTGTGTGCCTGTAATGAACGCTTTTTTTATTAGAATATAAGCCCTTTGCATGTTATTTGCTAAGTAAATTTTTTTTATTTAATATTTCTCAACGTTTCGTTTTACAGTATAGAGTCTTTACATCCATTAGGAGATTTTGTTTTTTTTAATAAATTCATAGTGACATTTTGTAGAATTTTAAATGGCTGAACGTTTTATTGAAACTATAAGTTAATTTTTATTAATATTAAGCTTAAGGTTGGTTTTTAAAACAATAACAAGATATTATTTTATTTAATCAATATTTCGATATCATCTGCATATTTTCTTTAGGATAACAAATAAAATAAGAAATTAATAAAATCGTTCACTATAATAATTGATATTAAAAAGAAATCAAAATTAAATTGAATTATTTTATTGAAAATTTATTTTAATTATTTTATTAAAATTTAATTTCAATTATATTATTCTATAGTTTTGTTAATCAGTTATTTCGATTGTTATTCTGAAAAAGATAGGCAAAGGATATCAATATATTAATACAGTAAAGTAATAACAGGTAATTTTTTAAAAGCTTTCAGATTTGATTTGAAAAAAAAGAAAAATTTTGGGAAATGTTTTAAATCTTTATTGGAGCCTATAGAACGATCTGTATAATTTAATGTTTAAATATGATTTTATGTATATATTGAGCGGCTTTAATTTTGACATAGTCTCTCCAATATGTATATCCGTCTGCATCTCACGAATAAATTCTTTAATATTGGCCTCAGAGCATCAATCGTTGCGGGCTTATCCCTATCGATGTCAGCCTGAACAAAGAGCTACGAAAAATTGTCTAAAGAGATTAAATCACTCCATCTAGGCGGTCAATTGAGCGGGCCCAAATAAACTGTTCAGCGAACTCGCCTCTCAATTGAGCCGTTGCCTCGCTTGGTGTGTGGCATGTGGCACTGCCAAGTTCAGCTCTTCTATTTTGGGCGAAAGAAAAAATTGCAGTCATCATAAGGTGGCGCTCGCCATTCACAGTAACGTTCTTGCGTTCGTCGTCTTTAAAAAATTATGCCACTGGCCCATAATTCGCCCCAAACAATGTATTTTACGCTGCAGTTGCTGCAGCGTTTCTGGTTGGTCTGAATTAATTTTGAAAATAAAATTCAATATTCTGCAAGTGTTGTTCGTTCGTAAGTCGATTCATAAATTATAGACCAGACAGAACAGGTTTGCCAGTAACAGCTGAACAGCCAAACCAGCTGAGCAGCCAAGAACAGCAGAGCTGTCAAAAACTGCTGAGCTGCCAAAAACAACTGAGCAGTCAAAAACAGCTGAGCTGCCAATAACAGCTGAGCTGCCAATAACAGCTGAGCTGTCAAAAACAGTTGAGCTGCCAAAGACAGCTGAGCTGCCAAAAACAGCTGAGCTCCCAAAAAGAGTTGAGCTGCCAAAAACATCTAAACTGCTAAAAACATCTGAGCTGCCAAATACGGCTGAGCTGCCAAATGCAGCTGACCTGCCAAAAACAGCTGAGCTCCTAAAAAGATTTGAGCTGCCAAAAACAGCTGAGGTGCCAATAACAGCTGAGCTGTCAAAAACAGTTGAGCTGCCAAAAACAGCTGAGGTGACAAAAACAATTGAGCTGCCTAAAACAGCTGAGATGTAAAAAACAGTTGAACTGCCAAAAACAGCTGAGCTCCCAAAAAGAGTTGAGCTGCCAATAACAGCTGAGCTGTCAAAAACAATTGAGCTGCCAAGAACAGCTGAGGTGACAAAAACAATTGAGCTCCCAAAAAGAGTTGAGCTGTCAAAAACAGTTGAGCTGCCAAAAACAGCTGAGCTTCCAAAAACAGTTGAGCTGCCAAAAACAGCTGAGGTGCCAATAACAGCTGAGCTGTCAAAAACAGTTGAGCTGCCAAAAAAAGCTGAGGTGACAAAAACAATTGAGCTGCCTAAAGCAGCTAAGATGTAAAAAACAGCTGAGCTGCTAAAAGGAAAGTTGCTAAAAGAGGCCATATTATATTGTTATTTTATAAAAGGTGACCTTAACGTTATTATTAATTAAATACCTGAATAAACAGCATAAAAAAATATATAAAAATTATGCAATTTTATTTAATTTTTATATAAATTTTTTAATATAAATAAATTTTGATATTTCCTTGACATGACATTGACAAATTGTTACAGATTAAAGGCTACAAATTAAAACAAGAATATCTAGTGCATTGAAAATAAATTAGAGTAATTGGCGATTCAATTAAACTATTAATTAAAACAATAATATATACTGATTTAAAAGTTAATTGAAAACAGAACATCTCCGCCACTATCGTTGTAGTGCTGCAATTGGCGGTGAAACTTAAGAAAATTAAAGATAATTGTTATATAAAGTCATTTTTCTTTTAAAAAACTCTTCATTTTTTATGCAAATTTGATTGATTATAAATGAAGTCCAGATTCACGCAACTACATTGATATTCGTGATGAAGTTGCTTTTACAACACATTTTCTTTTCCTACAAAAAGAGTATAATAAATTTATAAAAAAAAACAGCCATAAGGAATCAAATAATATAGAACTCCTACATAAGAAACCGCAGCAAATAATTTCAAATTAAACTGACACAATGCCGTGGCATAAAATACGATCGCTTGAGTGTGAGTGTGACTGTAGCCATAATTATTTTGTATTATTTTGCATTATTTTGCATTTTTGTCTACATTTTCCTATTGATTCGTGCAACTTAAATGCTGTCACACATACAATTAATCCAGCACATTCAAGTGGTAATAACACACAACGCAATAATATCAAGAGCGATGATAAGACTGATGATAATGATGATCATGATGATGATGATGATGATGGTGATCAAATTGTTTTGAAATATGTTTGCAAATTCATCTCTGTAACTTGACGCATTAAAATGTGTGACAAGTTTAAATTTATGCCCAGATACTTCTTGTAATTGTACGAGTTTATGGAAATTATTCACTTCAAATTACGGCATGCGAGGGTAGGCAGATAGATTTATTGTGGCAGATCTTATATATAATAGAATAGGGCTCCAGAGCTGGAAAATTCCAAAATATTTGCTACATAAAAATAAAACCAACTTTTTGTTGTTGTTGTTAACTTAACTTATACATATTTCAATGAAGAATGAAATTGGTATTGAAAATCAATATCAAATAAAAAATACGATATCAGGATTTGACAAGTGAAATTTTTTTGATACATAAAAATAAGCAACTGAAACAAAGAATTACTTTTCCTTTATAAATGAAAAATATTAGCTATTTTTTAAAGAAATTGTTTACTATTAAATCTATTAATATCAGAAAAGCCCAAAAGACAGCTCCAGAGTTGGATAATTTAAATTTGTTTATACCCTCCAAAACAGAATTGAAGGGTAACGCAGTTTGTAACGCAGCGAAATATTCATCTGAGACCCCATAAAGTATATATATTCTTGATCAGTGATGAAATCTAAGACGATGGGAGCACGTCCGTCTGTGGAGCTCACGATTCAGTCCAAACGAAAAGAGACAAACTCTTGAAATTTGATACAACTATACCTTGCAGGATAGCACAGGTAAAATTCGTAAATGGGCTGAATCGGGCGAGAGGGGAAAAACTTCCCCTAAGAAGAACTAAACCAACCTCTAAAAAACAACATAATTTTTAAAGGTTTTTTTTCGTAATTTTGTTAAGCAAATAACATGTTTCTCTATGTCAAAGCAGGCCCAACGCGTTAAGCTTGGAGCCATAAAATAATAATAAAAAAAATTTTTTTTGCCCCGCCCTCTTTAGTGGGCGTTATTATATGCAAAAATAGTGTAAAATTTTAACAAATTGTTTTACTTAAGACTACAATCTTTAAAAATGTTTAAGCTTTAATAACGAAGCTGAGACGTAACCTGGTACTCCTCTGCTCTACACCCTCCTCTTCTTTGCCTACTAAATGATAATTTAAAAAAAAAATTAAAAATTAATTTATGTGTGTGAAGTTAAATATGCCGAGTTAAATATGTTTTGACGTAAGCAGTTACGAAGTGAAGTTAAACATGTTATGACGTAACGAAATGGCAATCAGTGAATTTTTTTGATGTGTTAACATCTATACGCGCGCCTCTAGGGCAGTAAACTATTAGTTTCAATACATACGCAAGTGTAAGAGTTTGTTTGTTTGTTGCTTGGCAGTCGGTATTGAAAGTGATTATTGGGCGATTTTCATATAATTTTCCCACACGATTTTCTCCGGAAATTCATAGCCGATTTTATTAATTTTTGGATTAAAACTAGTGCGGGTTTCCACAAAGAGTTTAGGCCAAAAATTAAGGCGATCCGATATCGGAGAGCGGAGATTTAAGTGTTTTAATTCGGAGTATTAATTTGGAGTAATATTAAAAAAGTGTTTTATGTTGATCTTCGGTTTTGTCTTATGCATAGCAAAGAGAATAGTGACGTGGTTATACGTACATATACATATAAAAATGAGATAGCAAGACAGCAACGTATGTAGCTTATGTACAAACATAACAATGTATGTATGTACATTTGTCTGTTGCTTTGCATTCTCTTTGTTTTTTGTGGGTTTAATATAAAATAAATAAAAAATACTTTATATTAACTCTACCTCCGGGTTTGTGGGTCTGTGTTCATAGAAATCGAACAGGTACCGTGTAACAAAAAGGTGTTAACACATCGCCCGTGAGTTCGAACACTCATTGATTTTTTTTTTTTATATACAAAATGATTATGGGAGTGTCTTCTATCCCATACATCATTTTGTATATACTGGCAATGCATGCCAACTCCTTATTTGGCCAATGGGGGCAAAATCCCTCCAAGATCACACACACTCTCATGGCCTGGAAATTGACCTTTCATTACCTGTAAATATTTTCACAAAATGCTCAAAAAATTTATTAAATATGGATTTTCATTAAAAAAAACTTCACTGTTTGCCATTTCGTTACGTCACAATATATTCAACTTCATAGCTAAATATGTTGTTGCGTAACTGCTTACGTCAAAACGTGTTTAACTCGGCATTTTTATCTTCACTCACATAATAAATTTTACACTTAATTATACCAAATATTTATTTTTGGAGTCTTATGGCAAAGGTGAAATGTCTCCCCCACTGCCCTTGCCAGAGAGGTTCCAAAAAATACAGATTTAATGCTCCCCAAAAGGAATTAGACCACATAAAGTATACCATATATATTCTTGATCAGTGATGAAGTTTAAGACGGTCTAGCAATGCCCATACGTTCGTCTGTGGAAAACATGATGTTGTCTATTTTTGGACCCCGCCTCCTTCAGTGGGCTTTGATGTACGATATTATAAAGGGTCCGCCATCTATGGTTTTTTTCGTTACTGCTTATTTCGTGAATGGTAAAACTCAGTGTTGTCAGATAATTTATTTTCTTCCCCCCAAAAAAATTTAGAAACCCCCTAGATTCTACACTTTTTCTTAAAAAACCCCCTAAAACAGAAAAGTTTAAGTAGTAATTTGGTTTCATCATTCTTATCTCTATTAAATTTGGATTGAGGTACTATCATTCTTACTCGAAAAGCACGAAAACACCCAAATTTTTATTTTTTTTATAAAAAGCCCTCTTTTATAAGAGACGGCTTGAGGAAGTTTGTTACGGGTACATGTACTTCTATTGTTTGGGATGCAAATCCAATATGTTTTTTCGTATTTTGTTGTGCAATAAGGTCTCCTGTTAGCCACCATAATGCTTTTACAATATTTGCATAAAGCTTTGTAGTTGTCTCCCTGGACAGGGGCTAACCAATCTGAAATTTTGCATTTATTGTGTTTAAAATTTTATTTAAAAATACAATACCTTTAAACTGCTGATCTGCTTCCCACTCCTTTTTAAATTTTTGTTTATATATGTTATCCTATTTTGGCATATTGGTAATAAATTGTAAAGATGAACAATTTTTTAAAATTTATATTTTGCAGTTCAAGGAAAACCAACAAAATTGATTTAACGAGAAAAATGTTTTAATGTTTGTATTTGCGTGATTACATTTCGATACAATATCTTTGACATGCTCAGTGGTTAAATTATGTACTATTATGTACCAAACTATAAATTCGAAAATCCCCTAAAAATCTCCTAAATAAAATTTTCTTACCCCCAAATTTTCCCCTAAAGAATATTAACCCCTAAATCTGCCCCTAAATAGAAAAAAACCCTAAATCTAGGGGGAAACCAACTAATCTGTCAACACTGCTGCTCATGTCTGATTTGACAGATAATTAGTTTTATCCTTCCGCTGAACGAATATGGTTGTGTATACGCTTGAACAACGCTGGGAAGGTGGGCCTACGATTGACTTACAGAAAATGCCGATTTTGCCAAAAAAAAATCGTCTTTTCAGATGAAGCTCATTTTGATCTTGGCGGGTATGTAAACAAGCAAAATTGTCGCATTTGGGGCACAGAAAACCCGCACGCATACATTGAAAAGCCGACTCACCCAAAACCAGTCACTGTTTGGTGCGGATTTTGGTCCAGAGGCATAATTGAGGCCTCTTCGAAAATGAGCAAGGAGTGGCCGTTACATTCAATGGCGATCGTTATCGGGCCATTTTGAACGAATTTCTGATCACAAAAATTGAAGAGGAGGATATTGGCAACATTTGGATTCAATAGGACGGCGCTACGTGCCACACAGCCGAAGCTACACTCGATGTTTTGCGCCCTGTTTTTGAAGATCGCATTATCAGCCGCAGAGCTGATGTCGTTTGGCCACCTCGGAGCTGCGATTTGACACCGTTGGGCTATTATTTGTGGGGTGCCGTCAAAGATAAGTGTTACGCCGACAAGCCAGAGACAATTGACGCTTTAAAGGACAATATTCGTGAAGCCATTGGTGAAATACAGCAATCGATAAAGTGCTTAAAAATTGGAGCGATCGTGTAGACTACTGCATGGCCAGCCGAGGCAGCCATTTGAATGAAATTATTTTCCATTATTAACCGGAAGGATTGTACTTTCAAATAAAAAAAGAAATTTGAGAAAATATTCATTTTCAAAAAAAACAAGTCATTTGGCGGACTCTGTATAAAGGAACTCTGTCACACCAAGTGAAACATTTTAAATTCACTTACTAAATATTTGGAGGGTATCTAAAATTCGACCCGGTCAAATATAATGTTTTTACTTGATTTTTTTAATATGGTTTTTTAGAGGTGGGTTTCGTTCTTCTTAGGGGAACTTTTTTGCCTCTGGCCGAATTCAGCCCATTTACAAACTTGATCTGTGCTATTCCTTTAAAATTTATCTATACCAAATTTCAAAGGTTTGGCTCTTTTCGTTTGGACTGTATCGTAGTTTCTGCAGACGGACGGACGCACATCGCTTGGTCGTGTTAGATTTCATCACTTGTGAAGAATATAATATTTGAGGTGGGTCTTAGAAGGATATTTCGCTGCATTACGCCTGGAATAACAAATTGAATATACCCGCCAGGTCTCTTTTGGAGGGTATAAAAAGCGCCGTTGGAAAAATATGTATTTCAAAATATGCCTTCATGCAAGAGTATGTGTGGGTGCTGTTGGCTGAAGTGTTTAACACGAGACTATGAAGCGGAGGGTCCTGAGTTCAACCCCGCGCTGAGTCATGAAATATTGTGTTGAATTCTTCTGATTAGCTTTAGTGCGTGGTTGTGTTAGTTGTTGCCAGTCTGTTTCAATGATGAACGCATAGTCACTGGTCACTGATCAATTATTGGCAGCGGCTGACATGATCATGTACTGAGAAACAGCACCCGCCTTCGTCGGCCCTGTAGCAAAAATTAGCAAAAAAAAAACTGTCTATCTTCTCATCTTTCCTAATCTGTCCCCTCACCACTATCCCCTCGTTTTCAGTTCCGGCGCAATGCATTGCATATGTTGGGGTCATTCCCTGAGTGCTGGTCCTGTTGGTTGGTTGGTATACGTGGCTGCCTGTAACGCACAAGCATTCAAGTAGGATCTCTGGGACCCCGTTTTAAAGGACCACTCCAGCCGTCAGTGTCAACCTGTGTAGAACCGAGTCCATATCTCGGATACGTTGATGGATGCTACATCCAACCTGTCGCATTGAGGAATCTAATAAGGTCATCTGGACCTATACCTGATAGTTGCGAAAGGTCGCATATGACACTGTTGCCTAAGATTCTGTGTCTTGTATGGTGCAATGCCGGGCATTCACAAAGGAAGTGATAAACTGTCTCTTCCTTGCCCTGATCCCGGCAGCTGCAACAGAATGCGTTATAGGAGAGACCTATCCTACCAGCATGTCTGCCTATTGCCCAGTGCCCCGTCACTACTGCGACGAGTCTTGAAATGTCTCTACGGTTCCTGTTGATCAGCTGTTCTGTCCTCCTGTCGTTGTAGTCGGGCCACATACTTCTGGCCACCCTACACGTGTCCAGCTTGCGTCACCTGTCCGCAGCCTTCTGCCGGTAATGGCTTTGAATGCCGCATCTTATAGCGCCATACGGCATGGCTACCGATACATGCAGTGGAGACGTCCATAGCAGATCCAGCCCTAGCTAGTTCGTCCGCCCGTTCGTTTCCAGGGAAGTTACAATGTGCGGGAACCCACATGAGGGTAGTGTCTGTCTGACATCCCAATCTGGATAGAAGCTCCCTGTATTGAGTTAGAAGAAGGTAGAAGAAGTAGTGAACGATTTCAGAGACAGGAGTGCTGCCTGGCTGTCGACGAAGATACCGACTCTACCCTGAACACCCCTGTCAATTAGTAACCTAGCCGACTCCCTTATAGCCAATATTTCCGCCTGAAATACACTAGCTTCATCAGGGAGTCGAAGCGAAAGTCCCGTTCCAAGTGCTGGTCCTACTCCAAAAAAAAAAAAAAAAAAACAAGTAAAAACGTTATATTCGACCGGGTCGAATCTTAAATACCCTCCAAATATTTAGTAAGTGAATTTGAAATGTTTAACTTGGTGGGACAGAGTTCCTTTATATAATATCGTACGGCAACGCCCACTAAAGGGGGCGGGGATCAAAATTATACAATATCATGTTTTCCACAGGCGAACGTATGGGCAATGCTAGACCGTCTTAGACTTCATCACTGATCAATAATAAACATATTTCCTTTATAGGGCCCAATTCTCTTTGGAGGGTATAAAAACTGTATTTTGGCGGGGTCGCTCTGGCAAGGGCTGTGGGGGAAACATTTCACCTTTGTCATAAAACTCTAAAAATAAATGCTTGGGATAATTATATACAAAATTAAAATTTCTTTTTTTTGATAGGGTCGTATAGAGGGCAAAGGGGGAAAGGGGGTAGGGCAGAAACAGGTAGACATAAAACTCTAAAAATATTTAATAGGGTCATTTAGCGGGCAAAGGGGGAGGAGGGGGTAGGGCAGCAACAGACAGTCATAAAACTCTAAAGATAAATGCTTGGGATGATTATATACAAAGTTTGAAAAAAAAATTTTTTGGCAGGGTTATTTAGGGTGCAAAGGAAGAGAAGGGGGGGGGGGTAGGGCAGAAATCGGCAGTCACAAAAAAAAACTCTAAAGATAAATGTTTGGGATGATTATATATAAAATTTAAAAAAAAAATTTTTTTTTTGGTAGGGTCATTTAGGGGGCGAACGGGAAGAAGGGGGTAGGGCAGAGTAGTACCAGGTTTCGTCTCAGCTTCGTCATTAAAGCTTCAAAATGTTATTTTTTAGGAATGTGGGCTTAAGTAAAACAATTTGTTAAATTTTTATGCTATTTTTGCCTATAATAACGCCCACTAAAGTGGGCGGGGTCAAAAAATATTTTTATTTTATTTAATGGCTCCAAGTCTAAGGCGTTGGACCGTATTTGACATAAAAATATATCATTTGCTTAACAAAATAACCAAAAAACTTTAAAAATTATGTTGTTTTTTCTGGGTTGGTTTGGTTCTTCTTTGGGGAACTTTTTTCCCTCTTGCCCGATTTAGCCCATCTTCGAACTTAACCTGCTCTAAGCTTTAAAGTATATTTATGCCCAATTTCAAGAGCCTAGCTTTCTTCGTTTGGACTGAATCATGATTTCCACAGACGGACGGACGGACGGACATGCTCAGTTCGTCTTAGATTTCATCACTGATCAAGAATATATATACTTTATGGGGTCTGAGATGGATATTTCGACTCTTTTTTGGAGGGTATAAAAACAACTTTAAGTTTACACTGATGTTGTGGCAAAGTGTGCGGTGGAAAAAATAAATAAAAATTTTAGTACTTATGAAGCGGCCCACCTATAAGACTATTACACATTATAATAATGTGAATATAACAGTTGGGTTGCTGGCATCGTTTTGTTGTTGTTGTTGTTTTTTTTATCGCAAAGAATAAAATAACACTCACACTAAACAACCTGGAAATAGATTTGCGATGACAATAAATTTCAAATCACTAAATTGCATGCATGCATTCATTCATTTACTTTTCTTGCATAATTTTACATTTTCTAAAGAAAAAAAGAGAAGAAAACAGAAAAATGAATAAAACTAGGATTGTGTATTTTCCAAGCCTGCATGTCTTTTAACGGGTGACAAGTTCACTGACAATAACTGAAGTTATTTCTACAAGTTAAAGCATAATGAGTGGGAAAATTGAATAAGAATTATTTGCCGTTCTTGTAGTAAATGTTACAGAGAAGTTGAAAAACAAAAGGAAATAAACAGTTTTTGTATAAATAAAATATTAAAAACGAAACGAGCAGAAACAAAAGAATATTTTAAGAATTCTCTTCTTCCCTTCTTTTTTTTTTACTTAAATGCAGTATAAATATAAAATAATTGATATTTGTGGCTGTTGGAAATTAAGAGAAAGAAAAGTAGCAGCATGTGACAATTTTGGACGATTTTTATTTTGTTATATTGAAAGACAAAAGACTTAAGACACATACTTGCTACATATCTCATGTCATATTAGCGGCATTTTTTACCACCGCTTTGTCTTGTTAATCTCTATAACTACAAGCAGTTGGGGCAGCAGCTCTACTCTTTACTGGCATAACGAACTTTGGAGATGTTGTATTGCCTAGAACAGGGGTCCCCAATGGGAGAAAATATTTAAGTATAATGTGTTTGTGAATTTTGCATGTGTTAGTGACTGTTTTTTTAAGGAAGAGCGTACAAATAATGTTGCCAGACGACGTCAATTTTACGACTTTTTATGCCAAAAATAAAATGACATGAAATATTTAAATAAAGTTTTCATTAATATGTATTTCTTACATTTAATTAATACAGGCGAACTTCCTTATAGTGAATAAATTATACACTCCACGCAATATTTGTAAGGCTAAAATTATTTTAAATTTTGTTCCGAATTTATTAATGTACATAATGTTGGAATATTTTGACTTATATATTGCCATTTTATCTGACATAAAAATATTGTGTTCCATTATTTCTGTTTAAAAATAACGTGATTTAAATATTAAATTTGAACGAAATATTTAAAAGACCAAGTCCAGGAAATTATAATAGAGGAGTAAAAAAATCTAAATATGTATGTGGAATCAAAACATTTTGCTTCTTACTTTTAATTAAGAGAACAAACATATTTTATAAAAAAAGACTTACAAATCAAAAAATTTGCTTTCAAGTCAATTCATCTATTAAAATGATTGTAATTTTGAAAAAATTCTGTATAAGGACGCTACTAGACGTTGAAACTCGTACTTCTAGCAATATAATTCGTAAAATATTAGTAATAGGTGATAGCTACATTAAAGAAGCTAATTAAAAAATCTAAATAATAATAAACGGCAATGTAACTTCTGAGATATAGGGCCTCGGAAAAAAGAGCCATATGTATCCTCTTCTCCCCATAAAACTTTTTGCAATAAAAAAATTTATAGGAACAAAAATATTAAACAGAAGCAATTTCTTATTTTACGTATACTTCAAATTGAACTTACTCATTGTTTTTAAATATTTTTAAAAACAAAAACAATAACAACGTTTTATATGAAAAATTGAAAGCATTTTTTAATTCTGTAGAATTGTTGAGGTATTTTTCTACCGTAATAATTTCACATTAACGATTTGAAAAAGTAATATGAAGATTTTGATGTTTTTTCTCCAAAATTTGGCGATATTGCATCTATTTTGTCTGGCAACTATGTGAACAAGAAAGAACATTTAAAGGTGTTGCCGTTGATCACAAAATCAAATTGATAATAATGTAAGAAGGCAAACTTAGTTTTCATTTTTATAAATAAATAAACTATGAGCCACTGTATATACATATTTGGGAAATTATGAAATATAAATAAATAGAATTTTCTAAAATATGATAAGAAAATTCGGAAATAAAACTGTAAATGGTGTAAAGATAATGTACCAAAAATTTTAAAATACTCGTGCAACTGAGTAAATAACATTTCTAACATTTTTTAACCATTTTTGTATCATACAAAATTACTAAAAATCATAATATATATAAATTCATCCATCCAAGAATACAAAAAATCGAACGATGGCAACGCGGGTTGAAAATTTAGTCATGCATTTGTTGTTGTCTATGAATAAAATTTTTATTTTCTCTTCTCTCATTGATGTGAATTTCGTTACTGTTCGTGTTGCGTATGTGAATACGTGTAAAAATCAGATTGGCACTCGTATCTGGAGTGTAATGGCTGAGGTGCCCTGGCCTAGAACCACTTGGCAGGAGAAAAATATATTTAAGCGATTTTTGTGCGGCTGCCAGAGTGTTAAAATGCAGTTGCAGTTGTTAACTGTAGTTTATGGCCTTAATTTACATCTTAAACGCTGTTTAAAATATCCTGATTCACACAACTAATTTGTTTTTCCTCCATAATTTCATTAATTAACGTTAAATGAATGGGAGTGTATGAGCTTTTAACGAGGCGCCAGCTGATGGTTATTCGTTTCATGTTTCTTGGGGCGTCGATGTGTGTAACTGGAAAGTGTGTTACACTGGGCTGCTTTCAAATAACTACTTAAGGTTTTTGGTAATTATTGAAAGGCTTTTCACAAGCAATTCGTGTGGATGGCAAACAAAATTTAGTAATTAAAAATATTAAAAAAGAAATATTAAAAAAAAAAATTTGTGTTAAACAACAAATAAACTTAAAATTTAGTAATTATTCTTTTAATTAATTTATTCTAATTTTCGTATAGTACAATTTCAAAGTTTACAAATATTTTAGGAAAAATTTACACAAATTTCTCCTCTTGATATTAAAGTATTATAAATATTTTTAACACTTATTGACACAAGCAAAAAATAAAATAAAAAAAAAACCGTAAGCCCTACAGCAATTGTTAGACAGATATTAGCTTTTTAGGCCCCGTTATATAAAAACCCAATCAACCTTAAAACGTATTTGCTTTTAAATCAAATATAAAGAACAAACAAAATAAACAGCTAGAATTTAACAACAACAAAAAACAAATGCTTTGAAAAAGCAAACAATCAAATATGATGTCAAATGGCAATCAAATAAAATCAAAAATTCAACACTTATACAGGCGCATGCGCGTACAACACAACAGCCAGCCGGCCCACCGAAATTGTTTAAAGGGCCAGAGAAAAATATGTCTAACATTATTGTTCAAATACACAATAAAAGTATTTTTCGTTTTTTTATTAAGAAAAAGCTTATTCACTGCCAAGACACATTTGATGGGCACATATCACACACACACACACACATACACGCAACAGCAAAAAACACATCAAAGTGACATAATGAAAGAACACTGAAGGCATACAAAAGTATTCAATCAAATGAAATTGAATTAAATTGAACGACTGAGTTTGTTAAAAGACAGTGAAAAGTAATTGAGCTTCAAAAAAATATATAATAATAAAAAAAGAATGAAAAAAATAGGTGTGTTTATTTGTGCAGGCCAACAACAAAACAATGGACAACTCAAAATCCACAACAAGAAAAACTTCAAAAGAAATTTAAAGAACTTTAAAGTATTTAAACGGCTATTATTTATTTACCAGCCAATCTGGTTAATTGAGTTGCTTTACTAAAGGCGGCCTAAAAACTACAAAATTATTCGTAATAAAAAAAATATTTCCTATGGCCGTAATGAATTTCGAATTCATCTACTTGACAATTTCAAACAACTAAGAAATTAGTTTTACAAAAAATAATTATTAAGCTTTAAAGCAGCGCATAGATGTGCTGTCGATTTGCGGGGCATGAAACACTTGGCAATTAAATTCGTTCCAAAATCGCCGAATTTTGAAAAAAGAAATATTAAAAAACGGTTGACCCTGAAGGTCATCCCCGCAACTTCCCGCTAATGTTAATTACATCGTAACTTGGAATTAAAAAAAAAATCACTTTTTCCGAATTTTTTCGTTCGTGTTCGTAAGATGAACACAGCAGTCGCTTTTGGCCCGCTGGCTAGCGATCGACGTCGTTTTTGCATGCCAAAAGCCGCTTAGAATCGATCGACAAAGTGGTTTAAAAGTTATTAAAAACGAACGTTTTCGAAAAAAATTTTTTTATTTAAGATTTATCAAAATCTAACGATCCGAATCGGTTACAATTCACAAAACATCTAAGTTTGATACAACTCTTTGAAATGTCGCTCGCCTGGTGCGAACACTAATACGTAATTTGGCTAAAAAAAATATTTTTTCTTTTCGAAAGCTTCCTGTCCGTAGCGGTTCCAATTTACAGGAAATTGGGTACAATACGGCGTTCGATATCGGTCCAAATATCTAAATTATATTGACAAATATATAAATTGTATGGACTTGCACTTTTTATGATGACTTGCACTTTTCATAATGACTTGCACTTTTTGTGATGACTTGCACTTATTATGATAACTTGCACTTTTTATGATGACTTGCACTTTTTGTGATGACTTGCATTTTTATGATGACTTGCACTTTTTGTGATGACTTGCATTTTTTATTCTGACTTCCATTTCTTATGATGACTTGCACTTTTCATAATGACTTGCACTTTTTATGATGACTTGCACTTTTTATGATGACTGGCACTTTTGATAATGACTTGCACTTTTTATTAAGACTTGCACTTTTTATAATGACTTGCATTTTTTATGATGACTTGCACTTTTTATGATAACTTGCACTTTTTATGATGACTTGCACTTTTTGTGATGACTTGCATTTTTATGATGACTTGCACTTTTAGTGATGACTTGCATTTTTTATTCTGACTTCCATTTCTTATGATGACTTGCACTTTTCATAATGACTTGCACTTTTTATGATGACTTGCACTTTTTATGATGTCTTGCACTTTTCATAATGACTTGCACTTTTTATGATGACTTGCACTTTTCATGATGACTTGCACTTTTTGTGATGACTGGCACTTTTGATAATGACTTGCACTTTTTATGAAGATTTGCACTTTTTATAATGACTTGCATTTTTTATGATGACTTGCACTTTTTGTGATGACTTGCATTTTTTATGACGACTTGCATTTTTTATGATGAGTTGCACTTTTCATAATGACTTCCACTTTTTATAATGACTTGCACTTTTTATAATGACTTGCACTTTTTATGACTTGCACTTTTCATAATGACTTGCACTTTTCATAATGACTTGCACTTTTTATGACTTGCACTTTTTATAATGACTTGCATTTTTTATTATGACTTCCATTTCTTATGATGACTTGCACTTTTCATAATGACTTGCACTTTTTATGATGACTTGCGCTTTTTGTGATGACTTGCACTTTTTATGATAACTTGCACTTTTTATGATGACTTGCACTTTTTATGATGACTTGCACTTTTTATCATGACTTGCACTTTTTATGATGACTTGCACTTTTTATGATGACTTGCACCTTTTATGATGACTTGCACTTTTTATAATGACTTGCACTTTTTATTATGAGTTGCACTTTTTATGATGACTTGCACTTTTTATAGTGACTTGCACTTTTTATAATGACTTGCACCTTTTTCCTTACTAATATCATAGATATACAGGAAAGTAGTTTAGTCTCTCTGTCCGCCTGTTACCTTCTCATGCTCAAACCGCTGAACCGATTTAGATGAAATTTGGCATAGAGCTAGTTTAAGATCCGTGCAGTAACATAGGAAATGATCGTATTGAGTGGTCAAGGGTGGTCGAAAATTTTTATAGACATTAAACTTTAACTTATAAATTAAGATAATTTATTTTAACGGAATATTAGACTAGACATTAAATTTTACATAAAGACAATACTTCCGTCATAATTAATACATCTTTTATAAAATCCCACCGCAAAAAAGGTCTTTTCATATCACTTCACTAAATTTAAACAAAATGTGTGCAGGATATCGAAGTAATTTTTTATTTGTTTGAAGGACCTATTGGTGCCATTTGTGTGTGGAATATAATATTGTTCTGTCCGGCACAGCTTCACCGTGGTGTTGGCTTCCGAAATCTCCAGTTTTCCACGACTCTGGCAGTTTATTCAGATTATATTTTAACATTGGCATGGTTATCTTGACTTTTGTGGCTAATACACTTGCCACTTAAGAAGAGCCCACAAAAACAGTCTAACGGGGTAAAATCGCATGATGTCACCAGGTTGCATCATGAGATAATCATGCCCTCAAATTGCTCGTGCAGAATATTCAATGTGGCATGATCTGTAGCACCATTCTGTTCAAAACACATTTCGGCATTCGATATCGATCCAAATTTCTATATAAATTGTATAGAAATCAAATTGAAAATTTCTATATAAATTGTATGGATCCTGCAATTCAGGCCAAGAGAGGTTGTTAATCATCAACCTATAGCAGTTTAATTCAGTTTTCTCATTGTCCTTAGTCAATACTAACCCTTCTTTTTTAGTGCCGATACAATGCAGGGGTCGTCCCCTAAGTGCTGGCCATAATTAAAAACAAATCTAATGACAATAAATGGCCTGCCTCCTTGAAATGCCTACATAAACTTCTTATGACCTCATCAACTACAAAAATATGGAAATGAGTTTGAAAACAAGCACTTTTTATGACAAACACACACAGATTGTTTGCATAAAGAAAAGACAAAACAAAAATCAAACAAACATAAATCTAGATGCGTGCCACCTTGTGATGACCCAACAAGATGTGGGATTTAATCAGCGGTGGCAACAACCAGTCATACTTACGAATAGATCTTTACCAAAGAAAAACAATGCCAAGAACTTCAAAAACAATGGCCAAGAAACCAATTTTATATGAAATAACAAAACAAAAAAAAAATAAATAAAACAAAAACGAATAATAATTTCAAACTTTTTCTAAATAAAAAATACACAGAATAATCAGACAGCAACAACAATAGCGCAGGTAACATCATTTTAATATTTATAAACATGAAAACCTACTCACACACTCCACTCTCAAGTAACTCGGCGACGAAGCAATTGAAATACGCCAAGTACTCATACCACACACACACACACGCACACCATTACACTGCACTGCAATGAGGGCTCGTTCGTTCGCTTAGATTTGTTCATTTCTTTTCGCTGGGAACTTAATGTACGTACTGGCATAAATTTAGCTCCACAAATAAAAAAAGAACTGAAACACTAAATATAAAAAAAGGTTAAAAGCTTTAGCTGAACACGACGCTGCAGCAATTGTTGGCCAAGTTAAGCTAGGAAATATAAATAAAATCAGCCAATGGAGGAACTTGACGATTTAAGGTTAGAAGGCCAGCTAAAAATTTATTTAACAAATTTTTATGTAATTTTTTTCTCTTCTCTCAACTTCAGTAACACACAATAAAATAATCATAAAAGAAAACAAAAAGAAATTATAATAAGAAAATACTTAAATCTGTCTCTAAAGCGGGCAGTGCCTGCTAAATGATGTGAAATATGAGTTCCTATAAAGAATAATTATTCCCCTTATGAAATACAGATTTAACAGCAGAAGAAGCCATTAAATAGTTTTAATGAAAGTGTTAAAAAATGAGATGCTGTTTACCAAAACACGAAACAAAACAAGTAAGAACGATATATTGGACCAGGTCGAATCTTAAATACCCTATAAAAATTTAGTAAATAAAAATTCCATTCACGCGCATAAAAAGGGACGGAGGTCAATCAGAAATGTTTAATTTGTTAGTACAGAGTTCCTTGCAGACATTTCTGTGCCTAGTTTTTTGATTCCATTCTGACAGGGTCACCCCGGGCCGTGAGAAAGACATCTCTACTTTCTCGTAAAAACTTAACAAGTAAATTTTTGGGGTAATTAAATGTACTCGTAGAAAAAAAAAACAAGTAAAAACGTTATACCCTCCAAATATTTTGTAAGAAAATTTAAAATGATTAAAATTTAAATGTTTGTTTCATACAAAACGTAGTTGTGGGCTTGATTTTGGTTTGCAGTAATACGATATTTTCAGTAAAGCGATGTTTCGCTAAAGCGAAGTGAATAAAAATAGCTGCGTTTTAAATCAGTGCGGGAATTTTTACCGCTTTCAGTAATGCGATTTTTCTCAGTAAAGTGTGTTGCGCTAAAGCGGATTTGATTGCAAATTTAAAATGTTTAACTTGGTGCGACCGAGTTCCTTTAAGTCATCTCTGTACCCAATTTTAAATCTCTATTTTGGCAGAGTCATTTCGGGAAGGGCCATGGGGGAGAGGCGTTTCTCCTTTGCAAGATCAGAGAACATCTCAGCTTCTCATAAACTTAAGGAATACAAATTGTTCAATATTTACACTATTTTTGCATATAATATCGTACGTCAACGCCCACTAAAGGGGGAGGGGTCCAAAAATAGACTATAACATGTTTTCCACAGACGGACGTATGGGCATTGCCAGATCGTCTTAGACTTCATCACTGATCAAGAACATATATACTTTATGGGGTCCAATTCTTTTTGGAGTGTATTAAAACTGTATTTTGCCGGGGTCTCTCTGGCAAGCACCGTGGGGGAGACACTTCACCTTTGCCATAAAACTCTAAAAATATATATATATTTGAAATAATTAAGTATAAAATTTATTTTTAATTTTTTTTTTGATAGCGTCATTTAGGGGGCAAAGGGGGAGGAGGGGAGTAGGGCAGAGGAGTACCAGGTTACGTGTCAGCTTCGTTATTAAAGCTTAAAAATGTTATTGTTAAGGAATGTAGGGTTAAGTAAAACATTTTGTTGAATTTTTACACAATTTTTGCATATAATAACGCCCACAAAAGGAGGCGGGATTCAAAAATTTGTTTTTTTTTATTTCATGGTTTCAGGACCATCTTTAACATAAAAATATATTATTTGCTTAACAAAATTACAAAAAAAAAACTTTAAAAATTATGTTGTTCTTTAGAGGTTGATTTAGTTCTTCTTAGGGGAACTTTTTTACCTCTTGCCCGATTCAGCCCATTTCCAAACTTAACTTGTGCCATACTTCAAGATATATGTTCACCAAATTTCCAGGGTCTAGCTCTTTTCGTTTCGACTGTATCGAAATTTCTGCAGACGGACGGACGGACAGGGCTAGATCGTCTTAGATATCATCACTGATCAAGATTCGTCCGTCCGTCCGTCCGAAATCACGATACAGTCCAGACGAAAAGAGCCAGACCCTGGAAATTTGGTACAGATAAATTTTAAAGGATAGCACAGGTCAAGTTTGTAAATGGATTGAATCGGGCCAGAGGGAAAAAAGTTCCCCTAAGAAGAACCAAACCAACCCAGAAAAAACAACATAATTTTTAAAGTTTTTTTGTTATTTTGTTAAGCAAATGATATATTTTTATGTCAAATACGGTCCAACGCCTTAAACTTGGAGCCATTAAATAAAATAAACATATTTTTTGACCCCGCCCACTTCAGTAGGCGTTATTATAGGCAAAAACAACATAAAAATTTGACAAATTGTTTTACTTAAGCCTACATTCCTTAAAAATAACACTTTTAAGCTTTAATGACGAAGCTGAGACGAAACCTGGTACTACTCTGCCCTACCCCCTCCTTCCCCTTCGCACCCTAAATGACCCTACCAAAAAAAAAATTTTTTTTTAATTTTGTATATAATCATCCCAAGCATTTATCTTTAGAGTTTTATGATTGCCGATTTCTGCCCTACCCCCCCCCCTCTTCCTTTGCCCCCTAAATGACCCTACAAAAAAATTTTTTTTTTTAAATTTTGTATATAATCATCCCAAGCATTTATCTTTAGAGTTTTATGACTGCCGATTTCTGCCCTTCCCCCTCCTCCCCCTTTGCCCGCTAAATGACCCTATTAAAAATAAATAAAAATTTTTTTTAATTTTGTGTATAATCATCCCAAGCATATATTTTTAGAGTTATATGTCTACCTGTTTCTGCCCTACCCCCTCTCCCCCTTTGCCCGCTAAATGACCCTATCAAAAAAAAAAGAAATTTTAATTTTGTATATAATTATCCCAAGCATTTATTTTTAGAGTTTTATGACAAAGGTGAAATGTTTCCTTCACAGCCCTTGCCAGAGCGACCCCGCCAAAATACAGTTTTTAAAGCCTCCAAAGAGAATTGTGATGAAGTCTAAGACGGTCTAGCAATGCCCATACGTTCGTCTGTGGAAAACATGATATTGTATATATTTGAACCCCGCCCCCTTTAGTGGGCGTTGACGTACGATATTATATAAAGGAACTCTGTCCCACCAAGTTAAACATTTCAAATTCACCTACTAAATATTTGGAGGGTATTTAAGATTCGACCCGGTCGAATATAACATTTTTACTTGTTTTTTTATAATTTTGTTAAGCAAATGATATATTTTTATCTTAGAAGGATATTTCGCTGCGTTACCTACGTTATGACAAAGTCAATATACCCTCCAATTCCTTTTTGTAGGGTACAAAAATTAAAAACATATTTTGTCCACGGCTGAACGTTTTATTTCTTTCGGTATGGGAAAAAAAGTTATTCCGTGTGTGTTTTGAAAATTTTGAAAAAAAGCCAGAGTAAATGAGTGTGTGTCGGTCAGTTAGTGCTGCCGTGCGGCAACAATTTTTAACTTTTCTTCAAAACTTTTGTAGTTCTTTTGCAAGTTGCCTAATTTTGTTATAGAGAGTGTTTAGAGAGTGTTTAGGACTATAGAACTTTGGATTGTTAAACGATACACGAAAAAAATTATGTTTTGGCCTAAATATATTCTTATTTGAAGTACCAATCGAGTTTTGCTTCTTGGCAAGACAAATACAGTCGCCTGTAAACGCATTTTATTGGAAAGAAAATTTTATGAAATTAATGTTTAAATATAAATTCCGCCACGTCTGCAGCTTAGAAGGCACAAACTGGAATTTTTTCAACTATAAAAATCGTTCATGAAGCGCAAGTACACAATCCCAATTCCTGAGAACGGCGACGAATTGATTGATTAGCACCATCTTCAATGCTTTCCTTCAGTGTGCACTGTTCAGCGTCAGTAACAGTAAATATGGTCCGAAAACGGTCTATTGATCTTCGAATTAGCCGCTCTGATGGCCGATTATGGACGCCATAAAATGGAAGAAGTGCACTATGAGTTTGACGAATTGAAGAATTATTTTGATTAAAAATTTCAACAATTTGCACACTCTAAAAAAACACCCTATATAAAAAAAGTGCAAAAGTACTCATTTCTGTCCCTTAAAATGAATATATAAATGAAATGAAGAAAATCTTAAAAATAAATTATGGCAACACTGATACAAATCGCCAGAATAAATGACCAATTGATTTTCTGGAAAAAATAACTCTGAAATAATAACTCCCTAATTTCCATAGAAGAAAGCTAAAAAAGTGTAACTATTTGACACAAACCCGTTAGTTTTTATTGCTTCTATCTTGGCAACACTGGCATGCTGTTTACTGGTATCTCTCTTAAGTCTTTTGTTATAGCACCATTTTCTATATAGTTTTTTTCTATTTTATTATATTCTTGTTATCTTTTAATTAATTGTATGTAATTTTAAATTGAAGCTGAGCTTGTGAAAAGCTCCTAATTGATACACATAAATCATTAAAATTTTATTTTTCTTGTTGTTTTGTAATTTGATGCTTTTCATGTTTAACTGTTGTTTGCATGGATTTTTATAGGCCCATTTGTACGAGTATTTGGGCGACTAATGGCATTGAGGAGATAAAGAAGAAAAAGTTTTAAACACACACAAGCTAACACATTTAAATAAACAAACAAACAAACCACTTTTCTGGGTGTTATCTTTAATGCAAAATTACGGCAAACAATTTTCAAAGATCTAGTTTTTCAAATTATTGTTTACATTTAGCAATCAAAATTATTATATTGTCATATGTTTAGGAAAGGTTCTTTAATAAAAAAAGTTACGAAGCGACTTACTGATTAAGCATGCAGCGGCCTATCAAAGCACATGATAAATTTACTCTATTGCAATTAAAAAATAATTTTTTTTTATCAACAAACTTAAAAATTCTACTTCTTAAAAAGTACTGGGGGCAAATTACGGCAGTCGATATCGATTGAAATTTCCATTTAAATTGTATTGAAATTTCGATCGATATCGAATGCGGTAATTTGGCCCCTGTAGTTTTATAAACTAAAGGGTATTCCCACCAAAAAACGCACAATGTTAATTGTAAATAAAACAAAACATTTTTATAAAATTATTTAAAATTTTACTTATTAAATTCAATATTTCGTTAACAGTTTGTGAACATCGTCAGAAATAAGTAGTTGAAAATTGAATTTCAAAAAATAACTAAATTTTCTATTACTTACTTTTGTCGATGTTAATAGGTTAGGTTATTGTTGGACCCCGCCCACTTAAGTGGGCGTTATTATAGGCAAAAATAGCATAAAAATTTAACAAATTGTTTTACTTAAGCCTACATCCCTTAAAAATAACGATTTTAAGCTTTAATGACGAAGCTGAGACGAAACCTGGTACTACTCTGCCCTACCCACTCCTTCCCCTTTGCCCCCTAAATGAGCCTACCAAAAAAAAAAATGGTTTTTAAAATTTGTATATAATCATCCCAAGCATTTATCTTTAGAGTTTTATTACTGCCGATTTCTGGCCTACCCCCCCCCCCCCTTTTTTTTTGCCCCCTAACTGACCCTGCCAAAAAAAAATTTTTTTTTTAAATTTTGTATATAATCATCCCAAGCATTTATTTTTAGAGTTTTATGTCTACCTGTTTCAGCCCTACCCCCTCTCCCCCTTTGCCCTCTAAATGACCCTATCAAAAAAAAGAAATTTTAATTTTGTATATAATTATCCCAAGCATTTATTTTGAGAGTTTTATGACAAAGGTGAAATGTTTCCCCCACAGCCCTTGCCAGAGCGACCCCGCCAAAATACAGTTTTTATATCCTCCAAAGAGAATTGTGATGAAGTCTAAGACGATCTAGCAATGCCCATACGTTCGTCTGTGGAAAACATGATATTGTATATTTTTAAACCCCGCCTTTTTTAGTGGGCGTTGACGTACGATATTATATAAAGGAACTCTGTCCCACCATGTTAAACATTTTAAATTCACTTGCTAAACATTTGGAGGGTATTTAAGATTCGACCCGGTCGAACATAACGTTTTTACTTGTTTTAATTCTTTTTGTATCAGTTAGGATATGATGGGTAAGTACAATGATTATTGAAGAAGCAAAAGAAAGGCGAGAGAAAATCATCGATATATCACACTTTAAGATCGGACTATAAATAACGACGATATGACAAAAAATGTAAAAAGGCTACCCCTACGTTCGGCAAAAAAATATATACATATTTCTTTTTTTAATAGTTTTGTTGGAATTATTGAAAAACTTCCTTAGCAAAAGTTTATTGATTTTTTGCGAGCTTTAATTTTCTGATATTAGGGTGGTACATAAGAATGGTAGAAACTAAGTTCTAGTGGGTAAATACTACAAGAGGATATTTGAGGTCGACAACTATTGAAGCAACACATTGGCCTCCTCAAGACAAAAACATCGACATATCACTCTTTGAAATCCGACTGAAAATGTAGACGATATAACGAAATATGTAATTTGACTACACCCTACTTTCGGCAAAAAAGAATCGAAACCGCCTTGCAACTGTGCATTTTATTGGGTGGTGTACGGTGAACTTTTTTTTTTTTTTTTGCCTGTAAGGCGACATATAAAGTGGGCGGGGTGCAAAAAAGAATTTTTCTGATTTGCTGGCTGCAAGTTCAATGCTTTGCAAAATTAGCAAAATTGCAAAAAAAAACTTTAAAAATGATATTGCTTTTTAGAGGTGGGTTTAGTTCTTCTTATGGGGAACTTTTTTCCCTCTGGCCCGATTCTGTCCATTTACGAACTTGACTTGTGCTATTATTCAAAATTTATCTGTACCAAATTTCAAGGGTCTGGCTCTTTTTGTTTGAACTGTATCGTGATTTCCACAGACTAGAGGGAGGGACGTGTCTACATCGTCTTAGATTTCATCACTGATCAAGAATATATATATATATATATATATATATATATATATATATATATATATATATATATATATATATGTATATACATATATTTGATGGAGTGTTAGAGGGATCTTTCGCCGCCTTACACAGGGAACTAAAATTTTTATGGTATAAAAGCTATTCTATTAAATTAAATTATAATAATTGGCGTAAGTAAACAGGCGCTAGACTATTTCATTTAAAATTTTTGTTCCATTAAATAGCCAAAATGGAAAACAGATGCCACTTAAGACTCTCGTTTTCTCATATTTCCTATTATTGACAGCCTACTGTGATTTATAAAAGACGACAAAATTGCTGTGCAACTAAATTATGCCCAAAAAAAAAAAAACTTTAGTGGCACACACGCATACTTATGCAAACTGAAACCAAACTTGAGCAGGAAAATATAATCACTGCACACATCCGTATCGACACAAACCTAAAAAACTTGCACTCACTCATTCACCAAATCAAAATAAATAAATAAAAAAATAAAAACAAACGGACACTCTCTAGATCCCATTAAGGCGACTATGGATTAAACAGCACAATCATCCATTAAATGTATTTAACAACAAAACCAACAACATGAAAACAGCACATCATGATATATATTTTTTTTTTTTTGTTGTTGTTCGCTTGGCTTAACTTTACATTTAATAGCATCTAAATCCATCTCTCCAGTGGGCTGGCAGGCTGGCCAACAATCCCGTCGATCGCCTTGTTAACTGACCGACCAACACACAAACACACTGACTTTGCGGCCGGGCCAACCAACTCGTACTCAAAAACCAGACTTTGTTAAAAGTAAAAAAAGAAAAAAATACAAGCAGAAAAGTTCAAAATGAAGATTCTAAAGTTAACGATGTTAAATGGGCGATTGTAATGGTTACGCGTTTAAAAGTGAAATAAAGGCACTTGAATGTGGTGCATTTACACGGATAAATGGAACCACTGACTGCCCTACGGTGCTGTGGTGTCCACTACACGGCTAGAGATTTTACCAGTCAATCAGATATATTCTGATATATTTTCATTCATATAAGAATATTAACTTTGAGATCTAGCATCAAATAAATATTCAAATTAACTTGAAGCGGAACAGGAAATAACAACTAAGAACTTTGTATTCGACCAGGTGGAATCTTAAATACCCGCCAAATATTTACCCCGGTAAAAGTTTAAAATTAGTTTGAAATGTATTTTAATCACATTTTTTCCTACAAAATGTTCTTAAAATAGATTTCAAATACGTTTTATTTTTTTATTTTTTTTTTTGAGAATGTAGGGGTTAGTAAATAAAAACTCTATTTTTATTCTTACAAAATATTTACATTTTTATGGTATTTGGCTTAACGAAGCAAGAAAAAAAATTTATTTTAATACGGTCGTTTCCAATGTGTTGGGAGGAGCTGGCACCTCCCAAGGACACCTTTTTATCAGCATAAAAGCAATTTACGTATTAATATTTTATATCAATGTGCAAAAATGGGATTGGGATCAAATTAAAAATGTTGGGTCAGACTTCCTTTAAGACATATCTGTGCTCAATTTAAAAACTCTGTACAGGGTCTCTCCGGGAAGGGGCGTGGGGGCTACATCTATCTCACCTTTGTCGTAAAAACTTTAAAAGTGCATTTTTTGGGATAATTAAGTGTAGAAAAAAATAGATTTGCTTAAGGTTTGAGGTTATTTTATATTAATAATTATTAGCTATTAACTATTAAAAGAAACAAATAAAAGTCCTATATTCGGCTGTGCCGAATCTTAAATACCCTTCACAGATGTCATTCTTTTCGTTAAAATTTTTCGGCTGGGAAGCTAAATGTTTGGCTTTTCTTATTTCTAATACCTCTGAACGTCTTTCAAAAATATTAAATATGTTTAATTTACAAACAAAAAGAAAAAATCCGTTTCATGTACCCCAAAAAGTTCTAATTGTCCAACCGAAGAATCGTCTTTTAGATTTTCTTGGTTTTTAATACCAATTTATTTCTTCCTGATATATAAAGTAGATATAATTCATTATAAAAATCAAAAATAACAAATAATATGGTAACTTTTATGAATCAGAAAATGCCGATATTCCAACCCTGAAATTGGATTTTTAATTTTTTTGGTTTTTAATACCAATTTAACTCTTCCCGAAGTATAAAAAGGATTTCATCCATAAAAAACCAAAATTAGGAACTTATATGGCTAATTTTATGTAATAAAAAATTTCGATTTACCAACCCTGGAACCGATTTTTTAATTTAAAAATTTTTAATACCAATTTAATTCTTAGCGAAGTATAAAATATGTTTAATTCACTTAAAAAAAAACAAAATTGGGAATTTATGTGGGTACTTTTATGTACAAAAAATATTTCGATTTTCCAACTCTGGAAGAGAATTTTTATTTTTTACCAATGCAATTCTTAATGAGGTGTAACATAGTTTTACTTGAGAAAAAATTAAAATTTTTAAACATTTTGGTCACTTTCATGTACCATAAAATATTTCATTTGTCCAACCCTGGAGTCGAAATTTGGATTTTTTAAGAATTGAATACCAATTTTGTTCTTCCTGAATTATAAAACAGCTTTAATTAGCAAAAAGAAACAACGCCAAATTGCCTTTTTGGTTACTTTTATGCAGAAAAAATATTTCAATTTCCCAACCCTGGAAGCGAAATTTAAATTTATAAAATTTTTTTTATCAATGCAAATCTACATGAGGTATAAAGTAGTTTTGTTTTAGAAAAACTAAAATTTTGCAACCATTTTGGTTTTTACATGTACTACAAAATATTGCTTGTAACAAAAAAAAACTTTCATTTTCCCAACCCTGGAAGGGAAATGTAAATTTTTAGTTTTTTTATCAGTGCAACGCTTCAGGAGGTATAAGGTAATTTTTTTTTTTTTAAATTTGAAATTTTTAACCATTTTGGTCACTTTCATGTGCTATTAAATATTGCTCTTGGACATCCCTGGGTTCGAAATTTTATTTTTTATTTTTGAATTTTTGATACCAATTTTGTTCTTCCTAAATTATAAGACAGTTTTAGTTAGCAAAAAACAAAAAAAAAAACAAACATCAGTTGCCTGTTTGATTACTTTCATGTATAAAAAAAATTCAATTTCCCACCCCTGGAAGCAAAATTTTAATTAAACATTTTTTATGTTTTTGGCCAATGCAAATCTTCATGACGTATAAAGTGGTTTTGTTAAAGAAAAACTTGAAATTTTGAACAATTTTAGTTACTATATGTACTACAAAATACGGAATAGGCCGAAAAAATTTTAATTTCCCATCCCTGGAAAATTTTTTTTTTTTTTAGTTTTTAATAGACCATTGAGGCTCCCCAAAGCACGAAATAGGTTTCATTTACAAACATTAAAAAAATAATAAGTGATTTTTGATATAAATTTTGCGTCGAGAAATAGGTGTAAGCTTCCCGCCTCTGGAACCATACTTCGAATCATTCTGAAGTTCATTTCCAATCCAACGGTCCAAGAACGAAGTCTCTAGCTCTTCTGGGGGCTTGGGAAACCCGATTTCACGTACAGACGGACGGACAGACGGACAGACGGACATCGCTCAATCGTCATCGCTATTCATTAGGATCCAGAATATATATACTTTATGGGGTCCCATGTGCATATGGAAGAAATTACACATGGAATGACAAACCTATTAAAAAATTAGACACAAGAATCATGTGGTAAAAAAATATTTATTTAGGGAGCACAGGTAACCGATCGGGTGGAGGATTCTATAACATGGGTCGTAACTTTCGTAAATACTTGCGCCTGCCCGCTAAAATCACAGTATTTCAAACTGAGATCGCGGCTATTACGGAAGGGATAAAATGGTTAAAGGAGATCGATAACAAACTACTAGTTCGTATATTCACGGATGGTAGGAAAGTCATCGAGGCCCTGAGCAATCATGTGGTTCAATCTCGGTGTGTACTACAGTGCAAGGATGAGATTAACTCATACACGAACTGTGAGGGCATATAGATAATATGGATTCCAGGATATCAGGGGATACCTGGAAATGTTTTGGCAGATAGACTAGCAAAGATGGCAGCATTAATGGCAAACATCACACTAGATAATCGGAAGTCATTTAAGGTTTTTAAGAACGAACTAAAGCAGTGGGCGATAGGATTGCATACAAGAGATTGGCAGCACTCTACCGTAGGTAGGGTAACTAGGATTCTATGGGGAGACCTAGATGGTAACAGGACAAAGGAGATCCTAACATTGAGTAGACCAGCATTACGGAGATTGGTTAATTTAATAACAGGACATGCAGAGTTAAGGAATCACCTGGCACGCATGGGTATCGTTTGACGATATAACATGCAGGTCCTGTCAGGAAGATGACGAAATACAAGAGCAATACTTGTGCTACTGGCCAGCTTTTAGACAAGTCAAGAGACAAACTTTTAATCAAGAGATTATGCAGGATATGAAATTTCTTAGGGTTTCTAACTGGAGAGACTTAAGAAGATACATTGAAGAAAAAACTAGGTTCTTAATGTAATCAAATTCGAAGATTTCCAAGGATTTAATAGAGGCTCCCTATAATAGAATGGGAACTCCTTATAACAGAGCGCACAACAGGCCTATGAGGCCTAAGTGTAATCCTGAACGGATTGGGATAGCCCTCGCTTACGCCAGCCATCTCTTCACAGGTGGATGGAAGGTTAAGGCGGAGGAAAATCAGAGAACATCTTACATTCGCCGTAAAGGTTTAAAAATTTAATTTTTAAGGAAAATAGGCTTTAAAAATTATGTTATTGGTTTGGTATTTCTTAGGGGAACTTTTTTTTGCCCCCTGACCCGATTTAGCCCATTTGCAAACTTGAACTGTGCTGTTCTTCAAGATATATTTATATCAAATTCTAAGAATCTGGCTTTTTTCATTTGGACTGTATCGTGTTTTCCCCAGACGGACGGACGGACGGACAGCCATGGCTACATCGTTTACGATTTCATCACTGATCAAGAATATAAAGCGTGTTTTTTAGAGTGTTTTTTAGAGTGTCACAACACCAGAGTAACGCGTGCAAATTGTTGAAATTTTTAATCAAAATAATTCTTCGATTCGTCAAACTCATCGTGCACTTCTTCCATTTCATGGTGTACAAAATTGTCCTTCAGAGCGGTCTAGTTCGAAGAACAATAGATCGTTTTCGGACCACATTTACTCTGTTACTGATAATCAGCATCTCGTGAGACGCCGAACGAACAGTGCGCACTGAGGAAGCTGTACCAATAACAAAAGACTCAAGAGAGATACCTGTAAACAACATGCCAGTGCTGCCAAGGCAGAAGCAATAAGAACTAACGGTTTTGTGTCAATAGTTACACTTTTTTAGCTTTCTTCTATGGAAATTAGGGAGTTATTGTTTCAGAGTTATTTTTTCCAGAAAATCAATTTGTCATATATTCTGGCGATTTGTATCAGTGTTGCCATAATTTTTTTTTATTGTAGTGTTTTCTTCATTTCATTTATAGATTCATTTTATGGGAGAAAAATTAGTACTTTTGGTACCTTTTTTTTATATAGGGTGTTTTTTTGCAGTGTGCAAATTGTTGAAATTTTTAATCAAAATAGTTGTTTTATTCGTCAAACTCATGCTGCACTTCTTCCATTTTTTTGGCGTCCATAATCGTCTGTCAGAGCGGACTAATACGAAGAAACGTAGATAGTTTTTGGGCCACATTTAATGTTACTGATAATGGGCATCCCGTGAGACGCCGAACGAACAGTGCGCACTGAGGAAGCTGTACCAATAACAAAAGACTCAAGAGAGATACCTGTAAACAACATGCCAGTGCTGCCAAAGCAGAAGCAATAAGAACTAACGGTTTTGTGTCAATAGTTACACTTTTTTAGCTTTCTTCTATGGAAACTAGAGAGTTATTGTTTCAGAGTTATTTTTTCCCGAAAACCAATTGGTCATTTATTCTGGCGATTTGTATCAGTGTTGCCATAATTTATTTTTAAGATTTTCTTCATTTCATTTATATATTCATTTTAAGGGACAGAAATGAGTACTTTTGCACTTTCTTTATATAGGGTGTTTTTTTTAGAGTGTGCAAATTGTTGAAATTTTTAATCAAAATAGTTGTTCTATTCGTCAAACTCATGGTGCACTACAATAGATCGTTTTCGGACCACATTTACTCTGTTACTGATAATCAGCATCTCGTGAGACGCACTGAGGAAGCTGTACCAATAACAAAAGACTCAAGAGAGATACCTGTAAACAACATGCCAGTGCTGCCAAAGCAGAAGCAATAAAAACTAACGGGTTTGTGTCAATAGTTACACTTTTTTAGCTTTCTTCTATGGAAATTAGGGAGTTATTGTTTCAGAGTTATTTTTTCCAGAAAATCAATTGGTCATTTATTCTGGCGATTTGTATCAGTGTTGCCATAATTTTTTTTTTATTGTATGATTTTCTTCATTTCATTTTATGGGAGAAAAATTAGTACTTTTGGTACCTTTTTTTACATAGCGTGTTTTTTTAGAGTATGCAAATTGTTGAAATTTTTAATCAAAATAGTTGTTCCATTCGTCAAACTCATGGTGTACTTTTTCCATTTTACGGCGTCCATAATTGTCTGTCAGAGAGGACTAATTCGAAGAAACGTGGATAGTTGTCGGACCACGTTTACTGTTACTGATAATGTGCATCCCGTGAGACGCTGAACAGTGCGCACTGAAGGAAAGCATTGAAGATGATGGTAATCGATAAATTCGTCGCCGTTCTCAGGAACTGGCATTGTATCGTTCCACTTTATGGACGATTTTTTTTAGTTATTGAAAATTGGTGTTCCAGATTGCGCCTTCTACGCTGCAGACTTTGGCGGCCACATGACAGAAATCATATTTAAACATTAATTTCATAAAATTTTCTTTCTCATAAAACCCATTTCATGGATATTAAAAATATTTGTGCTTGTTTTATTATGATTTAAACCTGTGACACTCTATAAAAAAACACCCTATATTTAGTATCGACTTATTTATGACTACAGCCGACTCAATTTAAATTGATAAGATTCAAAGTTATATGTTATTCAAAATGTTTTAAAAATTTATTATTCTTTACATTTCGGGATTAACAGCTTGCAACGTTAGATTCTAGCAGCAAAAAGTTCCCCAGCAAAAGGGATATTCTAAAGTTTCTCAAAACATGATCAATAATTAACAATACCGCCTTTTAAGCCACCCTGTAGTCAAGCATTCAACTCAAATATTTAATAATATAAATATAAAAAAAATTAACTTTCACAAAATGTCTGCTTAACAAAATGACACGTGTGTAGGGTGCATCTTATGGGACGCAGGTTTATTGCGTTCACATACCGTTACTTGTTTGCCTGCCTGCCTGCCTGCCTGCTTTGTGTCTGTCTTTGATATACTTTACGCTGTTATGGGCCTACCAACTCCGTATGCGAGTACGTACCGCAAGTCTTGTTGTCTGTTTGCCTGCACTCAGTTTTTGCTGCTGTTGTTGTTTATTTTATCGAATTTGGTTTATTTTTTATTTCACGATTATTTTACGTCCACCACACTTGGCTGATTTTTTGGAGGAATGAAAACAAATTACGAACAAAAAACTTCTTTCTTCTGGCTTGCGGTTGTCTTTACTGCAATTTGGTTTTGGTTTTTTGATATTTACAAAACTCACTTTTGCCAAAGGAACAATTTTCGCAAAATACCAAAATTACAAGTGAAAAATTAAATTAAAAAAATATATATATTTTAAAGTTCATTGTGCAATTTCAGCAAATTTGTAAATGTTGTTATTTATTTAGGTTTTGCGCTTTTCTGTTGCTGGTTTCATATATTTATTTTTTGTTTTGTTTTTTTTTTTCTCTTCATTAAATAACTCTACCAAATTGTTTTCAATTAAAGCTGCTTTAGTTAAGAAATAAGAATCCACAAACTATTCTATGTTCATTAATTTTAATGTTGCTTAAAATGAAGCAACGGAATTACAGTCTTATTTGAAAACAACTCATAAATCAAAAGACTTAAGACACAAACCCACAGACAAATTGCTGTGTTGCTTATAATGGAATGAAATATGAATTAGAGATGGGCACCACTCACATAATTATCATTACCAATAGGTAATATTTTGAATTGAGAACAAGATTCAGTTGTCTCATGTTAAATGCGGCTTGTAAGCAGACTGGAGGCTCACACTGACTTGGTGGAGGCAGCACTAAATTAAGTTGCATGCTATTCTTTGGATGAATTTCTCAGCCTGATATATTTATTCCTTTTTTATTCCCAAATAATTATTATTTTTGTACAACGTAAGAGAAATTTTAGTTTTTTCCAAATATGGGGCCTTATTACGGTTCTCGAATCGATCCGAAAGAATGTAATAAATTCAATTAAAGAACAAGATTTTTCTTTAATCTATTACAAACTCTTGAGTCGACTCGAGAACGGTAATAAGACAGATGATTAACTTATAATTTATAATAATAATAATAGAAAATAGTTCAATAGTAAAATGTTATTTTTATTTTTATTAAAAAAATTCTATTGCTGATTGAGGGAGTTTCAATGAGTTCAAAACGCATTTTACGGATTCTAAGCAAAACATCATACTTTTCTTAATTCATTATGAAATTTAGGCAAATATCAAAGATAAAACGACAAAAGTTTGTTTCTTAAGTCTTTTGTTTTTAATAAAAAATTATGTATTTGTTTCATAAAATAAAACAGAAATTAAAAAAAAAAACAGTTATAAAGCCAAACAAATGTTTTTCCGACATTTAAATTTTTCTGCAAAGTTAAAAAAACAAACATTAACTTATTTCGCTATTCCCTTTCTAAAGTATGTCTAGGTCTATACTAGCAATTACGTATTTTACAAAAAAAAAAAAAAAAAAAAAAAAAAAACTTTAGGCATAAAATAAAAAAACTGGGCACATATTAAAAATATATTTTATAAAAAAAAATCACAAAATAATGATGACTTTAACCAAGTTTTATTGAGGATGGGAATAAAAATAATTCAATTAGAAAAAAAAAATGTTGTTGTTGCTGCCAACTAAATGAAAGACAAGCAAATTTTGTTAATTAAAGTAATAAACTTTTGTGTACAAATCTGCCTAAACAATTAAGAAAGAAATTAAAGAAAAACAAAACCAAAAACAACAATTCAAAATTTAAGGTTCGGTTTGTGTTAAATGTGGTCTAGGGCTCTTTTATTTTGTGTTAATTTTTTTAAATATTTTTAAAGTTATAAAAGTATACAAATTTGAAGAATTTTTATTAATTCTGTTTATGTGTTTTTTGTTTTGGCTGAAAAAGAACAAATTCACTTAAAATTTTGCACACAACGCAACTGCTGAGTGTGTGCGTGTGTGTGTAAATTAACAGTTAAATATAGACACTATTTTGGTGTTTAAAATTAAATTTTTGTTGTTTCGCTAGCAACGGTTTATTGGCTGGCTATAGACAAGCTTTCATTTTCACAGCAATGCCGTTAAAACCAAATAACATACAGTGGGACTTTTAGTCTTAGCAGCTGGGCTCTCCTTGCATTGCCATATCGGGCGAAATTTTCATTTTAGTTTTATAGAAATTTCATGTGATATCGCAGGCGGTCGGTAACTTGGATCCAGAACTTTTTCCAGCATTATAAAAACTGCAAGTCATCATAAAAAGTGCAAGTCATCATAAAAAGTGCAAGTCATTATGAAAAGTTCAAGTCATTATAAAAAATGCAAGTCATTATAAAAAGTGCAAGTCATTATAAAAAGTGCAAGTCGTTATGAAAAGTGCAAGTCATCATAGAAAGTGCAAGTCATTATGAAAAGTGCAAGTCATCATGAAAAGCGCAAGTCTTCATAAAAAGTGTAAGTCATTATAAAAAGTGCAAGTCATCATAAAAAGTGCAAGTCGTTATGAAAAGTGGAAATCATCATAAAGAGTGCAAGTAATTACAAAAAGTGCAAGTCATTATAAAAAGTGCAAGTCATCATAAAAAGTGCAAGTCAATATAAAAAGCGCAAGTCGTCATAAAAAGTGTAAGTCATCATAAAAAATGCAAGTCATTACAAAAAGTGCAAGTCATTATAAAAAGTGCAAGTCATCATAAAAAGTGCAAGTCATTATAAAAAGTGCAAGTCGTTATGAAAAGTGCAAGTCATCATAAAAAATGCAAGTCATTATAAAAAGTGCAAGTCATTATAAAAAGTGCAAGTCATTATGAAAAGTGCAAGTCATCATAGAAAGTGCAAGTCATTATGAAAAGTGCAAGTCATCATGAAAAGCGCAAGTCATTATAAAAAGTGTAAGTCATCATAAAAAATGCAAGTCGTCATAAAAAGTGCAAGTCATCATAAAAAATGCAAGTCATTATAAAAAGTGCAAGTCATTATAAAAAGTGCAAGTCATTATGAAAAGTGCAAGTCATCATGAAAAGCGCAAGTCATTATAAAAAGTGTAAGTCATCATAAAAAATGCAAGTCATCCTAAAAAGTGCAAAAGTGTATGAAGTATTAAAATTGAGATTTACGCGAAGAATATGTGAAATTTCAGCTAATGTGTAGGTTATGTCAATGATGTGTTGTATTTTTACTGGATAAAAGTTTGAAATGTTCTTAATTATCAGTTTCATAATTAAGCGTGAAAAGGTAACAGACAGACATACAGATAGACAGACACATGGTATTACTTTCATATTTATTATACTAATAAGAATTATTTCCTAGAAAATTGAATTTCCTATTACTTATTCCAAATGATATTAAGAAATTGGTAACGAAATATTGAATAATAAAATCAAATTGAAATAATTTTACCAAAATATTGGTCAAAAAGTTAATAACAAATAAATTATCTTAAGAAAATCAGAAAATTTTAATTAATGGAATGTTTATGAGATTTTAGCATATATTCACTTTGATCCCACTATGCAAATCAAGTATGTAAAAGAATCTAAACACAAGTAGAAACAAAAAACTCTGCAGCAACTGCAAAAAAAAATATATCTGAGTATAAATTTAAAATTGAACACAAAAATCAGATGCAAAAAAAAACCATTAAAATAAACACCAACACAACCACGGGTAACCGTAGCGTAAGTAGCAACAATAACAATGCAATTAATGACTGAATATAATTTTTTTTTCATAAATAAGTTTGAATTAAAATTCTTCTTTAATTTATTATTTATTGTTGTGGCTGCATATAAAATATACAGAAGTTTATGTATCATACGTACAAGCACACATGAATACAGACAATATTTATTTCTCATATAAACATGCATCGCGTGATTAAAATGCATACAATACAAACTTATCCACTTGCAACAACAGCAGCAATTCCCAAAAACAAAACAAACCAAGAGAAGAAAAAGAAACAAAAGCCACAACAACAAGTGCAGTCAGTCATACAAAAAACGGAGTACCTACATATATGACTACACATGCATATATGTATGTGTGTGTGCGTGTGTGTGTACAATGCAAGCAAAAAAATAAACTTTATTTTTGAAAATATTAAAAAAAATCTAAATTCAAACACCAGCCCCAATAAAACACCGTCTAGTGCTGACTTATTGAAATTTCAACAATTTATTCATCACATTTCTTCTCGTTTTTATTTTTTTTTACTTCTTTTTTATTTTAATTCAACACCATGAACCATCATTGATCATGATTAATGTCATGCAACATTGTTTTGTTGCTTTTTCATTTAAAATAACAAATTACACATACTGACATATTACTGGAAACACTAGATGTTGCAGCAACATGGCTACAACGGTAAATTATTGTTTACAAGGCGAAATAACAGGAAAAAATGTTTTTTAGGTCAAGTTGCCAAGAGAAATAAATGAGCGAATCTCTTTTTAATTTATTCACTCTCACAAACACACACACACACACGTGCAAATGCCAGCTTGGTCTGTGGCTGAAACGAAAAGCAGCTTTAAAAAATTAGCTAAAGTTGGAAATAAGAAGAAAAAAAGTCAAGTGACTTCTTGTTGTTAATGGCACTAAAAGAGTTGCCAAATTGATTTTAAAACAAGTAAAAACGTTATATTCGACCGGGTCGAATCTTATATGCCCTCCAAATATTTAGTAAGTGAATTTAAAATGTTTAACCTGGTGGGACAGAGTTCTTTATATTATATCGTACGTCAACGCCCACTAAAAGGGGCGGGGTTTAAAAATAGACAATATCATGTTTTCCACAGACGAACGTATGGGCATTGCTAGACCGTCTTAGACTTCATCACTGATCAAGAATATATTTACTTTATGGGGTCTAGTTCTCTTTGGAGAGTATAAAAACTGTATTTTGGCGGGGTCGCTCTGGCAAGGACCGGTGGGGGAAACATTTCACCTTTGTCATAAAACTCTAAAAATAAATGCTTGGGATAATTATTTACAAAATAAATTTTTTTTATTTTATTTGTTATAGGGTCATTTACGGGGAAAAGGGGGAGGAGGGGGTAGAGCAGAAATAGGCAGTCATAAAACTCTAAAAATAAATGCTTGGGATAATTATATACAAAATTAATATTTTTTTGGTAGGGTCATTTAGGAGGAGAAGGGGGAGGAGGGGGTAGGGCAGAAATAGGCAGTCATAAAACTCTAAAAATAAATGCTTGGGATAATTATACACAAAATTAATATTTTTTGGTAGGGTCATTTAGGAGGAGAAGGGGGAGGAGGGGGTAGGGCACAGTAGTACCAGGTTAAGTCTCAGCTTCATCATTAAAGCATAAAAATGTTATTTTTAAGGAATGTAGGCTTAAGTAAAACAACTTGTTAAATTTTTATGCTATTTTTGGATATAATAACTCCTACTAAAGTGGGCGGGGTACAAAAATAATTTTTTTTATTTTATGGCTTCAAGTTAAAGGCCCGTATTGACATAAAAATACATCATTTGCTTAACAAAATAACCAAAAATCTTTAAAAATTATGTTGTTTTTTCTGGGTTGGTTTAGTTCTTCTTAGGGAAACTTTTTTCCCTCTTGCCCGATTTAGCCCATCTTCTAATTTATCCTGCTCTAAGCTTCAAAATATATTTATGCCAAATTTTAAGCGTCTAGCTCTTTTCGTTTGAACTGAATCGTGATTTCCACAGCGGACGGACGGAGGGACGGACATGCTCAGATCGTCTTAGATTTCATCACTGATCAAGAATATATATACTTTATGGGGTCTGAGATAGATATTTCGATGCGAAATTTCGATGTGAATATACCCTCCAAATTTTTTTTTGAGGGTATAAAAATATGTATATAGAGCCATTATGTCACGGGAATTGCTTCGTTAATTTTAAATAAAAATTAATTGCTTATTTTCTTGCCACATTCGATATCGATCGAAATTTCAATAGATTTTAAATACGAGGTTCGATCGATATCGATCGAGTGCCGTAATTTGCCCCCTGGTGTTCTGTTTTTAATTGCAAGGGAACTACCGATATCGATCATCACATTTTGCCACCTGATATTATTAAACTCTTAAAGATTTAAGAATTTGGTATGAATTATAGAAATTTATTTAGAAAAAAAAACTAGATATCACTTATTTTACGATCAACATCAATGACCAACCAATTCATGCAGTTATTGATCGTTTTACTCTTCTCGGCTCAAAATCAACAACAAGGAAAAGAAATGAGCGGTTTACACTCTGGCAGCCTCATCGGTGCTTATTTCTTTCGACAAGAGTAAGAAGCTCCCTAAAGCAGACTGGCTAGCGCTATTGGGCCTTTTCGCGCTGAATTTTTATTTCCACTAATTCTTATCAAGTCATTTGTTATAATGATTGTAGTTATGAAATAATTTTCTTATGCCTGGCAACTCTATATGCAACTCTTCTCTGAAGAGTACATTAATGCGTGGCTAAGTTTTGAGAGGCTCTGTGATGAGCAATAATTTAATGTTAATATGGTTAGCAGGCAGGCCTGGAAAACTTAAATTTCAAATGCTTACGAGAAAGAAGTGTGTTTTTAAATGAATATATAAAAATGTTCAAGAGATAACGAAACGTTTTTCTTAATTTCTTTATTTCTCAAAATATTCGAAAATGATGCAAGACAAGAATTTTTTTATTCAGCCTCAAGTTCAAATTTGCAATCTGCAAATTATTTTCTTTTTTAAGAATTTTTATTAAATACTAATTATTTTATTAAGAGTGGAATATTTATCATATATTTATAATCATTAAACTAGCAGAACGGATCAGTATTGATTTCGAGGCCGCTACGCCATCTCATCGGCGTTCCTTGTTCAACTTTTTGCCTTTTCCACGGCTGTACAAGTCATCAGGAATATCGACTATTTAACCAAAGCTTTTAACGAAATACTAGATATGAGAACTTCTAATATTCGTTTTTATACCCTACAAAAATAAATTGGAAAGTACATTCACTTTGCTATTCCGTTTGTAACGCAGCGAAATATCCATCTAAGACCCCATAAAGTATATATATTCTTGATCAGTGATGAAATCTAAAACGATCTGAGCACGTCCGCCCGTACGTCTGTAGAAATCAGGATTCAGTCCAAACGAAAAGAGCCACACTTTTGAAATTTGGTATAAATATATCTTGAAGGATTGCACAGGTTGAGTTCGGAAATCGGCTAAATCGGGCAAGAGGGAAAAAAGTTCCCCTAAGAAGAACTAAACCAGTCTATAAAAAACAACATAATTTTTAAAGTTTTTTTGTAATTTTGTTAAGCAAATGATATATCTGTATGTCAAAACAGGTCCATAAAACAAAACAAAAATAATTTTTGGACCCCGCCCCTTTAGTGGGCGTTATTATATGCAAAAATAGTGTAAGTATTTAATAAATTGTTTTACTTAAGCCTACATTCCTTAAAAATGCATTTTTTAAGCTTTAACAACGAATCTGAGACGTAACCAGGTACTACTCTGCCCTACCCCCCCACCCCCCCCTCCCGCTTTGCCTACTAAATGACCCTATCAAAAAAAAAAATTCAAAATTAATTTTACACTTAATTATCCCAATCATGTATTTTGAGTTTTATGGCAAAGGTGAAATGTCTCCCCCACGGACCTTTCCAGAGAGACCCCGACAAAATACAATTTTAAAACCCTCCAAAAAGAATTTGACCCCATAAAGTGTATACATTCATGATCAATGACGAGGTCTAAGACGATCTAGCAATTCCCATACGTCCATCTGTGGCAAACAGGATGTGGTCTATTTATTGACCCCGCCCTCTTTAGTGGGCGTTAAAGCTACATATTATTTGAAAAAAAAAGTGTAAATAATTAAAAAATTGTACTGCTTAAGCCTATACTCCTTAAACATTTGATTTATAAGCTTTTACGACGAAGGTAATATGTCCTACCCCTCCATCCCCTTTGCCTCCTAGATGACCTTATCAAAAAAATATTCTTTTTTCTACGCTTAGCTACCACGAAAATTTAGTTCTTACGATTTAGGTGAAATGTCTCCTCCACGGTTTTTCTCGGAGTGAGCCAGTATAGGGTTTTAAAATTGAGCTCAGATATATCTTAAAGGAACTGTGATCCAGGAAGTCAAACATTTTTAGCTTATCTCAGTACCTTTTTTGCACGTTGCTAAAAAATATTGATACGTAAATTACTTTTATGCTGACGGAAAGAAGTCTCAGTCATGCTCCTCCCAACACGTGGTTAACGATCGTATTAAAATAAATGTTTTTCTTTGTTTAATTAAGCCAAATACCATAAAAATGTAAATTTTAATAACAATAAAAATACAGTTTTTATATATTAACCCCGGTATTCATAAAAAAATAAAACGTATTTGAAATCTGTTTTAAGAAAATTTTGTATGAAAAAATTTGATTGAAACACATTTCAAACTCATTTTAAATTTTATGAATACCGGAGTAAATATTTTTAGGGTATTTATGATTCCATCCGGTCGAATATAACGTTTTTACTTGTTATTATTATTATTTAGAGAATGGAATGTTCAAAATAAATCAAGTGATAGTTTGTCTTAATTGTAAAATATGCTAAAATCATATATTGACTGAAATTGTTATATTTGAATAGGCGAAAAATGTTTTCAACATTAAAATAGTTATTTTTAGCAAATAAAGATATACCGATAGTTACCCCAACAAATTGTCTGTCCAGCACCATCTGAATTTTAACAATTAAATTAATAATAATTTTACAGCTCAGATTTGTGCTCATATGGCTTTAATTAACATTTTTATTGATATGATAGACATATAATTCGAAACATTTTTTTTAATTCGAAGGCCTTGGCCTACCTAAAAGGGTCATATCAAAAGGAAATCAGCCGGAATACAATTTAGCAGCAAAATACAATAAAATTCCATAATTGTATTCTGATATTTTTAAGCTTAAGGTCTCTTTATTTTATTTAATTTATTTTTTATTTTTTAATTTATTATTGTATTCTGATATTTTTAAGCTTAACGTCTCTTTATTTTAATTTAATTTTTAATTTCAATATTTCGTCACTCCTTTGTGTGACTTCTTCAGGAAATTAATTATTTTACTTATAAAAATAATTGATTATAAAATAATTAAATAACACGGGTATTAAAACAATAACATGTTAACATCAGGTTGATACAGTTCTCGTATTCTTTTTCACAATAAAATTTGTGTAAATACGAACTGTTATCACATTCAACTAGGCCACCTAATAAGTGGTGACAAACACAATACACATGAGCACTGATGATGTAGGTGTAGCGGCTTTCGAAAACAGCTGTTCTGCTCTGCTGTGTAAGTTGAATAAAACTGATGTAGACTTTCCTTTGTGCCTTGGAATATTTATCATGTCTTTCTGAGATTTAAAAACAAATTTCGAACAATTAGCCTATAAAATCTTAATTCAATTTAATATATAAAATAATTAATTTCCTGAAGAAGTCACACAAAGGAGTAACGAAATATTCAAATTAAAAATTAAATTAAAATAAAGAGACCTTAAGCTTAAAAATATCAGAATACAATAATAAATAAAAAGAGGTCAAGGAACTAGAAGAATTTAAAATATAATAAATTTTGGAGCAAATATCATGTACACAGTTGCCACAGTTGGTAACATTCTACCAAAATTGGTAATTTTTTTTAGAGTTGTTAACTTGGTAACTTTGTTTTTAAGGCTTGACTATACTATCAAATTATTGCTTTTTTTTATCATTTTTCCGCATTACTCAACACTGAGAAAAAAATCATTAAAAACAACTGTGTGAATGTGCGCCAAATTGTTCAACGGCGTAATATGCAAATGTCATTATGTTTGGTCAGCAAAAGATTATTTTAAATGACTGCAATATTAAATAATTTATTTAAATTAAATACGGAATTCGTAGGTATAATGAATTGAAATATTTATTTATGTTCTAAAATGAATTAAAACGTTTTATGTTATGTTTTTTATTAATAAAAGTTGTTGTTTTTATTATAATAAAAATAAAGATTTTTGTTTTTATAAAAAAATTTTGGTAACTTTTTGGTAACATTTTCGGAAAATTTTGGTAAAACATTTGTTTACTCAGTGGCAACCGTGATCATGTACTGAAGAAATTATCTCGTAGTTAGTGCCCATCCCTGTTCTTTAGTATACGCTTTCGGTGCATGTGTTTGTGTTTCTAGGTGTGCGTGCTTGAACCAATATTTATATTATTCATGCTGTATTTAAGAAAGAAGAAAATAAGTTATGATCTGTGTTTTACTTTTTGTTTTTGTAATTTAATTATTTTAACATGTTTTTTGTTGTGCTAAATTATCTTGCAAATTATTAGTTATGGAGTATAAAATATTTAAGAAAATTATTCAATTACATACTTGTTTTTTTTTTCTATATATATTTTTTTTGCAATGAATAATTTAGGAAAATAGCAGCCACTAGCGGGAATACGTACGTATTTAAATATGTATGTGTGTTGGTATACAACTTCAACTGTATTGGACAATTTAAAAGTTATTAGCTGCGAATACAAATTAAAAAGAAAAATTGATAGATTTTTATATTTAGGAATTGCTGTGTTTAACTTTAATCGTGCTGATACATATTTTGGCAATTTAAAAAATACAAGTAAAAACGTTATATTCGACCGGATCGAATCTTAAATACCCTAAAAATATTTAGTAAGTGAATTTAAAATGTTTAACTTGGTGGGACAGAGTTCCTTTATATAATATCGTACGTCAACGCCCACTAAAGGGGCGGGGTTCAAAAATATACAATATCATGTTTTCCACAGACGAACGTATGGGCATTGCTAGACCGTCTTAGACTTCATCACAATTCTCTTTGGAGGGTATAAAAACTGTATTTTGGCGGGGTCGCTCTGGCAAGGGCTGTGGGGGAAACATTTCACCTTTGTCATAAAAGTCTAAAAATAAATGCTTGGGATAATTATATACAAAATTAAAATTTCTTTTTTTTTGATAGGGTCATTTAGCGGGCAAAGGGGGAGGAGGGGGTAGGGCAGAAACAGGTAGACATAAAACTCTAAAAATAAATGCTTGGGATGATTATACACAAAATTAAAAGAAATTTTTATTTATTTTTAATAAGGTCATTTAGGGGGCAAAGGGGAAGGAGGGGATAGGGCAGAGTAGTACCAGGTTTCGTCTCAGCTTCGTCATTAAAGCTTAAAAATGTTATTTTTAAGGAATGTAGGCTTAAGTAAAACAATTTGTTAAATGTTTATGCCATTTTTGCCTATAATAACGCCCACTAAAGTGGGCGGGGTCAAAAATATTTTTATTTTATTTACTGGCTCCAAGTTTAAGGCGATGGACCGTATTTGACATAAAAATATATCATTTACTTAACAAAATAACCAAAAAACTTTAAAAATTATGTTGTTTTTTCTGGGTTGGTTTAGTTCTTCTTAGGGGAACTTCTTTTCCTCTTGCCCGATTTAGCCCATCTTCGAACTTAACCTGCTTTAAGTCTTAAAATATATTTGTGCCAAATTTCGTGATTTCCACAGACGGACGGACGGACGGACATGCTCAGTTCGTCTTAGATTTCATCACTGATCAAGAATATATATACTTTATGGGGTCTGAGATGGATATTTCGATGCGTTACAAACGGAATGACAAAGTGAATATACCCTCCAAATTCTTTTTTGGAGGGTATAAAAAATTAATTGATTATACATGGGGATGTCCTAGTCCGGCTAATGCAGATCATCAGGGAATATATTTTTTTAATCACACACTTTAAATGAAAATTTATTTCTAAAAGTCTTATGTGTTTATTTTAATAAATAATAAAACATGGCTTCTCGGCAAAGAATTTTGTTGTATTGAAATTCCCCCTATCGAATATTTAGCACCCACAAAAACGAACACAAGTTACACATTTGTCATAACATTTAAAGGCCAGTAGAATTATTCACTTAGTGGTTTCAACAACCACCCGATCACGTAAAACTGTCATCTGAAGTGCCATTTATTTAAATAAACATTCGGCATTTAAGAATATGGATCGTTTGATAAGTGAACAAGTAAAAACGTTATATTCGACCGGGTCGAATCTTAAATACCCTCCAAATATTTAGTAAGTGAATTTGAAATGTTTAACTTGGTGGGACAGAGTTCCTTTATATAATATCGTACGTCAACGCCTACTGAAGGGGGCGGGTTTAAAAATAGACAATATCATGTTTTCCACAGACGAACGTATGGGCATTGCTAGACCGTCTTAAACTTCATCACTAATCAAGAATTTACTTTATAGGGTCCAATTCTCTTTGGAGGGTATAAAAACTGTATTTTGGCGGGGTCGCTCTGGCAAGGGCTGGATAGGGAAATATTTCACCTTTGTCATAAAACTCTATAAATAAATGCTTGGGATAATTATATACAAAATTAAAATTTCTTTTTTTTTGATAGGGTCATTTAGCGGGCAAAGGGGGAGGAGGGGGTAGGGCAGCAACAGGCAGTCATAAAACTCTAAAGATAAATGCTTGGGATGATTATATACAAAATAAAAAAAAAAATTTTTTTTTTGGTAGGGTCATTTGGGGGGCAAAGGAAGAGGAGGGGGTAGGGCAAAAATCGGCAGTCATAAAACTTTAAAGATAAATGCTTGGGATGATTATATATAAATTTAAAAAATTCTTTTTTTTTGGTAGGGTCATTTAAGGGGCGAAGGGGAAGGAGGGGGATAGGGCAGAGTAGTACCAGGTTTCGTCTCAGCTTCGTCATTAAAGCTTCAAAATGTTATTTTTAAGGAATGTAGGCTTAAGTAAAACAATTTGTTAAATTTTTATGCTATTTTTGCCTATAATAACGCCCACTAGAGTGGGCGGGGTAAAAAAATTCTTTTATTTTATTTTATGGCTCCAAGTTTAAGGCGTTTGACATAAAAATATATCATTTGCTTAACAAAATAACCAAAAAACTTTAAAAATCATGTTGTTTTTTCTGGGTTGGTTTAGTTCTTCTTAGGGGAACCTTTTTCCCTCTCGCCCGATTTAGCCCATCTTCGAACTTAACCTGCTCTAAGCTTCAAAATATATTTATGCCAAATTTCAAGAGTCTAGCTCGTTTCGTTTGGACTGAATCGTGATTTCCACAGACGGACGGACGGACGGACGGACATGCTCAGTTCGTCTTAGATTTCATCACTGATCAAGAATATATATACTTTATGGGGTCTGAGATGGATATTTCGATGCGTTACAAACGGAATGACAAAGTGAATATACCCTCCAAATTCTTTTTTGGAGGGTATAAAAAAAAAGAAACTGTTAGCGTTACTTATTTCTTCATTGTAAAGTGCTCTCCAACGAAAATACCGTTACGGTAAGCAAAGTTTGGCGAATAATCAGAATTTATCGATTCCAAGCGGTTCTTAGCAATTCGACATTATGACCGTATGATCATCGAAGTTTTTTTTCGCCTGAAATAAACGATTGTCAATTGGATGTGTGCTTTGAACATGTGCTTTAAACAAGACGGTGTTGAAGAACACAAACGACTTTATTGTGTGGAAAATATTGAGAGTGCGTAATAAAGGGTGATTTTATAAGAGCTTGCTGATTTGAAATTTAAATAAAACACATGCCAAATTATGAAATGGCCAAAAAAATGTTCTATTTGTTAGATAATTTCTTGTCATTTAACATTTAAATATAATTTCGGGCATATGGCCACCAAGACTATTTTGCATAAAAGTCATTCTGGAGGTCTAATTTTCGACCACCTTTTCAAGCATTTGAGGGCGTATTTCAGCAATGACACGTTGAATACTGGTTTCCAAAGCATCAATCGTTGCTGGTTTATCCACGTAAACCAATGATTTCAGGTATACCCACAAAAAATAATCGAGTGGCGTCAAATCACACGAACGCGGAGGCCTTCTTTCAATAAGTCCATTGTTTCGCCCGCAGTATGACAAGCGTCACCATCCTGTTGAAACCACATTTCGTTTACATCCATATCTTGAAGTTTTGACACAAAAAATTCATTGATCATGATTCTGTATCGATTTCCATTCACGGTAACGCGTCGTCGTCCTTCCTCATTTTTAAAGAAATAAGGACCGATGATTCCACCAGCCCATAGACCGCACCAAACAGTACATTTATCGGGATGCATTGGTAATTCTTGAACGGCGTGTGGATTATCTTTGTTCCAAATACGGCAATTTTGCTTGTTGACATATCCATTCAACCAAAAATGCGCCTCATCACTGAAGAGAATTTTGCGGTAAAAAAGCAGATAAACATTTTTAATTGAACACTATTTTTGAAAATAAATTTCCACGATTTGGAAGCGTTGTTCTGGAGTTAACCTGTTCATGATGATTTGCCAAACAATACTGAGTAGCGTGACGTCGTTAAACTGTCAAAACAGCTGTCAGACAACAGAGTGATTCGCATAAAAAAAAAAATTCATAAAAAAACACCTTTTATAACGATTTGGCGAATTGAGTTGATCATAAAGATCATGCGATTAACTTTTTTCCTGTTTTTTTTTTTTTTTTTTTTTTTGTAAAGATATCTCAAAAACCATATCTAATCGTATAATTATCTAAAAGTGCAGCATTTGAAAATCAACATTCGTTAGGTGATCGCCGAAATACGGCCCGAAATGGACAAGATCGACAGCTTCAATCAATCTAGCAGCGATCATTTAAATATCATTGTATTTTGTACACTATAGCCAGATTCTCCAGCTTTATAATGGCATAAAATTTTTATGAAATATAAGTGTCTTATATATATCCTGTGTTTTGAAACCAACAAATGTATAACCTGTTATTAACAAAAAAAAAATATTTATATTAAATTTTAAATTCTATGTATTTTTTTTTAATAAGAAAGTTTATAAATACCAAATGTATTTATGTGTTTCAAACAATGTATGATTAAGTAAAACCCATTAATTTATAGTCAATCATCTAGTAATACAGTTTAACTCTTAGCACACAAAACAAAAGACTTAAGCAACAAACGCCATCATCAATAAAAACACGTTTAAAACTGTCGTTTCTTCACCATGTACCCACATGTATATGTGGATGTATGTATCGTAAATACTTATATTTTCTTAATATTCACACCGTCTAGCAGGGGGCTGGGGAGGAAAACCGACTACAGCAGAAGAAGAAGAAGAAAATAATACACAAAATAAAATCTATGCCACATTGATCACGTCTTGAAAAAAACAATGTAACATACAGCAGACGTTGTAAAATACGGCCAAAAGAAACAACGACAGACAATCTGTAATTTTTCTTTTTTTATTTCTTTTTGAGAAAGAAACACTCTTTAGTGCTAATGTGTCTGTGTGTGTGTGTGTGTGTGGAAGTCAATGATATTATGAAAGAGCACATTAAACATAAGATAAATGAGAGGAGAAGAAAAGAAACAAGTAGAAAAAAATATCAAAACAAATTTGTCCCTGACTTTGACCAATTTGAAGGTAAAATTTCTGTAAATTCATATAGAAAATGTTTATCAACATGTTGCTTAAACATGTGTGTCTTTGCTTGGCATAATGCAGAGAGATAGAGAGAGTGGGAGAGAGATACTTTTGAGTGCTTATGCATACGTGTGGCTGTGTGTGGCTTTTATGGCTGGTTTTCAAATTCTTCATTTACCATTCTTAAGCGGAGAGCAGCATTACGGTCTTGCTAAAGTTGTATGGCTTTCCGTTATATCAGTGTGTAAAAATATATGTATGTATGTGCGAGTGAGTGTGTGTAAGTTTGTATGCGGTTTTGTTAGTTGGTTGCTAGCAGCAGCATCGCTTGAATTTCTTTTCCACAACCGAGCGCCTGCGCACAGTTGGCTTTCTACCGTTGGCGTATACGGATTTCTTAAAATTTTCAAACGCGTTGCTAATGGACTCAATATCGCATAGTAGCGAAAAGAATACATACATACACACACAAACAACAACAGCAAAATTATGCGTATAATAACAACCAGAGAAAAGAAAACCCACTGAAAAATAGCTCATATACTCCAAAAAGAAAAATAATATAGATATATTTTCATGTAACGGATTACTTTGAAAAAGAAAAGTGTAACCGAAGCAAAAGAAAATGAGAAAAGTCAAAATAACGCTGCTATTTCATATGGAATAAAAAAGTACTTGATTCAAATAGTTTTATGAAGAAAAACACAAAAATTTTTCAACAAAATCGAATCAAACAAGATCTATTTCGAAACAAAAAAGTGTAAACAAGTGCAATTTAAAATAAAAGCAATACAAAACAACAAAACACACAAGTTTTTGAATAAAGAAAAAAAGGAAATACAAAAGTTGCAATATTATTTTGAAAAAAAGGAATACTTTTTCAATACCTAAGCCATCAGTTTACTTCTTTACAAACAAAAAATATATATCAAACAAAATCAAGACCCAGCAATTTTCAAATTTATTTTTTAACAAAACATTTCAAACAAAAACCAAAAAAAAAACTGTTGTAAATATTTTCATTCAACAACAAACAAACCAATAATTGAAAAATATATATTAACCGCCCTCAGCCCCTTAAATAATAAAACCAAAAACTCTTGGTTGCAACAGAAGCTCTTACACCCCTCCAGTTTGAACTTAACAAATAACTAAAAAGCAAAATAAATTCCTTTTAACCAAAAAAAAATAAAAATAAAAAATAAACACAAAAAAAAATTTTTGTAAATAAATTAAATTCCCCCTCCTGCATCTTTAATTAGAAATAAACAAAACCCATAAGTCTGGCTTCAAATCGGCAACTAAATCCCCCAAATCTCCCTACAGCCTTAAATGTATTTATCCCGTCATACTGCCATCACACACACAAACCCACATACAAAATAACAATTTAGCATGTGCATTTTTAAGATTTTGTTTTTATTGTGTTGTTTTTGTTATTTTTAAATAATTTACTTCCCCCTCAAAAAAAAAATATTCCTTTATTTTTGTCTGTGTGTGTGTGCTATTTTCTTGTGAGTACCTTCCCCAGGCTGTTATTTGAAATGCCCTCCATAAACACAAAATTCTTTTAAAGCTCTGCTTGATGGCTTTCAATCACTAACATTTTGTACATAAATATCTTTTACTCCACTTCTTTTAGTTGATTTTGTTGGCTTTTTGAGCTCTAACTAATTTTTGTTTCCTTTTAATTTTCTGCTAACTTGGCTTATTAGTTTTTCCTCAATTTCCTTGTGTCTTAAGCTTAAACATTTATGGAAGTGTTTGTTTCTTTTTTTCTCATTTTATTTTATCTACTGCATAACAACAACAACAACAAAAAATATATATATACATATTAAAAATATACATGTATGAAAAACACAACAAATTAAAAATAAACCACGCCCCTTTCTGCAACGTGTAACAATTAACTGTGCTGAAGGAATATATACTCGCATACACTGAAATATAAATAAATTAATAAACAAATAAACGCACCACCAACGGATTTATTGTGGATTAATTTGATTCATCACTACAAACTTCGCAGCTTTAAAATGGATTATTATCACCATCAGAAATGTTTCTAAAACTGCTTTCAACTAATCAAGTGTAAGTATGCAAATAGTTCAGGATACTCTCTCGCTATCTCTCTTTCCCTCTCCCTCTCGCTCTCTCTCTCTCTCTCTTGCTATTTAGCGAAAATAATATTACAATATTTCAAACTTTTTCCAAACTTAATAGAAAATACTTGGTTCGTAAAGCTCAATTCTTAAATATCAATGACAACTAAAACCGTGTTCAGACATGCACCTTAATTGATCTTATCGCAATAAATAGCACTACTGAGCTCAATTACTCACATGAAATTTCAGTTAACTATTGGTGAATAAATGTGAAATTGTTATAATATTGAATAAAATTACAAATGCAACACTGCTAAGAAGTATGTTTAGTGAGCAAAACACAACTCACTGAACAAAGTTAGTAGAGACTTAGCACCTAAAATGTTGGAAAAGTAAAATAACATAAACAATATATGTCGAGCCATATTGAAGATGAATTATTAACATTAAATTTATTATTAATTAGAAAATTAAAAAAAAAAAACTAATAAAAACGTTATATTCAACCGATGTCGAATCTTAAATACCCTGCAAATATATAGTAAGTAAATTTAAAATGTTTAACTTGGTGGGCCACAGTTCCTTTAAGACATTTCTGTTCCCAATTTTAAATCTCTATTTTGACGGAGTCATTCCGGGAAGGTCCAGGGGGAGACGTTTTACCTGTGCAAAATCAGGGAACATCTCAGCTTCTTATAGGCTTAAGGAATAGAAATTGTTCAATATTTACACTGTTTTTGCATATAATATCTTATGTCAACGCCCACTAAGGGGCAGGGTCTAAAAATAGACTACATCATGTTTTCCACAAACAAACGTATGGGCATTGCCATCCGTATTAGACTTCATCTCTGATCAAGCATACATATATAGGGTGTTTTTTTATGAAGTTTTTTTTTTATGCGAATTACTCTGTTGTCTGACAGCTGTTTTGACAGTTTAGCGATGTCACGCTACTCAGTATTGTTTGGCAAATCATCATGAACAGGTTAACTCCAGAACAACGCTTCCAAATCGTGGAAATTTATTTTCAAAAACAGTGTTCAATTAAAAATGTTTATCCGCTTTTTTACCGCAAAATTCTCTTCAGTGATGAGGCGCATTTTTGGTTGAATGGATTGTCAACAAGCAAAATTACCGTTTTTGGAGCAAAGATAATCCACACGCCGTCCAAGAATTACCAATGCATCCCGATAAATGTACTGTTTGGTGCGATCTATTTCTTTAAAAATGAGGAAGGACGGCGCGTTACCGTGAATGGAAATCGATACAGAATCATGATCAATGAATTTTTGGTGTCAAAACTTCAAGATATGGATGTAAACGAAATGTGGTTTCAACAGGATGGTGCCACTTGTCATACTGCGGGCGAAACAATGGACTTATTGAAAGAACATTTCAACGACAACATTATTTCGAGAAGTGGATCGGTTAATTGGCCTCCGCGTTCGTGTGATTTGACGCCACTCGATTATTTTTTGTGGGTATACCTGAAATCATTGGTTTACGTGGATAAACCAGCAACGATTGATGCTTTGGAAACCAGTATTCAACGTGTCATTGCTGAAATACGCCCTCAAATGCTTGAAAAGGTGGTCGAAAATTGGACCTCCAGAATGACCTTTGTGCAAAATAGTCGTGGTGGCCATATGCCCGAAATTATATTTAAATGTTAAATGACAAGAAATTATCTAACAAATAGAACATTTTTTTGGCCATTTCATAATTTGGCAAGTGTTTTATTTAAATTTTAAATCAGCAAGCTCTTATAAAAACACCCTTTATATACTTTATAGGATCAAATTCTTTTTGGAAGGTATTAAAACTGTGTTTTGTCGGGGTCTCTCTGGCAAGGGCCGTGGGTGAAACATTTCACCTTTGTCATAAAACTCTAAAAATAAATGCTTGAGATAATTATATACAAAATAAAATTTTTTATTTTTTTTTTATAGGGTCATTCAGGGGGCAAAGGGGGAGGAGGGGAAGCGCAGAAATCGGCCGTCATAAAACTCTAACAATAAATGCTTGGGATAATTGTATACAAAACTAAAATTAATTTTTTTTTTGGTAGGGTCATTTAGGGGGCAAAGGGGGAAGAGGGGGTAGGGCAGAAATTGGCCGTCATAAAACTCTAACAATAAATGCTTGGGATAATTGTATACAAAATTAAAAAAAATTTTTTTTGGTAGGGTCATTTAATTGGTGAAGGGGGAGGAGGGGTAGGGCACAGTAGTACCAGGTTAAGTCTCAGCTTCATCATTAAAGCTTTAAAATGTTATTTTTAAGGAATGTGGTCTTAAGTAAAACAACTTGTAAAATTTTTATGCTATTTTTGGATATAATAACGCCTACTAAAGTGGGCGGGGTACAAAAATAATTTTTTTTATTTTATGGCTTCAAGTTTAAGGCCCGTATTGACATAAAAATATATCATTTGCTTAACAAAATAACCAAAAAACTTAAAAAATGATGTTGTTTTTTGTGTGTTGGTTTAGTTCTTCTTAGGGGAACTTTTTTCCCTCTTGCCCGATTTAGCCCATCTCCTAACTTAACCTGCTCTAAGCTTCAAAATATATATATATATATACTAAATTTCAAGAGTCTAGCTCCTTTCGTTTGAACTGAATCGAGATTTCCACAGACGGAGGGACGGACATGCTCAGATCATCTTAGATTTCATCACTGATCAAGAATATATGTATATACCTTAGGGTGTCTCAGATGGATATTTCGATGCGTTACACACGGAATGACAAAGTGTATATACCCTCAAAATTCTTTTTTAGAGGGTATAAAAATATCCCAGTTTTGAACTTGAGGTCCTCATGATTATGAACAATTTTTACTTTTAGTAGTCAAACGTTAATGAAATTGACTACAATTTTTATATGTAAACAGGAAGGAAGATAATTATGGCAATAAAATGAATGTTGACTCAATTAAAAATGCATGTCTGTTCATCGTACAAATTAACCCTAAATGGGCAATCTGGGTGTTTTTGTTAAGTTTTGGGTTTTCATGTGTTCTGTCATACAAATGTAATAAAATATCATGGCCAACATTTGTTTTTGAGCATTTCACACAGTCTACTTCTTACGATTTATTAGAATGAAGCCAAAAATTGCTGTCATGAGGAGGAGTTAGAGGGTTAATATGTTCGACAAAAATATTTGCCATAACATTTTCTACAAAAGTTGCTGAACATACCGCACACCTCAGACGCAAAGAAAACATGGTTTTTTATACCGACATGCTGCAAGAACAGGCCAGAGCTGGAGAAAAAAATCTCTATTTTCTCATCTGACTTCTTAATTCAAACCCCTCCTTGCAGTGCACTGCATATGTTAGGGGTCATCCCCTGAGTGCTGGTGCGAGTTAAAAAAAAAAAAATTTGGTCGCCACAATTCGCGTGTACAAGGCGCAATCCTGAAACTCCATTTTTCAACAACTAAAAAAATCTTCCATAAAGTGGAAGTGGACACAAGCCCAGTTGCTGAGAACGGCGACGAATTGTTTGATTAGGATCATCTTCAGTGCTTTACTGAACAGCGGCTACAGTGCGCACTGACTGGTCGCTCGGCGTCTCACGGGATGCCCATTATCAGTAACAGTGTAAATGTGGTCCGAAAACGATCTATTGTTCCTCCAATTGGCGGCTCTGAGGGACGATTATGTTTGGCATAAAATGGAAGAAGTGCACGATGAGTTTGACGAATAGAACAATTATATTGATTAAAAATTTCATCGATGTGCACGCGTTGCCACACTCTAAAAAACACGCTATAGCTGATCAATTTGCGATCTCGTTTCTTTTATAGGACTCGAAGAGTTCTGGAAACCGGTTGACATATTCCAAAGTTTTTTTTTATCAAACTCTTATTAGACTTTTGAGCTCGAACACAACAAACCACGTTACACAACCTTCGCCCCTGAAATGAGTGGGAAGTGTCTTTTTTTTTTTTTTTTTTGTCAATTTCATTGTAGAATTTGTCAGATAACTTCCTTCCAAGTAGTGGAATACCCCATATGTTATGAAATAGTTTTCAAAAATAGTTAAATATTTGCTTTTTGTTGTTTATCTTTAATACATAAAATTTAAAATACCATGTGCTGTATGTCAATGTACCAAAATGTATGGTCAGAGTGAGAAGTATTTGACGAAATAAGCTTGAGCACAGTTATTTGGAAAATACTCACACTATCATGGCTGATATTTGAATATTTTTCTTTGCTTTTACTTGTATTGAATATTTTCTTGGTGTTATCGATCGCACCTTTTGTTTTTTAGTTCTTTTCTTTTCTAAATAACTATTTAAACACTGATTTGTCCAAAGCACTTAATAATAGAATTCATATTTTGTTAAATGCCTGGGAATCTGTGCTCAGATCATTTACAAGCAGTTTTTGTCATTCTTTTTATTAATTTTTTCTCTCTTTAATTCTAATTTTTTCAGTTTGGCAATTGCTTCTGCTTCTGCCAAGTGGGATTGTATTTTGCACTTCTTTTTTCTGTTTATTAATTTTTGCTTTCTGAATCAGTTTTTGGAATTTCATGATTTAATGTAAAATACAAGTAAATTTTTGGCTTAAACGGTTCTTCTGCCACATGTTTTTGTTGTTTTATTTAGCAATAAAATTCTCGTTAAGAAAACGGTGACAAAAATGAGGGGGGGGGGGGGGGGGGGAAATCTAAAAAGATTTTATAACTTTTTAGCTAAACAATTTTCAGATCCAATTAAATGCTGGTGTTTGAGTTTCAACGTTTTAATCCCCCATATTCTGTAAAAATTTTTGCCAACGTCGCATCAAGACAATATCAAATCATAAGACACTTGCGTACTCCTTTTCTTCAACACTGGCCAATTTCCAATAGCCTCTTGCTGTGCTCAAGTCCTGGGCAAGTAGATACATTATCTTAGAAGTAGTTAATTATTGTCCACGATAAAAGACTAAGTATCTTAATTTTGATATTGTCGTGACGTGACGTTGACAATTAGTTACAGAATAAAGGGTTATATTTTTTTTTGCCTGCAAATAAGTTATTTTCGAATTCTTTTCTATGTGTCTTAGTTTTGCCAATTCGATTTTGTATGCACTATTATAAAAAAATCGCTAAAAATTAGAATACTAAACTACAATTTTCAAAATTACTACATGGTTTTTTTCTTGTAGCGTGCGTCACACAACTTTGTGATTAAATATCTCATAAGAAATGCCTAAAAAGGACTATGCTATTATGAAAAAATCGCTAAAAATTAGAATACTAAACTACAATTTTCAAAATTACTACAGAGTTTTTTTTCTTGTAGCGTGCGTCACACAACTTTGTGATTAAATATCTCATAAGAAATACCTAAAAAGGACTATTCTATTATGAAAAAATCGCTAAAAATTATAATACTAAACTACAATTTTCAAAATTACTACAGGGTTTTTTTCTTGTAGCGTGCGTCACACAACTTTGTGATTAAATAACTCATAAGAAATACCTAAAAAGGACTATTCTTCTGGGTCCGCCCATACGCAGTCATTGTGAATCCTCTAGCTGATTTTGCTGCGACTCCTTTTTGGCCATTTTCTTACTTCGTGGAACTCTGTTCGACGATCGACAGTTTAAAAACGAGTGTTCACTTTATGTCGCGCCTCAGTATATGCAGCGAGTTTCGGCTGTCTTGCCCATGCGGCAGAGATTGCAGGAAGTAAACACGTCGTGACATAAACTGTGTTACAAAGTAGTTTACTTCCCCCGAAATTCCTTTGCGCCTACGCACAGTGGGGAATGGTAGAGAAAATGGCGATTAATTCATAGAACTCGTAATTTTAAAATGTTGTTATTTTTTATTGATGAGTATTAATAAATATATAAAAAAAGCATTTTAAAATAAAATTTGAAAAAAAATCTTAACCTTTTATGGGCTTTTTTGTATTTTGGAGAAAATGGCCTCATTTGACTATTTTTGCTGTAACTTTGGAATGAAAAACGATAAATTAGTAAATTAAATTGTAAATTAGAGCATACTTTATGTGAATTTAGAAAAAATAATAAAAGTGGTAATAAAAACAACTTGTTTTTTTGTTTGGTTTTTTCACATTGATTTTTAGCAACCGGAATTCTCTCACAAAAACCTTCATAACTGAAAAATCTAACAAATGTGCAAATAGGTATTCTGGGATTTATTAGCTAATATCTTATATTTTAAGAGCATAAAAGCAATTTTTCCTGCACTCATCCGCAAAGTTGTTGAAAGTCAATGTATATATCAAAAATAACACATTTTTGGAGACATTTAATTTTTTTTTTTATATTTCTAAAACATTTATCTAAACAAAAAATAATTTTTTAAAATTTGAATTTTTTCATATACCTAAATTTGACGATTCCATTATGAAACGTTTACTTACTTTTTATATTTCACTTGAAATATAAAAATTTTCTCTTTTAATCAATGAGCGCAAAAATAACAAAAATGATTGAACTTTGAACACACACTGCGAATAAAGTAAACTACCAAGAACTTTTATTTTTGCAGTTAGTGATGTATAATTTTATCATTTTTTATATGGTACTAAACACGGTTGTGAGAGCTAAAGTTAATCTTTTGAATTAATCGCCACTTGTGAGGGCTTTCACCCCACAGTGCTACGTTGGGAACTATTATTATTTTCTATATTAAATTGAATTAAGATTCTATAGGTTTTTAAATCTCAGAAAGACATGATAAATATTCCAAGGCACAAAGGCAAGTCAACATCAGTTCTTATTATTCAACTTACACAGCAGAGCAGAACAGCTGTTTTCGAAAGACGCAACCCTTTCATCATCAGTGCTCATGTGTATTGTGTTTGTCACCACTTATTAGGTGGATTAGTTGAATTTGATAACAGTTCCTATTTACACAAATTTTATTGTGAAAAGGGATACGAGAACTGTATCAACCTGATGTTAACATGTTATTGTTGTAATACCCGTATTACCGTTTGATTATTTTTCTTCATGTCCCATTTTTCTGAATTTTTTTATTTTATTATTTTCTTTTTATTATTATTATTAATTTTATTATTGCTACTTCCACTAGCTCCCATTAAAAATACCTCCAAAGTATAATATTATTGGAAAAAGATAATCTATTGTGATATTCTTAAACTTTTGTCAGTCACTGTAGTAACAAACTTTTTTTTTTACAAAATCTTGGGTAATATGATGCCTTAATTACTGTGTACCGGCACAAAGAAATACAAATGGCATCAGCATTTAAATGAATGTCGAACATCATTCCCTATCAAAAATAAAATTCAAAAAATCTTTAAAAAAAAAAAACAATAAATAAATCAAAATTATGTCTAGTAGACAGACATGCCGTATGCACGTTCATCGCTATTTATTTGTATATAATAAACAAATCAAACAATCGTTTTTTTTTTTGCTGGTTTTTGCCTTTTTCTTCCAGCCAAAAAGTTCACTGACCCAAAGTCGTTTTGTTTTATTTATATTTCGACTATTAAAGCTCTGAGATACTTAGACGCTGCAGACGACGCTGCTTTTTCCAATACATACTCATGTGTGTTTATGTATGTGCATACTCGTACCTAAATTATATGTGTGTGTTAGTGTGCGTTTGAAAAATATTAATCTTTCCGATGAAAAAAAAACATAAACGCCTTTCAGGCCGAATGAATGACCAAAAAAAAAAAATTATAGCTTTTAACATGCCAAAATTATGCGTACAGATTTTGAAAGCCAAAGCAGAGAGCGAGCGAGCCATGGGATACATGGAATGGGATCCATGACTGTGTGCATGTGTGAGTTGTTTTAATAGACAAAAGTGAGGTGAATTTAAGATTGAGTTTAGGAGTATTAAGAGCTTTTAATTAAATATAATATTTAAACTACAATTTGTGTATGTATGTGCATATACATGTATACATGTATGTATGTATGTATGCATGTAGATGTGTGTATGACTGATGACTATATACTCGTAGATAAAAATATTTAATTCTATTAATTAATTATCGTATTAAATTGCATTAAAATATTAATGGTATTTTTATAACAAAGAAAATACTAGACCAGCAGTACGATTCTTTCTATAACTGAAGCATCGCCGCGATTAAAGTTTTATGTTACAAAACAATAATTTTTACATCACGTAGCGTGCGTCACACAGGGTTCACTGTTTTTTTAGTTACCAATAAGTTATTTTAAAATTCTTTTAGGCGGTCCAGAAACACACACTCCTGGACCATACAGTCTATGAGCACTTCTTATACGAGTGAATTTTTATATCCTCCAAAATATAATTTGAAGGTTATATTCACTTTGCCATTCCGTTTTTAACGCAGCGAAATATCCCTCTAAGACCCCATAAAGTATATATATATATTCTTGATCAGTGATGAAATCTAAGACGATCTGAGCATGTCCGTCCGCCCGTCCCTCTGTGGAAATAACGATTCAGTCCAAACTAAAAGAGTCCGACTCTTGAAATTTGGTACACATATATTTTGATGGATAGCACAGGCGTAGTTTATAAATGGGCTAAATCGGGCTAGAGGGAAAAAGTCCCCCTAAGAAGAACTAAACCAACCTCTAAAAACAACATAATTTTTAACGTTTTTTTTTTGCAATTTTGTTAAGCAAATGATACATTTTTATGCATGAAGAAGGTCCAACACATTAAAGTTGGGGCCATAAAATAAAACAAAAATAATTTTTGGACCCCTGCCGCTTTTGTGGGCGTTATTTTATGCCAAAATAGTGTAAAAATTTAACAAATCGTTTTACTTAAAGCCTACATTCCTTACAAATAAAATTTTTAAGCTTTAATGGGGAAGCTGAGTCGTAACTCCTCTGCCCTACCCTCTCCACCCCTTTTCCCCCTAAATGACCCTATCAAAAGAAAAAAAAATTAAAAATAAATTTATGTGTGTGAAGATAAATATGCCGACTTAAATATGTTTTGACGTAAGCAGTTACGAAGTGAAGTTATATATCTTATGACGTAACGGAAGAGCAATCAGTGAAATTTTTTTTTTTTTTTTGAAAATCCATATTATGTACAAAATAATTATACATCATTTGTATATACTGCCAATGCATGCCAACTCCTTATTTGGCCACTGGGAGCAATATCCCCCCAAAAAAAATGTTCAAAAAATTTATTAAATATGGATATTCATAAAAAAAATTTCTCTGTTTGCCATTTCATTACGTCATAACATATATAACTTCACAGCTAAATACGTTGTTTCGTAACTGCTTACGTCAAAACATGTTTAATTCGGCATATTTATCTTCAGTCACATAATAAATTTTACACTTGATTATCCCAAATATTTATTTTTAGTTTCGTATGGCAAAGGTGAAATGTCTCCCCCACGGCCCTTGCCAGAGAGGTTCCAAAAAATACAGATTTAATGCTCCCCAAAAGGAATTAGACCACATAAAGTATACATATTGTTGATCAGCGATGAAGTTTAAGACGGTCTAGCAATGCACATACGTCAGTCCGTGGAAAACATGATATAGTCTATATTTGAACCCCACCCCCTTTATTGGGCGTTAAATTTACATATGATATGAAAAAATAGTGTAAATATTTAACAAATTGCATTCCTTAAGCCTACATTCCTTAAAAATTTAATTTATAAGCTTTTTGCGATGAAGGTACTGATGTACTCCTCCACCCAAAATTGCCCCTAAATGACCCTATCAAAAAATATATATTCTTTCTACACTTAACTACACTAAAAAAAATTTTGTTTTTTAAGTTTTTTACGATTAAGGTGAGATGTTTACCCTACAGCCTTTCTGGGGGTCACCCTGTATAGCGTTTTAAAACTGGACACAGAAATGGCTTAAAGGAACTGTGACGCAGCAGGTCAAAAATTTTTAGCTTGACGGCATGAAATAACTCCCCACGAAATAAGTCCCCAAAACGAAAATGAAATAACTACCCCAAAAAAATATAAGAGGCAACAACAACGTTTTCTGGGGATTTATTTCATTTTTTTGGGACTTATTTAACTTTTTATCATTCTGAAATAAAATAAGTCCCTAAAAATATTCGCGCGAATTTTTAATTTTCTGATAATTTTCACTAAAAAAATTTTCTTCAATAATAGTTTTATTATTATATTCTGATATTTTTAAGCTTAAGGTCTCTTTATTTTAATTTTATTTCTCAATTTCAAAATTTCGTCACTCCTTTTTTGTGACTTCTTCAGGAAATTAATTATTTTTTCATATCAAATCACATTTTTTTTTCAAATCAAATAAAATAATTAATTTCCTGAAGAAGTCACAAAAAAGGAGTGACGAAATTTTGAAATTAAGAAATAAAATTAAAATAAAGAGACTTTAAGCTTATAAATATCAGAATATAATAATAATTAAAACGAGGTCAAGAAACCAGAAGAATTTAATAATAGTTTTATTTTGTGAAGAAGTTTTTTGAAACTTTATATTTTAGGTTTCAGTTCTGCCAAGCTATTAGGAGAAAGACTCTACTTCAGTATATACGTTCCCAAAAATTGGGGAGTTATTTCGTTCCGTTAGCGATTTATTTCATTTAAAAATTGGGGATTTATTTCATATGAAATAAGACCCCCAAAAATTGGGGAATTATTTTATAGTATTTTTGGGGACTTATTACGTGGGGAGTTATTTCATGCCGCCGTTTTTAGCTTATCTCAGTCCCTTTTTTTGCACGTTGATATAAAATATTAATAAGTAAATTGTTTTTATGCTGATGGAAAGGAGTCTCAGTCGTGATTCTCCCAACAAATTCGAAACGACTGTATTAAAATAAATTTTTTTCTTTGTTCATTTAAGCCAAATTAATTTAAATTTTAATAATTAAATTTTAATAAGAATAAAAACAGGGTTTTTATTTATTAAGCATTTGGAGGGTATTTAAAATTCGACCCGGTCAAGTATAACGTTTTGACTTGTTTTCTTATATTTGACACACATTTAAGTAAATAACAATTTACTTAGTTCGAAATTAGTTGTATAATGCGTTACGCATGGAAGTTTTAACCTAAAGGCGATCATTGTTGAAAGGACTTTGTTGGACTACAACATCACGAGGCTTAAGAAGATGAACCAGCATGAAGTAAATAATAATTATATTCTAATATTTTTAAGCTTTTAAGAGACCTTTATTATACCCTCCAAAAAAGAATTTGCAGGGTATATTCACTTTGTCATTCCGTTCGTAACGCATCTAACGCGAAATATCCATCTCAGCCCCATAAAGTATATATATGCTTGATCTGTGATGAAATCTAAGACGAACTGAGCATGTCCGTCCGTCCGTCTGTGGAAATCACGATTCAGTTCAAACGAAAAGAGATAGACTGAAATTTGGCATAAATATATTTTGAAGCTTAGAGCAGGTTAAGTTCGAAGATGGGCTAAATCGGGCAAGAGGGAAAAAGTTCCCCTAAGAAGAACTAAACCAACCCAGAAAAAACAACATAATTTTTAAAGTTTTTTGGTTATTTTGTTAAGCAAATGATATATTTTTATGTCAAATACGGTCCAATGCCTTAAACTTTGAGCCAGTAAATAAAATAACAATATTTTTGACCCCGCCCACTTTAGTGGGCGTTATTATAGGCAAAAATAGCATAAACATTTAACAAATTGTTTTACTTAAGCCTACATTCCTCAAAAATAACATTTTTAAGCTTTAATGATGAAGCTGAGACTTAACCTGGTACTACTGTGCCCTACCCCCTCCTCCCCCTTCATCACCTAAATGACCCTACCAAAAAAATTTTTTTTTTTTTAAATTTTGTATATAATCATCCCAAGCATTTATCTGTAGAGTTTTATGACTGCCGATTTCTGCCCTACCCCCCCCCCCCTAACCTCTTCCTTTGCCCCCTAAATGACCGTACCAAAAAAAAATTTTTTTTTTAAATTTTGTATATAATCATCAGAGGCATTTATCTTTAGAGTTTTATGACTGCCTGTTGCTGCCCTACCCCCTCCTCCCCCTTTGACCGCTAAATGACCCTATTAAAAATAAATAAAATTTTTTTTTAATTTTGTTTATAATCATCCCAAGCATTTATTTTTAGAGTTTTATGACAAAGGTGAAATGTTTCCCCCACAGCCCTTGCCAGAGCGACCCCGCCAAAATACAGTTTTTATACCCTCCAAAGAGAATTGTGATGAAGTCTAAGACGGTCTAGCAATGCCCATACGTTCGTCTGTGTAAAACATGATATTGTCTATTTTTAAACCCCGCCCCTTTTAGTAGGCGTTGACGTGCGATATAATATAGAGAACTCTGTCCCACCAAGTTAAACATTTTAAATTCACTTACTAAATATTTGGAGGGTATATAAGATTCGACCCGGTCGAATATAACGTTTTTACTTGTTTTTATTTAAAATATATTCAGGAAATTAATTATTTCCTGAAGAAGTCACACAAAGGAGTGACGAAGTATTAAAAATTAATATATTTTAAATAAAAATAAAGAGACCTTAAGCTTAAAAATATTAGAATATAATACTAATTACAAAGAGGTCAAAAAACCAGAAGAATTTTATGAATTAAAAATGTTCAAAAAGGTTAAAAATATGTTAACACTAAAAAATTGTTCAACAAAATCTATTTTATGAGACCAGAAATTAAGATTTAGCAGTAAAATTACTATAGATGTCGCCTAAAATGAACAGAATAAAAGCGAAACATACAACTCTAGAGGCAAGTTCTTTAATTTACAGCGCCACCACAGGCACTACGAGCACATTATCACCCAAATCCCCCCAAAAAAAAAAAAAAAAACAACGATAAAAACTAAAACCTTTAAAGATTAAATGATTGATAACAACACAGAACAAACCAGGATGGCAAAAAATTATCACAAAACAAAAACAAACATGAAACTTGACCAAGACCGAGAATTCTTCAAACAGGGTTTCCTTTGTAATGCAACAAAAACTTTAAGTAAAAAAATAAAACCAACTCAAAATTTACATATATGCCGACTCGTTTTTTTTAATAAAATTTTCTAATACAATTCTTCTTTGGCTTGTGGCGAACAAGTCTGTCTGGCCATCATGTTTTTGCTGGCACATTCATTCCAAATAATGCTGCTGCAAACAGCACATGCAAACATTGAGGTCATCTTATGAAGGCTAATGCTGTTGATGTTGCTGTTGTTGTTGTTGTTATTGTTTTTGATGATGTTGAGGTTTTTCCTCAATGCAGAGGCTGAGGCTAAATGCAAAAAACAAAAACTGCACACTAATAACAAACAACAACTTTGCACATTTTAAAGAATAGGAAAAACTTGGAGGTTGTATAATAAAAGAAAAGAAAAGAAAAAAAAAGAAATAATAGTAATAAAACAACTACACATTTACTGCCACATAAAACGAAAATAGAAGATGAAAGAAAAAAACTAAAGCAAGTGATCGCACGTGCCACTTGTGCGGACAATGCAATACCAGCAGTACCACCAACCAGGCAGCAACAGCCAACAGAAATAAAACTTATTGCCATTTGTGGCAATGAAAAATGAAAAACGAAAAATAAATAAAAACTTGGTCATCAATTTGTTGCAACCAACAGCAACATAAATTTCTGTTGTTGCTATTTAATATGTTTTTAGTAACCGACAACTGCCGACCGACCGACCGACCGACCAGCTGTTAATGTTTTAAAGCTTCTTGTTTTACGTTTTATGCCAAATGTGGTCTAAAGAAAGACGAATTGAAATAAAAGAAACAGAGTCATGGAATATTTACATTAAACCACTATCATCTTTATATATACAATTTGGTTTTGTTTTTGTTTTTGTACGAGATACAATTTGCATTTTTTTATGCCATCCAAAAACACGTACATCTTAAATTCGTGGTATTTCATATCCGTAGTTAGATGACTGTTTCTCTTTTTCTATACTTCTTCTATAACAATTTTATGAAACCAGCAACAGCAGCCATCATGTACCACAAAAATGTAGGCACAGGCAGTGGACAATTTTATACGGATACATTTGCAATAACATTTTTATATCCTATAGCATTTTAAAGAGTTTATTTTACTCTGTAAGAGGAATTTTTTCCTCTCTTGCAATGCATTTTCCACAGAACTTCGTTAGATGTTTAAATTTAATTCGTATTGCCGTTAAGGGTCCATTATATGTGGCCTGTAATAATCATTTCATTGTTGGAATTTAAAGGTCGGTTCGTATCAATTATTTTACTATGGAATTGAATGCACCAAAACTGTGGAAGGAGACTGGCAGTAAGAAAAGTGCAATTAAAGCAACTACAACAACTGCCAAAGTGAAAAGTGAAACCCAAATGGTACCCCGTATTCCATTGATATCAACAGACATGGCGTTCAAATTTAAACGTTTGTGATTCCCACGTACTTCTATTATTACTTTTTCTTTTGTAGGAGTAGGGGATGACCCCTACATATGCATTGCGCTGGAACTGGGAAAATAGATTTTGGGAAGGAGGATAAAGGGAGTAGTGCCTGTGGAAATTCGATTTGAACCTCCTCAAATTGTAAGTTGCGGGGAAGACGTATGCAGGCAGTTTGTTCCACATACAGACTGTTCGGCCAAAAAACGAATTTTCTCTGTTATGAGTAGTGCGATTCGTTGGAATATCGACCACACACGCATGCGCTCTTGATGAAAAATGCGTTGAGCGTAAGAAAGAATGGGTTTCAGGAACAAGTTCCCTAATTTCACCACAGCACATCCCATTGTAGTAACGATAAAACAACGATACGCAACCGACATTGCGACGATGCTCTGCAAGCAAGACACCAATAGCAGCGCGTCTATTAAGCGTACTGAGGTTGGAGAAGCTTTTCAAGCGTTGCCTTCCCAAATTGTTTATTTATTTATCCAACAGAAGAAGAAACATATAAAATAACCGTTGACAAATTTCTGTCTCAGCAGGGCTCTATTTCCCTTAAGAGCAGCAGAAGTAAAATAAAACTTATCCTTTAATAAAATTAACTTTTAAAATAATACCTTTGAAAAATATAATTTAAAAGTGCTTTTAAAAAGTATCTTCCAAAAAGTATCTTCCAAAAAGTATTTTCTAAAAAGTACCTTCTGAAAAGTACTTTTTAGAAAGCTCTGTTTAAAAAGCTCTTCTTAACACTTTACGTTTAAAAAGTACCTTCTACAAAGTACCTTTTACAAAGTACCTTTTACAAAGTACCTTTTGCAAAGTACCTTTTACAAAGTACCTTTTACAAAGTACTTTTAAAAAGTTACCATTTAATAGATTCTGTTCCAAAAAGTTCTGTACAAAAGTACCTTCCAAAAAGTTGTGTTTAACAAGCACATTTTAAAAAGTTCCATTTAAAAGATTACCTTTTAAAAAGTTCTCTTTTAAAAGTACTTTTTAAAATGTTTCGTTTAAAAAGTACCTTTTAAAAACTGATTTTAAAAAGGGTTCTACTAAAGAGTACCTTTTAAAGTGTATCTGCTAGAAAGTACCTTTTAAAATATACTTTCAAAAAAGTTCCATTTAATCATTGCTCTTTAAAAAGTTTTGTATAAAAGTACCTTTTAAAAAGTTCCGTTTAAAAAGCACATTTTGAGAAGTTCTGTTTAAAAAATACCTTTTAAAACGTTTTATTTCAAAAGTACCTTTTAAAAAGTCACGTCTTAAACGCACCTTTTAAAAATCATCTTTAAAAAGGGTCCAGCTAAAAACTACCTATTAAAAAAGTATCTACTAGAAAGTACCTTTTAAAATGTATTTTAAAAAAAGTTCCTTTTGATAATTTCTGTTTAAAAAGTACCTTTTAGAAAGTTCTGTTTAAAAAGCTCTTCTTAAAAGTTACCATTTAAAAAATTCTGTTTCAAAACTTCTGTCTAAAAAGCACATTTTGAAAAGTTCTGTTTAAAAAGTACTTTCCGAAATTGCTTATAAAAAGTATATTTTAAAAAATTCTCTTTAAAAAGTATCTAATAAAATATGTATATTTGAAAAGTACCTTTTAAAAAGTTCTGTTTCAAAAGTACCTTTTAAAAAGCTGCGTTTTAAGCGTAGCTTTCAAAATTGTTTTGTAAAAAGGGTCTTACTTAAAAGTACCTATTAGAAATTATCTACTAGAAAGTACCTTTTAAGATGTACTTTCAAAAAAGTTCCTTTTAATCATTTCTGTTTGAAAAGTACCTTTTTAAAGTTGTATTGAAAAAGTGCCTTTTAAGAGATGCTTTTGAAAAGTACATTTCGAAAAGTACTTTTTAAAAGGTACCTTATAAAAATTACTTTTAAAAAGTATCTTTTAAAAAATGTTCTTCAAAAAGTATCTTTTATAAAGTTCTATATAAGTAATACCTTTTAAAAAGCTCTATTTTAAAACTACCTTTTAAAAAAAGTTACGTTTAAAAAGCACCTTTAGCACAATTGCTTTTCAAAGGGGTCTCACTAAAAAGTACCTTTTAAAAATTATCTACTAGAAAGTACCCTTTAAATTGTACTTTCAAAAATGTACCTTCTAATCATTTCCGTTTAAAAAGTACCTTTTAAGAATTCTGTTTAAAAAGTACCTTTTAAAATGTTACGCTTAAAAACTACCTTTTCACAATTGCTGTTAAAAAGAGTGCTACTAAAAAGTACCTTTTAAAAAGTATCTACTAGAAAGTACCTTTTAAATTGTACTTTCAAAAAAGTACCTTTCAATAATTTGTGTTTAAAAAGTACTTTTTTAAAGTTCTGTTTAAAAAGTACTTTTTTTCTAAGGGTGCTTTGGGCCGGTTCCAATTCACAGGACATCTAAGTTCGAAGGAATCCTTTAAAACTCGATTAGTTTGGTTGGATTCGGTGCAGCCGTTCAAAAGTTAAAAGCGGGTCACATATTTACACACACACACACATACAAACATAGTGCCGACTTTTCGGGAGCAGTCAGGAAAGGAGTTCCTAGGAACTCAAAACGTCGAGATCTGGTGAAAACTCGATGTTTTTCAAAACGAGGTAAAACCAGTAACTCCGCACTTTTTGGAAAATTTTCAACTTTTTAGCGAGAAAAAATTTCAGCATTATATCTGAAGCTAAACTGAAGTTATAAGAAAATATCTATTATATAATCGAGTACATTTTAAATCTCATTTTCCTAAGTTTGTTTGTTTTATATGTTACCGTGTGGTATTAACGGAGCGATGTCCCCATTACATCGGCCACCGACTGTACCGCCGTGTATGACAATTTGTTAACTCTCTTGTTAAATGCACTATTTTAGTTATTTTCTACTTCTTGAGCTCATTTCTCTCTGTACAAGACTTTGTTAACATTAATCTTGAAAGTAATAAATGAATTTCTTTTTAATAATGATAAATCTCTAATTAACGTTGATACGTTTAAACTCTTTTTTTGTTTTCTTTCCTTCCTGAACGTTACTGCAGCTGATCTTAATCTGTGGAATTTTTATTTGAGTTTTTAAGCGTTTGACGTGTGCCAGCCAGCAGCCAGCAGCCAGCAGCCACCAGTGTTGACATGTAATTTTACATAATTTATTTGTGGTATTACAGAAGATAATTTTCTCCAGATAAATCTCGGTAATGGACATGATGATCACATGTTGGTAAAATTAATGAAATTACATTTCAGATGATGATGACATTTTAGAAATTTTTTTGTTAAAAGAAAAAGTTGACTGGAAGTGCTACCAAACGACTGACTGCTGGTTAGATGCTGGTTTGCTTTATTCATTTTTAAAAGTTTATATAATCAAAAATGGATAACTTCAAAGGGGGCACAAATCTGTGGCCAAACTACCGCCATTATCGACATTTTAATATATGTATTTTATATACAAATTTCTATCGATATCGAGTGCCGCAATTTGCCACCTGAGTTTTATGAAATATTAATTAATAAATATTCGATCGGGTCGAATCTTAAATACCCTCCAAATATTTAATAACTAAATTTAAAATGTTTAACTTGGCGGGACAGAATTCTTTTAGGACATCTCTGTACCCAATTTTAAATCTCTATTTTGACAAAGTCATTCCGGGAAGGGCCGTGGGGGAGACGTTTCACCTCTGCAAGATCAGAGAATATATCAGCTTCTTATAGGCTTAAGGAATAAAAATGTTTCAATATTTACACTATTTTTGCATATAATATCGCCCATTAAAAAGGCACTTGCACTTTTGCGATAATTTGAATCTTTTTATGATGACTTGCACTTTTTATGATGACTTGCACTTTTTATGATGACTTGCACTTTTTGTAATGACTTGCTCTTTTTATGATGGCTTAAATTTTTTATGATGAGTTGCACTTTTAGTAACGACTTGCACTTTTTATGATGATTTGCACTTTTTATTATGACTTGCACTTTTTACGGAAATTTGCACTTTTCATGATGACTTGCACTTTTTATGACAACTTTCACGTTTTCTAATGACCTGCACTTCTTATGATGACTTGCACGTTTTATGATGACTTGCACTTTTTATGATGACTTGCACTTTTTACGATAATTTGCAATTTTTATAATGAGTTGCACTTTTTATGATCACTTGCACTTTATATTATGACTTGCACTTTTTATGATGACTAGCACTTTATATGATGACTTTCACTTTTCATAATGACTTGCATTTCTTATGACGACTTTCACGTTTTATAATGACTTGCAATTTTTACTATGACTTGCACTTTTTACGATAATTTGCACTTTTTATGATGACTTGCAATTTTTATGGTGACTTGCACGTTTTATGATGACTTGCACGTTTTATGATGACTTGCACTTTTTACTATGACTTGCACTTTTTATTATGACATGCACTTTTTACGATAATTTGCACTTTTTATGATGACTTGCAATTTTTATGATGACTTGCACTTTTTACTATGACTTGCACTTTTTACGATAATTTGCACTTTTTATGATGAGTTGCAATTTTTATGATGACTTGCACTTTTTATGATGACTTGCACGTTTTATGATGACTTGCACGTTTTGTGATGACTTGCACTTTTTACTATGACTTGCACTTTTTATTATGACATGCATTTTTTACGGTAATTTGCACTTTTTATGATGACTTGCACTTTTTATGACAACTTGCACGTTTTATGATGACTTGCACTTTTTACTATGACTTGCACTTTTTATTATGACATGCACTTTTTACGATAATTTGCACTTTTTATGATGACTTGCAATTTTTATGATGACTTGCACGTTTTATGACGACTTGCTCTTTTTTATAATGACTTGCACTTTTTATGATGACTTGTACTTTTTATGATGACGTGCACTTTTCATAATGACTTGCAGTTTTATGATGACTTGCATTTTTTATGATGACTTGCATATTTATGATAACTTGCATTTTTATGATGACTTGCACTTTTTGTAATGGCTTGCACTTATTTCCTTACTAAAACAATTTAGATGAAATTTGGCATAGAGATATTTTAAAATTCGGGGAATTTGTTTTGGAAATTATCCAACTGAGTGGTCAAGGATGGTCGAAAATTTGTATAGACGTATGAAATTAATAAACTGAAAACGTTTTAAACTTTGATTCATTAAAAATACAACACATCATTGACATAACATACGCATTAGCTGACGTTTTACATTTTCTTCGCGGACAAAATCGCGGGTAAAAGGTAGTTTTATATAAAAAACGATCTCGAGTTTAATAAATAATAAAATAAATTATTTGTTTTTATTATTGTTATTACGATCACCACTCAGAAGATGACCCCTACATATACAGTGCATTGCCCCGTAACTAGAAAAGAGATATTATTGAAAAGTCGGCAGAAGAATACTTTTTTTGTAGCTATTTTAAACTTTTTTACTTCACCGACTATTGTTTGTTTCGTCATTCAAACAAGTCGAACACAAGCATGCACGAATGCTTCTTCACCTGTCCCCTCAATACTATCCCTTCCTTTCTAGTTCCGCAATGCATTGCATATGTAGGGGTCATCCCTTGAGTGCTGGTCCCAGATAAGAAAAAAAAAGAATTCGATACCAGTTCTATGACTGATTCCGGAGTCGAACTTGGATTTTTCGGCTTCATAGTCTCATGTTTAGTACTTCAGTCAACAGCTTATTGACCTTTCCGCTCAGCCAGAAATGAACTTTAACACGAAACACAATTCTTTAATAAAACTGGCCATCTTCGTCCAGTTTTAAGAAGCCAAATCAGCAAAAAATAGCATATAATTCAAATACAATTCAAATATACTTAATATTATGTACTTACATATTTGAATATTTCAAATTAAAAAAAAAAGCATCTTGACTGAAAAATCTATTTTGCTTAACAAGTTAATACTAAAATAACTGAAAAATTAACAGGGACACCAAACAATAATTAGCTACAAAAGCAAAACATTTATGCAAAATCTACAAAATTATTTATGGTCTAATAAATTCACAAAATTTCTAATAGAGCATTGAAATCATGCACATCTACTACTGCCGACAATTACTTTAAAAAAAAATCCACAACTCTGACACCTCCAATCAAAGGCAACCCTAAACAAAAACATTGAACTTGATATTCATTCCAGCTAATAAAAAGTTCAAATAATCAAAATAATTATTAACAACCTCCAACAGGGGCTCAACTGTAATTTTTCTAAACCAAATTTAACTGTTACCAAAAAACCAACAACAACAACCGTTAAATTCACACTGAAAACTATACAACAAAAGGCAAACAAGAGAAAAAAAAAAGAATAACAAATCACGAGTATAAACACTTCGCCCCACAAAAATACAAGTTTAACAACCTCAACAGCAATTGTTTAAAAGAAAAGCTCCACAGCCTAAAAAACGTATCGTATTGGCATACAAATTTCAAAAATATATGACAATTGAATACACAAAAACTGAATAATAATAGTTTTGCTGTCTATGCCGGCAAAAAACGCCCACCACTCAACCAAAAATAAAAAAATTATAATAAATAAATAAATATTTCTACTGTGAACTGAAAACAAAAGGCTTCAAATTGCTTAACACTGCCCAGTGAGCATTTGCGCTCTATAAAGCTAGAATTTGGTTACCCTAATTTATGATCATATAACGCATCATGGTTGCCATTACATTTTCTGAAAGATTTCGCTTGCGTTTGAAAAAACAACATAATTTTTAAAGTTTTTTGGTTATTTTGTTAAGCAAATGATATATTTTTATGTCAAATACGGTCCAACGCCTTAAACTTGGAGCCATTAAATAAAATAAAAATATTTTTTTTATTATAGGCAAAATTAGCATAAAAATGTAACAAATTGTTTTGCTTAAGCCTACATTCCTTAAAAATAACATTTTTAAGCTTTAATGACGAAGCTGAGACGAAACCTGGTACTACTCTGCCCTACCCCCTCCTTCCCCTTCGCCCCTCAAATGACCCTACCAAAAAAAAAAAATTTTTTAAATTTTGTATATAATCATCCCAAGCATTTATCTTTAGAGTTTTATGACTGCCGATTTCTGCCCTACCCCCTCCTCTTCCTTTGCCGCCAAAATGACCCTACAAAAAAAAATTTTTTTTAAGTTTTGTATACAATCATCCCAAGCATTTATCTTTAGAGTTTTATGACTGCCTGTTGCTGTCCTACCCCCTCCTCCCCCCTTGCCCGCTAAATGACCCTATTAAAAATAAATAAACATTTTTTTAATTTTGTGCATAATCATCCCAAGCATTTATTTTTAGAGTTTTATGACAAAGGTGAAATATTTCCCCCACAGCCCTTGCAAGAGCGACCCCTCCAAAATACAGTTTTTATACCCTCCAAAGAGAATTGGACGCTATAAAGTAAATTCTTGATTAGTGATGAAGTTTAAGACGGTCTAGCAATTCCCATACGTTCGTCTGTGGAAAACATGATATTGTCTATTTTTAAACCCGCCCCCTTCAGTAGGCGTTGACGTACGATATTATATAAAGGAACTCTGTGCCACCAAGTTAAACATTTTAAATTCACTTACTAAATATTTGGAGGGTATTTAAGATTCGACCCGGTCGAATATAACGTTTTTACTTGTTTTATATAATATGTAACTTCAACGCACATTAAAGGGGGCGGGGTCCAAAAATAGACCATATCGTGTTTTCCACAGACGGACGTATAGGGATTGCCAGATCGTCTTAGACTTCATCACTGATCAAGAGTATACATACTTTATCGGGTCCAATTCTTTTTGTATGGTGTTAAAACTGTATTTTGTCGGACTGGCTCTGGCAAGGGCCGTGGGGGAAACATTTCACCTTTGCCATAAATAAATTTTTGGGGTAAATTAAGTGTAAAAAAAAAATTTTTATAAGGTCATTTGGAGGGCAAAAGGGGAGGAGGGGGCAGGGCCAGAGGAGTATCAGATTACGTCGCAGCTTCGTCATAAAAGCTTAAAAACTTTGTTTTTAAGGAATGTAGGCTTAAGTAATAAAATTTGTTAAATTTTCACACTATTTTTGCATATAATAACGCCCACTAAAGGAGGCGGGGTCCAAAAAATTTTTTTTTTTTATTTTACGGCTCCAAAGTTTAACGCGTAGGATATAAAAACTATATAATTTACTTAACAAAATTACAAAAAAAAGCTTTAAATATTATATTGTTTTTTAGGGGTTGGTTTAGTTCTTCTCAGGGGAACTATTTTCCCTCTGGTCCGATTCAGCCTATTTACGAATTTGACCTGTGCTATCCTTCAAAATATATATGAATATACCAAATTTCAAGTTTCTGGCTCCTTTCATTTGGACTGAACTATGATTTCCACAGACGTGATGAACGGACGGACGGAGGGACATAGCTGGATCGTCTTAGATGTTATCACTGATCAAGAATATATGTATATACTTTATGGGGTCTTAGAGGGATATTTCGCTGCGTTACACACGGAATGACAAAGTGAATATAACCTTCAAATTCTTTTTTGGGGGCGGGGCTATAAAAATATTGAAATAATTCTCTGAAAACTTTTGGTTTTATTTAAAATTACCATCGAACAGTTTAATTTTCTGTTCTGCCGTTAAATGATTTTTGATGACTTTGCAAACGGAACAGAAATATTCTAAAATCGATATCGATTATTCTCATGCAGCTCAAAAAAACACCCGTTGGTATACTTCAGTATAAAAATTAAACCACAAAAGGCTGACCTCAGTGAAATGAAATAAAAATTCAGAAAATAGATCTGGAAGCAAATTATCAAACGGCAACACAGTGATTTAATTAGTGTTAAAATTAATTTATTATTGTTACAATTCTCGTATGCTATTGTCTAGTCAAATTTGTATATTCTATTGTTACATTCAACTTCGACACATGAGTATGATGATGATGATAATGATGATGATGATGGTGATGATGGAAGTATGACGACTTCCTAAAATAAATGTTCTGCTCTGCTGCGAACGGAGGAAATTTAAATGTATGTGGATTTCGTCAAGTTGTTTCATGTCTTTCTGAATATAATATCTTGTCTACGAATCTTAACTTATCAATCTTTATCGAGTTTAATGTAAATTTATCTCTCGCTAAAAAAATATTTAACAAAAAATTTTTTTTCTATTTTAAGAATTCTCTAAAAAATATTGAATTTTAGCTGAAAAAGAAAAGAAAGACATCTAAGGCTTCGAATTTCATATGGCTTTTCTATTTCCATAATCGAGGACAAAAATTTCGACTTTTGGATGCCTTTCTGCAAAATGCGACGTGGTGCAGCGGGCATAACAATTATCGATCACAAGGCCATATCAAGCAGCTATTTAATTAGATCGTCCAAGTTCCAGGAATCGGTACAATATGAAATGAACGTACGTACTTTGTGTGTATGTCCAGGGGGGGTAGATGCCAAAAACTTGAGGAAATCTTTAACTCCTACTATTTGTGGCAGCACAACCTTTTCAAATATTTCTATCCACACCGGCAATCAAATTATAACATAAATTTTTCTTTCATATTCAGTTTAAAAACTCATTTTGCTCTTTTTTTCACTTATTTTTGTATTTTTACCAACTCTTACAGTGTGGCCGAGCCGAATAGTGCACACACAATCTTTCTCACTGACTTACAAATGCTGGCTTTTACTCGTTGCACACAGAAACAAAATATTTACTTACACACAACACACACACACACAAACACACCACTTACGTATACTTCGGCAAAACAACATCATGCACACTCGTTTTGTTATTTGTTGCTTCTTTTCACGAAGATCACGGAAGTATGTCAGCAGGTCTTTTCGTGTAACGGTACATTTGTTATGTAGTAGTAGAAAAATGTTGCCAATGTCGTTGCTGTCTCTCACCATGATCATTGATATTGACACGATTGCAGCTGTAGTAGTTGTATGCATCAGGGTTGCCAGATGTGGCGATTTCTCGTCAAATACTGGAACTTTCAATATTGAAGTGGAGTTGGAATTTTATTTATTTTTATAAAAAATGTTAAATCGGAGCTAAACTTATAGGGACGATCACCATTAGTATTCCTAAAGGCATTAAAAAATTGTTCTGTATAATAACACATTTTTTCACCTATTCTTCTTCTTGTTTAAATATTTTCTTTCGGATAGACATGAATGTGATGTTATCAATAACAGGACTTTTGCATGTTGACTGAGAAGCCATATAATTAAGAATATCAACGGTCCATTGAGTAACAGTGTGAAATGGCACGGTCGTTCGAAAATGTGATTTTCGAAGGACCGGCTCGGAGTGGCCGACTCGAATCTTATACAGCCTTCAAATTTTAGTAAACAAATTAAAACTTATGGGTCAGAGTGCGTTTAAGGCATTTCAGAGACCAATTTTATAACTCTATTGTTACAGGATCACTCTGAGAAGAGCCAGGGGGGACATATCTCACATTTGAGTGCCGGCCCTAATAAAAAAAATCAATGAGTGTTCGAACTCACGGGCGATGTGTTAACACCTATTTGTTTATTTATTTTATATTAAACCCACAAAAAACAAAGAGAATGCAAAGCAACAAACAAATGTACATACATACATTGTTATGTTTGTACATAAGCTACTTACATACGTTGCTGTCTTGCTATCTCATTTTTATATATGTAAGTATAACCACGTCACTATTCTCTTTGCTATGCATAAGACAAAACCGAAGATCAACATAAAACACTTTTTTAATATTACTCCAAATTAATACTCCGAATTAAAACACTTAAATCTCCGCTCGCCGATATTGGATCGCCTTAATTTTTGGCCTAAACTCTTCGTCGAAACCCGCACTAGCGTTTTAATCCAAAAATTAATAAAATCGGCTATGAATTTCCGGAGAAAATCGCGTGGGAAAATTATATGAAAATCGCCCAATAATCACTTTCAATACCGACTGCCAAGCAACAACAACAAACAAACAAACTCTTACACTTACACTTGCGTATGTATTGAAACTGATAGTTTACTGCCCTAGAGGCGCGCGTATAGATAGATGTTAACACATCAAAAAAAAAAGAAAAAAAAGAAAAAAAAAACTTAAAAAGTCATTTCGGGTAATTAAGTGTAGAAACAAATTTATTATAATTTTTTTTATTTTGTTAGAGTCATTTAGGGTAAAAAGTGGGGGTTAAAACAGCGAAAAAGCTTAAAAATTTAATCACGTCAACGTAATAATATCTTATATCAGCGCTCTCTAAAGGAGGAGGGGTCCAAAATGGATTTTTCTAATTTTCTGGCATCAACTTCAATGCTTTGAATTTTCTTTGATATAAAAATAAATAAAAAGATAACTTTAACAAGTAAGAACGTTATATTCGACCGGGTTGAATCTTAAATATCCTGCAAATATTTAGTATATAAAAACTCAATTTTTATTATTATTTAAATTTACATTTTAATGGTATTTGGCTTAATTAGACAAAGGGAAAAATTTATTTTAGTACGGCCATTCGCAGGAGTATTACCGAAACTCCTTTCCATCAGCATAAAAGCAATTTACGTATTAATATTTTATATCAACGTGCTAAAAAGGGGCTGAAATAAATTAAAAATGTTGAATGCTGAGTCACAGTACCGTTAAAACATTGGCCAATTTTAAAACTCTGTACAGGATAACTCCGGCCGTGGAGTAGACATCTCACCCTTATCGTAAAAACTTAAAAACTAAATTTTCGGGCTAATTGTTTTCTTTTGATAAGGTCATTTAGAAGGTAAAGAGGGTGGAGGGGTAGGGCAGAGGAGGATCAGGTAACGTCTCAGCTTCGTCATAAAAGCTTAAAAATTTTATTTTTAAGAAATGTAGGCTTAAATAACACAATTTGTTAAATTTTTACACTATTTTTGCATGTATAACGCCCACTAAAGAGGGCGGGGTGCAAAAACGAATTTTTTTATTTTTTGCCCTTTCTTTCGCATAAAAATATATCATTTGCTCAACAAAATAAATTTTAAAAATTATGTTATTTCTTAGAGTTTGATTTATTTCTTCTTAGGGGAACATTTTCCCCTCTGCCCGATTCAGCCCAGCTGGATCTTTGCTATCCTTCCAAATTTATCTGTAGCAAATATCAAGTGTGTTTGCCTTTTTCCGTTTGAGCAGTATCGTGATTTGTACAGATGGACGGAAGGACATGACAAGATCGTCTTACATCTCAGCGCTGATCAAGAATATATATATTTTATGAGGTCCTAGAGGGATATTTCGCTGCGTTACATACGGAATATACCCTCCAATTTTTTTGTTTCGTTTTTTCTTTACTAAGTGGTGACTAACAAAAATACCCATGAGTACTGGGTATGGAATTGTAGTGGCTTTCGTAAACAGCTCTTCTGCTCTATAGTACTGTGTAAGTTCAATAATTAAAAACTTGGAATATATAGCATATCTTTGTGAATTCAAAACAGAGTTTCGAACTGTCCAAACTTACTTTGGACAAAATAAGTATACTTTCATATTTTTTTACATAATTTGTTTGTGTTACACATAATATAAATTTGCATGACAATATTGAAGTATAATTGTCAAGACTTTGGATTATCCGTGAATCGGTTATTGAAAACCGTATACTTACGTTTTTGTTGCTTATACATTTATATATTTTATACTTACCTGTTTCTTAATTATACATTTTTTACTTATTTACTTTTCAACCACTGAAGTGTTAACTTGAAATTTAAATACCGACCGATGTTTTAAATTTAAGAATATTGTACAATCGAATAAACAGAACATAATTGAAATACAGAATACTTCATATTCTAAATAACAAGGGAAAATACTTCATATTCTAAGTATCATAGGAAAAGGTGAGCATCTCGTCTCAATCATACGTTTACAGTTAAGATAAAAGCATTAACCATATCTTTTATTTTCCCCTAACCCCAATAATTATAACCCCTGCCCACGGAGTGATTATAATTACAATCTTCCATTTAGATTATTATAAAGAAGAATCTAACTCCTCTCTAAGGGAGATTATTAGCAATATTACCAATTTATTCACGAACATTTAGCCTTAGAATTAAATTAAATTAAATTCGTGTAACAGAGTCTGCGTAGAAACAGAAGGAGGGATATTTGAATTTTTTGGTTAAATTTTATTAAAAATAATTACAGTTAGCCAACATATTTCGCAAATTTTTTTGCAGATTATCAGTCTCAAGAGAGAAAAATATATATATTAACGTTAACACAAGGCTTAAAGGTACGTTCACACTTATCAAATATTTGCCCCGAAAAGCGTAACCACTAAATACTAATGAAAAATATTTTTGTTCAGATACGTGTTTATTTAGTAAAACAATTTCATACAAAACTAATATACAGTGTCATGAATCCAATATTATTGGAGACTATTTAACTCGATAAATACATTTTTGAATTAAAAAGTTTTTTATTAGTGTTTAGTGGTTACGCTTTTTTGGGCAAATATTTGATAAGTGTGAACGTACCTTAAGTCTTATCATTAACAAGCAATTATTAGACTTTGATATTAAGCTGAAGTGGATGGTGTATGGAAAAAGCACATTTATTAAAAAAAAGGGGGATTTTGCACTTTTTTTTTTAATTTCCGGATCAGCGGCAATAACTAAGCGGCAGCCATTGTCCGAAGCAATAATTTAAAAAAATCAAACATTTTCACGTACTCAATTGGTACCAAAACTCTCTTGAAAAATGTTTAGCAACTTTTGTTACAACGCAACATGAAGCTGAAAACATGTAGAGTTTTGCTTCACTGCAGCATTTAATTGTTGTTGTCTCTTTTCATTTCTTTTACTTTTGCTACGTGCTTTTTGATTTCAAAAAAAAAAAATAATAAAATAAATAAATAAAAATGTGTGCCGTGTTTTGTTTCGTATGACGTCGTTTTGGCTCGTTTTTGTGTATGTGCTTGTGTGCCATGTCCGCAAACCTGTTGAAAGCGAAATTTATAGTTTTGTTGTTGTTGCTATTATTACCGTTGTAGTTGTTGCATCTATAATTGCGGTTATTATATTGCCGTGTTTATGGTATAGTTTTCGGTAACCTCAATTCTGTGAGTCTTTTTTTCTACTCATTTTAACCTGTACAATAGCTTTCTTTCTTGACTTGGTTTTTTTTGTCATTTTTATTTTTTCTTCCAACACAAAGTGCGTGAGTGTTTTTCTAAATGTTGTTGTTTTTTTTTGCCGCATAAAAACGCTTAAAGCCACATTTTCAATAGCCGTGCCACTAACTGTTCTTGCACGTTTGTTATAAAAAATGGCCTTTAAATATGTTAGTGTATTTTAGAGTGAAATACTTGTTGTTCGGTTTTCAATTTAAAGTCATGAACTTTAGAAAACAAAACAAATCTCTTTAAGTCAGTGCGGCAATAAGCTTCGGTTTTGTTATATTTTAAATTCACTGAAAGTTTTCTAAAAATTTTCAAAATAGTCTTATTCGTATTTTGAAATAGTTTGCATGCGTTATTATGCCTATTGAATTTGAGGCTCTACACCTGTATTTTATTTAGGCCCAACATTTATTTCGGTGTGGCTCTGTTGTGTTATTATGATTCTATTGGTAACCAATTGAGCACGACATGTTACTGCAACGCCACTCAGTCAGCGGCTGAAACTCAGATACACACGCATACATAAATATATGTATGTATGTGTATGTGTATTGAGTCCCAAACTTTTATAAAACCATAATAAGAATACAACAGCAACAAAAATAAGAATAATAATTTATATGCTAATATTTTTGTGTTCATTTTAAATTCTTCTCCATATATACGAGTACGTATTTTTTTTCTTGTGCTCCGTTGTTATTGTTGTTTTTATAGATTATTAATGTGTTTGACCCAAATACCGTTTGATTGCTTGTGTGTTTGCTTATGCGTTATATTGTGTGAGTGTAGTTAAATATTGATCGCTTATAGATTTGATATCATGTGGTGCTTTGTTGAATTACTTATTTATTAATCTTTTTATATTCCTTTTTTTGTGTTTTTGTTTTGATCTAAGCAAGCATGCGTTTTCTTTAATTAAATCTTAAACTCTAGATGGCTTTTTCTACTTCATTATCAAAAAAAATAAAAAATTTATATGTAACTTAACAGTCTTTTGTACAAGTGTTTGAGATGATCATAATTTGCTGTATGCCAACAACAACCTACAGACATCAATTTTATATCAGATTTGCTTAATAATCTATAAAAAAACCGGGGCTAAAGTTCATATTTGTTTTTATAATTCTCTTAAGTGATAAAATACTTGATTAAATTTTTTTATTCTATTTAACTAGAAACAAGTTCTTTAAGAGAGCTCAAGAAATTGGTTCCCAGTGACCTTCTTCCTTAATTGTAAATGAAAAATATATTTTCTTAAATTATTACACAAAAAAAATGTTTTCAGTAAGAAAGAAGAAGATATAATTAATATTTAGTAAAAAAATGGCTGCCCACTTAATATTTACTCTCACTCTCTGTGGCAGCCATATATAACAAAAGACTTAAGTACCGAACCTTGTTTGTGTTTATTACTAATCAAAAGAACTAAGAAACATACCTGAATTTCAAACTAGATTATTATTCTTCATAAAGTTTGTTGTCTAAGTCTTTTTTAATGTTTTTTTAGATGAACTAAACACAGGATATAAAAATATCGCACAAGTTCAACGATGTGCCGGTGTAACTTTAAATGTAATTTTTTTACTTCTAATAATAAAATTCTAAACTTCTTTCTAATAGACTCCGGTTTATACACGAAGCAGGCTACACTCGGAGCTAAGCTGTATTTGAAATACAATTGTGTATTTTGATATTAAAATATCATTTGATACTATTTGTACTCAAAATATATTTTTAGAAAACTGGCGCTGGCGCTGGCCAGGAAGAAAAATTTGCCTGGGATTTATTTCAGGTGCATCTATGGGTTGCTCTTATTGCATATTGTCAGGGGAATTATTGTATTAAATAGAGTTTAGATCTTCATATTCAACAGGGAGGCTCGTAGAATGTTGAAATTTCGCTCCGAGTATTTGGTTAGCTCAATTAAGAAAAATTTAAAGTTTTATTAAAAGTGGTCACTACCACAGCCCATAGAAACCAAAAATTAATTTTTGGCCCAAAGTTTTTAAAATTTGGCACAGAGCCTTTTATTACCTCAATTAAGACTAAAATAAAGTTTCATAAAAATTGGCCACGCCCACTACCCACCGCCCATAGAACCCAAAATTTATTTTTGGCCCAAAGTTTTTGAAATTTGGCACAGAGCCTTTTATTACCTCAATTAAAAATAATATAAAGTTTCATCTAAATTGGCCACGCCCACTAACCACAGCCCATAGAACCCAAAATTTATTTTTGGCCCAAAGTTTTTGAAATTTGGCACAGAGGCTTTTATTACCTCAATTAAGAATAAAATAAAGTTTCATCTAAATTGGCCACGCCCACTACCCACCGCCCATAGAAACCAAAAATTAATTTTTGGCCCAAGGTTTTTGAAATTTGGCGCAGAGTCTTTATTACCTCAATTAACGCCCACCACTCACCGCCCATATAAACCATATTGTACTTTTTCCCACAACTTTTTGGTTCTTTACCAAACCTAATTACTTTTTGTTATTGTTTTAAATTAAAAATTTCATGAATTTGGGGACAAATTTTATGATTTTATAAAAGATTATTAATTATTTAAATTTTTTTTTAATTGATAATATGGAGTCTTACCTTTCATTTTATTATAGCGGGAGCACCTAGCACGACCGAGCAACCCTTGTTTCTTCCAAGGAAGTTTGCAATCACGGCACATTATGAACAAATTTTATTCTATCATATCTTCTAAACCATATGAGCGAAATTTATAATTTTTAAATCAGAGCAATAAAATTATCTTACGTACAAACACTATAGAAGTGCGTAAACAGTTTTCAATATTTTGGATCAAAATTTACATGTGACTTTACTTCATTATTTCAAAGACAAATAAACGTTTTTTTGGGATACAATTTATGGATTCTTCATACTGAATAAATTTTCTACGAAACTGCATCATTACATTTTTAAATTTTATGTGTCGAAAAAATGACTTATTGCACAAAAAATCCCACTGTACGCCGTAGAATGTTTTAAACCTTTCATTCTTCAATATGTGATTTTTTCAAAAAAAAAAAAAAAAGAGCAATGGTAACACTGACAGTGTTACTTTTTCAAAAAAGTACTTTTTTTAAAGTGTACAGTTTTTAAAAGGTACTTTTTAGGAAGGTACTATTGTAAGAAAAGTTCTTTTTAAGAAAAGTACCTTGAAAAAATATAAAAAAAAATTACCGTAGAATGTTTTACACCATCCATTCTTCAATATGTGACTTTTTCAAGAAAAACAACGATGGTAACACTGATATTTGTCAGTGTTACTTTTTCAAAAAAGTACTTCTTTTAAAGTGTACAGTTTAGGATGGTACTATTGTAAGTGTCCTGAAACAAAATAAAAAAAATTGTTAGAAAGAGTAATTTTCAAAAAAAGACATTTTCTTGAAAAAGTACTTTATTTAAAAAATTTACTTTCTTAAAATATATATATTTTTTAAAAATATAATACTTAGCAAAGTTATTTATTTAAAAAGAACAAAAAATTATATTTTGCAAATTTGGGAAAATTTAATCAGCCCGAATAAAATTAAAACATAATATTTTTTGCATTGAGTTATGGATTTTTAGAAACAAATTTGCCCAGATGATTGAAATGTTAGATTGAAAAGTGATCTGCTCAATTATTTTGATCCACCCTCGTACATACTTTTCATAAGAATCAACATCATCGCCCCTTATTCTGTAACTATGGACAAATAGTCACGTCAAGACGACATCAAAAGTAAGACTCTTCTGTACGTACTGCTTATCTTCAGAACTAGGTACTTTCTCACAGCCTCTTGCTATATTCAAGGCCTTAAAAAGTACTCACAGTCCATCAGAAATAGTGGATTGTTACCTACCCACAAGGAATATATAAGTGTCCTATTTTTCATATTGTCTTGAAGTGAACGTCACTAGTTAGAGAATAAAGGGGAAGGTGTGTGCAAAATGTTTCTAAAAATCGTATACGCGGAAATATTATATTAGAGTTTCTATAGACGACGATGCACTGTGGAGTTTTAGAAGGACTAGAACTTCTGGAAAATAGAGGCCCACAGATCTGCATAATTCAGATAAAATATATTCATTGTTGTTCCAAATTATAATTTACCTTGAATGATCGGGATAGTGCCCACTTTTCTATACATGAAATTATACTGCCCTAGAAGCACAATTAATTTTTATTCGAACTCTTGATATTTTTCTAATCTATTTTTCTCTTCTTCAATTTCAGGTAAAAATGCATATACGACATTTAAAACGTTTTTTATACATAAAAACCTACAAAAATATTTGAGATTACAGCAGCAAAAGTTTTCTTAACACAAATCTTCAATTGGAATAGTTGAGGCAGGCTTCCAGCACATATAAGCAACCATCTCCCGACTATTCCATTAATTTTAATTTCCCCTCTATATATATATGCAATATTTTCAACTATTATCGGTTAGATAAAAGCAATAAACAGCGGCTGGCTATTTTCCCACAAACCGCTTAGAAATATATTTACATTAAAACTTCAAATATACCATGAAGTTTTGCAGCATGAACGGACCAACAGAATCTGAAGTCGAAAGCCTATTAATGAGTCCATGTTGGGGCCCCTCTCAAAACAGCAGTCAAGATCAATATTTACTAGATGGCCATAAATTATTGCTGGAACACGATCTGGAGTCCCTGCCAAGTGATTCGGAGCAAAAGAACTCTCTAGATGTTTTGGATAATTTGCTAATGAACTCGTCCTCACTGAATGCGCTGTCGGACTTGAAACCGTTGCCACCCTTTACAGGCTACACAGGACATTTATCGATTAATGGCATATCGGGGCATCACTACCACGCCATTGCACAGAGGCTGCCGGATGAAAGCAATAACAACTACTTGCAGTCGGCCTATCATACGGGCACGACCAACACAAATCCCACATCGACGGGTATACTGGGGGCCGCTACCATACAACTGGCGGCCTCCTCAACGGGTGCATCACCGAATGGCGGTGGTGGTGGCGGTGGCGGTGGCGGCAGTGCTGGCGGCGGTGGCCATGTAGGTGGCATGAGTTTATCAAGTAGTCACAACTCATCAGCCGATCACAATATTGTCTCCTCTTCCACCTGCCTGCCCGAAAGTGTTCTCAGCTCAGATGCCGATGCCTGCCTAAACGATGTTAAACTCTTTGCCGATAGTCAATTAGATAGTAAGCTTTATTCTTTGGCCGACAGCTGTGTTATGTCCAATCCTTCCAATAATAGTACAACGTCCGGAGTGTTAAATGGCGGCCAGGATCCCGACTCGGGCGGCGTGCGAATATATGCCGATGCTAAAGATCTAACGGAATATGTGGACATGAATTCCATAGATGATATAGCGGCAATAATTGGCAGTGCAATAGCCGATACTACGGTACCTAATCAGCTGGACAAGGATGATGGCAATGACACCAGAGACTCCTGGATAGATCTGGATGCCTGGATAGAGGGTAATTGTATACAACAAGAGGGTGGCAAATTGATAGTGTCACAGCAGGACTCACTAAGTGAATTCATCTTACCGCAATCGCCTGTACATCCCAGTAGTTCCACTTTGCAGAGCCTGCTGACCCATGGCTACATGCCGTTGCTGCAGAATCGTCTGCAAAATGGTCCACCCACGGGAAGTATTAAAAGCGAAGCGCCGAGTTCTACCTCATTCTGCAATGAACTAACGACGGCGAGCTCTACGTCGGCCAGTCCTCCCGGCTCGGTGGTATCGACCACAGACAATCTCATGATCAATCCCCGCTATCTTACCAATCCCGCACATTATCAGATCTCCATGAAATCTGATGGCCTCTGCAGTCCGGACATGATGGGCAACTATCCTCATACGACCACCATAACACCCACCGGCACACCGAAAACCAAAAGATCTAGATCGCAAAAGAAATCATCAGCCTCCACATCGGCCTCATCCTCAGCGCTTAGCAATGGCCAACAGAACGGCTCACATCCTTCGCAAATGAGCTCGATAACATCACCCTCGTCGGTCAACTTCAACGCCAACGATCTGACGGGCTTGCTGGGCAAGGAGAAGCCCGTGCACCGTTGCAGTATTTGCAATCGGGGATTCCTCAACAAAAGTAACATTAAGGTACACTTACGAACACATACCGGAGAGAAACCGTTTCGCTGCGAAGTGTGTGCTAAAGCCTTTCGACAAAAGGCTCATTTGCTCAAACATCAACAGATACATAAGAGAATTGGGCGTGACTGACATCAAAATCAAGCCTCGGCAAAAACTTCGTCTAGCTTCCATTCCATACGCCTGGACAATGAAGAGTTTCGTTTCAAACCGATCATATTGCAAAAACCCAAACTGTTTTTACATCCTTAAAGTAGCCGAGGACAGGATTTGCGATGTGATTTCCGGTTGACGAAACAAACTTTTCGAAAATGTTTGCAAATAATTGTTGGAATAGAAATATGATTTTTATTTTAATACTACTTATTTCCAAATATTTTCCAACCGTGTGTGATTTGGTTTTATTCCGCCCGCAGGCGGCTCAAAGTACACCAACCTATTGAACGGATGCAGCACTTAAAAAAAAAAGTGAAAAGTTTTATTTTTAGATTTTTCTTTCTCTTCACATGAAGTTTCACAGAAGAACACTAAAACTTTTTCACTTTGTGTTTTAATAAATTTTTGTTTTATTGTGTTATCTCCTGTTTTTTGAAGGGCGAGAAATACGTTAAAGTGCTTCATACGATCAATTGGAAAATTTGGTTTAATCTTTGATTGCTACACTAGTTTGGTTATGAAGCCTGAATAAAACCATGTCACATGCAACACAAAAATGTTACAAAGAAAACAAATCTCAATTGTTATTCGTTGTTATTCGTTGTTGTTGATTGCTTTTGATCTCTTTGCTGCACTTGTACCGAACTAAAGAGTGTCTAGAACAATTTTGTTTAGCTTAAACTTTAAAATGGCATTGAACTGTAATTTTTTCCAGTGCTCATTTCAGTTGAGCTGAGGTAAAGAAAGGGAAGTGTGTTCCAAAGAACAGTTTAAGCTGGGTGTGTCCTGGAGGAACTACAGGCCCGTGGCTTTATTTCCGAACATGCAATTCCTATTGTTTGTGTGTTACATTCTTTGGATTCAGTTTTGTTTGTGTATTCATTTCATCTAACACTATTTGACGTGAACACATTATGAGTGAATAATCTCTAACATGCAAACATGATTAATAATGAAACTAATTCTCATTTACTCCGCATTTAAAAATAAAAGCAATTGATAGAAAAAATACATACAGACTAATAAGACAATAGCTTATAAAGCACTTATAAAACAAATTTTGTATGTAAAGCAGTTTTATAAGGCTTTTTGACTTTGGTACTTTACGAAAATAGTACTTTTTCTAAAAAGTACTTTTTCAAAAGAAGTACTTTTTCAAAGAAAGTACTTTTTCAAAAAAGTACTTTTTCAAAGAAATGCTTATTAAGAAAGGTACTTTTCAAAAAAGTACTTCTTCAGAAAAGTACTTTTTTAAAAAAGTACTTTTCCAAAATGGACTTTTTCAAAAAGTGCTTTTAAAATATGTGCTTTCTTGTAAAGCGTACAGTTTCTAAAAGTAGTTTTTAGGAACGTCCTTTTTTAAAAAAAAAGTACTTTTGTAAGAAAAGTACTTTTTTAAGAAAAGTACCCTGAAACAATATAAAAAAATTATTGGAAAGAGTAATTTTCAAAAACAATAAATTGTCTCGAAAATCAAAAAAAATATTTTATGAATAGTGCCTAAATTCTGTATTCCGTACGGAATAAGCATATAGTTATATACGAGTATATTAAATTATAACAACCGATTCTTGATAATATCCAAATAAAAATTCGCCATGGAATACAGAACATGATGTGAGACCAGCTTTCAATTGTAATGAAATTCTGTATTAAAAATGCAAATTTTTTACAGAAATTAAAATATTTCAATAGAAACCACTGTCCTGAGGAGTCAATACTCAAAATCAAGGGATTTAGTTCCGCACAAAACCAAGTTAAATTTGCTGAAAGTATTTTTCAAGTTCACCTGCTAAAGTCAATTGCCCCTAACGCGAGTAACAAGTGGACACTTTGTTGTGGTGAAATAATTATTCCACTCGTGGGGGAAAATGGTAGCGTGAATATTCCCGCTATCAATTCTCAGTGAATACAAAAAAGGCAAGAAGTTAAAAACAACACAAAAAAAATCAAAGAAATTGGTGTTGAAAAATATGATATTCTGTTTAATAAGGCAGATTTTTGCACTATTTAACTTTTATGTGTTCAAATAATTTGACTAGAGTTTGGAATGCCAATAAAATAATTTTTAGCAGTGGAACAACAATTTATTAAGTATTACAAAACAACAGGCAATCGATTTGTTGCTTTCATTTTATTGAGCAAAATATCAATTTGTGCCTTTTGGCTAATCTTGCGCTTAAAACAAAATTTGTAAACTTTAGTAATCGAATTATAACAAGAACTACTTACATTTTTTACTCTATTCCGCAAAAAAATTTAGATAATAAATTAAAGGGAAAATTGTAAAAACTCGCGAGGAAAAAATCGTTCACGATAAGGGAAATTTAATTTTAGCATTTAATTTTAGCATTCAGTCACGGGGAATTTTTCTAATTTTCAAGGGAGGGTAAAACTATTTCTCATAGGAGTGAATGAGTTTTGTAAATAGTGAAACCGGAAAAACGGGATTTCAAACATTGGTTCGCTCCTAAGCTGGTACTGTGTTCAAAATTGCGTGCGAAATGCTGCCAGACTTACATATTACAGTATCTTTGGTATCTACGAATTGTTGTGCAATGGCAACACTGTGTGTTTATGTCTCATGCAGTAATTAAATTATTTCACAGGTTTCAGGGCATGTGGCACCGTCTTGTTGAAACCACATATCAATTCCGGCAAAAAAGATCTATTTTAATGTAATAGTCACTACCCAACCAGCCTCGTTTTCCAAAAAGTATTATGTATACCCAAACACCACACCAAACACAATAGCGTTTTTTGGACAACCAGAGTGTCTCCAAAGGATCTCTCTTGTCTGAATTTTTAAAATTAATCTCTTCACAGTTGACGAAGAAGAAAAGTGTTTTTCCGACCATATTTTATATGAAATTTTTGAACTGCGACCATCAAACTTGTATTATTTATGAAATATTTTTCGATAATGAAAAGATGTAGTTCTGCCTATTTTTAATATTTTTTTTTTACGATTGCCAATACTTTACTGCACAACTAGCGACAAATTCAAATCTTTATTAATAAATTATGTAACAGCTTTAATTTTTTTTAGCTTTTCTGTGATAATTTGAAAATAAATATGCCACAGGTTTTTCTGGTACACTTTTAAGTACCTTATAGTGCAGCAATAGTGATAAATTATATCTAGTTCGAAAGTGATTTATGTGTAGATAAGCAGAAAATTTTTTTCTGGTCCCTTTAATTCAAAATTGTTGAGTTTATATAACTCACATAACTCTAAAATCATCAAAATGCAATATGTGAAAGCGTTTTGTTTCATGGTATTCAGACTACTCGTAATTGTGTAGGTCGTCGGCGTTTACGCCCAAGGCGTTTTTTGTAAAAGATTAAAGAAACACACAAACAGTTTTCGTTAATCTACTACGAAAAACGACTGAGGCGGGAACGTGAACGCGAACGCGAACGCGAACGCCTTACACAATCAGGGAGATCATAAATTAATTACAGGTGCTTTATATACAAATATATACAAATATATATGTATATATATATATATATATATATATATATATATATATATATATATATATGTATATATATACATATATATATATATATATATATATATATATATATACATATATATATATATATATATATATATATATATATATATATACATATATATATATATATATATATATATATATATATATATATACATATATATATATATATATATATATATATATATATATGTATTTTTTAAAGATTTTTTGCAATCTTAAAGCATTTATGCACGGCTTACGGTAGACTACATTGACCATTGACTATAGTAGTGTATGATCATCTTAAATTACAAGCAGCAAATCGAAAAATTAGAAAATCCCAAAAAAAAAGAGAGCACAAGCAATGTAAGAACAACGGAGCGTGCAATTGTCTTTTTGCAACTGTTGTTCCGTTTTGATGCAACTCTGTGAGCCTCCATTGAAACGGTAAAGCTGTACACACTCTCTGCTGGCAACTCCACAATAATACACTGTACAATAAAATCACACACAAATACACTCTCAAGTATGACTAAGTAAAACTTCTTTTGTAAATTAATGAAAATAATATATTTAAAAAAGAAAATCTAAATGCGTAGAAAAGTACCTCAAATACAACTAACACGTAAAAAAGAAATGTTTGTCAAATAAATCGTAAATTTAGCATTAAACTTAAAATAATTTAAATGAATTTTAAACTAAAACACGCACACACACACATGCACACATATATACATACATATATATACATATATAAAACATGTACAAATATAATGAAAAAAGGTTTTGGCAACAATTTTTCTTATTTAAAACTTATAATTACTTTAAAATTTCAAATAAAAAATAAAACGTTTTAAAATAATAAAAATACCTTAATTGTTATTAAGTTTTACTGTTTTAATTTATTACAAATATAAAAACATCTTATTTATTTATTATTTATATTATTTTTGTTTTAATAAAAAAATTAAACAAATTTCCTTAAAAGAGTTATCAACACTTTAACTAAATAATATTAAAAAAAAGTTGTTGTTTATAAATATATATTATTTGGCCTTTATCCATTACTCACGCATACTTCCCTTATTTGAATTTCTATTATAAATATATTTAATCAATAATAATGTATTTATTTGTTAGTTTTAAGTTAGTGCTAAAATTTAGAAATAAATAAAATGTTTATTTCACATTAAGTTCATTTTAATCATGTTTTTATTTAAATGCGTAGAACTTTAACTGTAATTTACTTATCGTGCAATTATTTATGTAAACTTATTTCAATGTGTCCCCCGCTCTCCCTTTCTCCTCCCCACTCACAATTAGCTTTCTCTAGTTTAAAAGTTTTTGTAAATATTTTTTTTTTTATAATTTAAAATAAAAACTATTTTCTAAGTTATATTGTTCTTATATTTTTACAAAAAGCTTAAAAATATCAATAAAAATTGTTTATAAATTTATTCTTGAAGAAATTACAATAACTATTTTTTTACTTAGAAAACAAAGAAAAAAATTTATTGTTTTGGCCCACATTAAGTTTTAATTGCTGGTTTTTGCATATAATCGATTGCATAAATATTTAAAAGTTTCTCGAAATTTAGGCAACAAAAACCAGTAAAATCTTTAATTAATTTAGCACTGACGCCCAATAAATTTCTTTTGTTCCATTCACAATAGTTAATTTTGTGAACTGGAAATTTCTTGTACTTTTCTTAAGTCTTTTTTTTCAGCGAACACTTTTATTAATAATTATCATCCCGAAGATTTACTTTTCTTAAAGAAAATTCTTCTTAAAAATGTACTTTATTTAAACGGTAAACATTCCTGAACATATCTTTTTAAGTTTAGTCTAATAAGTACTTTTGAAAGATACATTACTGAAAAAGTACTTTCCTTTCAAAGCACTACTTCCAGAAGATTGTTTTTGTAAAATCTATATTTCCTAAATGCTGCTTTTCGTAAAAGAGATTTTTCTTAAAATAAACTCTTTTAAAAGGTATTTTTACCAAAAGATACCTATCCCAACAGTGTCCTTTGTCCAATTGCACTTTTTTCAAAGGTGTACTATTTTTTAGAAAAAATACTTTTTCAAAAATTTATTTATTTTTAACAAAATGTACTTTTTCTTAAAGTATCGTTTTTCAGAAATGGCACTCTTTCCAAAAATGTCCTTTTTCAGAAAAGGTACTTTTCCAAAAGTGTGTTTGTTCAGAAACCGTACTTCTTCTAAAAGTGTCCTTTTTCATAAAAAGTAGTTTTTCATAAAAGGTACTTCTCGAAATGTTCTTTTTCGGGAAAGGTACTTTTTAATACATGGTACGTCTTCCAAGCATACGTCTTTTCATAAAAGGTACTTTTCCTAAAGTGCTATTTTTGTGTGCCAAGGTACTTTCTCCAAAACTATCCTTTTTCATAAAAGGTACTTTTCCAAAAGTGTCCTTTTTCTTAAAAGTAATTTTCATAAAATTTACTTTTCCAAAGGAGTCCTTTTTCAGAAATGGTGCTTTTTCATAAAAGGTACTTTTCCTTAAGTGCTCTTTTTGTGAAAAGTTAGTTTCCCCAAAACTGTACTTTTTCATAAAAAGGACTTTTCCAAAAGTGTCCTTTTTCAGAAATGATGCTTTTTCACAAAAGGTACTTTTCCTTAAGTGCACTTTTTGTGAAAAGGTAATTTCCCCAAAACTGTCCTTTTTCATACAAGTACTTTTCCAAAAGTGTCCTTTTTCAGAACAGGTGCTTTTTCATAAAAGGTGCTTTTTCATAAAAGGTGCTCTTTCATGAAGGGTGCTTTTTCATAATAGATGCTTTTTCCAAAAATATCCCTTTTCGTAAAAAGTACTTTTCGAAAAGTGCCCTTTTTCCGGAAAAGTACTTTTTCCTAAAGAGTTATTTTTCAGAAAAGGTGCTTTTCCTAAAGTGCCCTTTTTTCAGAAATGGTACTTTCTCCAAAAATATATATTTAATAAATTGTCCTTTTCCAGAAAAGGTACTTTTCAGAAAAGTACTTTTTCCTAAACTGTCCTTTTACATAAAACATACATTTTGCTAAAGAGTCCTTTTCAGAAAAATTACTTTTCCAAAAGAGTCCTTTTTTAGAAAAGCTCCATATCCAAAAAAAGTCCTTTTAAAGGAAGTAAAAAATAAATAAAATCGACACAATAAAATATTTTTTCATGTGATCTTTCTCTTTCTGTTCGCTCAATTACGTCTTTTCATATTTCTGGAAAAGACGTATTTCGCATGAGTAGGAAGGAATCATTCCCTACCAGTAGGTATTTTTCTTAAAATGTAGTTTTTTCTTCAAATGAAGTCTTCTTAAAATGAGATGGCGTAGCGGCCTCGAAATCAGTACCGATCCTTTCTGCTAGTTTGATAATTATATAAAAAAATATTCTAAATATTCCAGTTATAATAAAATAACTTGAATTTAATAAAAATTCTTAAAAAAATAATTTGCATATTCCAAATTTGAACTTGAGTCTGACTAAAAAAAAATCCTTATATTAATAATTTAAGAATTTGTATTAAATTCGAATTTTTTTTTATTAAATACTTGTTTTTGTAAAGACTAACCCCCTTATTCATAAAAAATAAAACGTATTTGATATCTGTTTTAAAAAAATTTTGTATGGAAAAATTTGATTAAAATAGATTTTAAACTCATTTTAAATTTTATGAATACCGGGGTAAAATTTTAAAAATTTTTATTTCTTTTAAATGTTATGCATTCGATCGAATGACAGTTTGAGACGTCGGTAAACAACATATTTTCACTTCTTTTTTATATATAAAAAACAAAATTTCTTTTTTTTATTATTGTTTCAATATGAAAAAACAAACGAAAGTGTTTATTTTATTTACCAAAACAGACAGTAAGAGTGGGATATTTTGAATATTTTTTATAATATTTTCATTTTTTACTCGTTAAAAAAATAAATACAGGAAATTTGATCGTGTAGAGCAAAACTTTGAAATCCCCAAGGCATATGGTGCTGCTACAGTCCATGTGACAGCATGAATTTAGGCATCAAATTTTAAAAAGTCATCAAAACGAATCGCTGTAATTATTATATTTGAAACATAAAAATAACATTTTAACGATGAATATCAATTACAACATGACTGCCATGGCCCAGCAAATACTAGTGGGCATTTCCGTCTCAGTCGGCCTTAAGCTATTAACTATTAATTTCTTGTCTAATTTTACCATAAAAAAATTATTATTTAAAAAGTTGTCTAATCATTAGAAACCCCAAGCGCCCCTCCCTTTTATCAACAAAAGAAAACAGCATTAAAAGCCAACCAAAGTATCATCTAACCTCGAAGCTGTAAAGAATTTATTTATTTAAAATAAAAAAAAAATAAAATGGCAACTAAAGATCAAACAAAATGTCTTTGAGACAACAAAAATACGGTGAAATTTAACAACAAAGATTATATAGTTTAACAAAAACAATAATATAGTTAAAACTTGAATAGGAATAATAACAAAGAATAAATATAATAAATAAACCCAGTGGGAAATTATGGAATCAAGCCAAAAGCTCAATAAGCAAATATAATTTTGTTAGTGTCTAAAATATCTGCTAAACACTCTCTGACTGTTGACAAAAAGTCAAACTGTCATAAAAACACAGTCAATGCTTAATGTCTTATAAAAAAAAAAGTAACAAGCATCTTATGCTCACAACTCGGCTACCTTAAGATTGAATTTCCAGTTGGGAACAGTTAAAATACGGGCAAGAAACAAGAATTATTATTGACCACGTTTGCCACAAAGAAAGCAACAGCGGCGGCAGCAATGGCATTAACGACTACTGGCTGTGCCAGTGTTGGTGTCAGTGTGGTAGAAATAGCAGAAAAGAAAGATAAATAGATACATACCAATGAACCAACAACAACTACAGCAAAATACTCCAACAGCCAAGCACACACACACACACACTTACCAACAATCATTAGTAATGTCCCACTGACCTACATTCTCATACCAACTCATTTATAATTCCACAAACAGACAAACTCCGGCTTGAAATACTTAAATGTACGAGTGTTTAGATACTTGCACACACACACACACACACAAACAAGCACTGACGAGCAAACGCCGTGTACTCACTCGTATTCATGGAAAGCAACCAACTCTTTGGTATTGTGGCAAAGTCATGGCTTTGGCATACAATGCCAGGCAGTATTTTTGCAGAAACTTTTTTTCTTCTTTCTTTACAGCAACAACAAAGACGTATCGACATTAAAATATTCATTCCCCAGGTATGCATGTGCATGCCAACAAAAAAAAAAACAAAAAACAAACATCAGCAACTCTCGTGAATATCTATGCTGCAAAGTATTCGTACAATACGAATGTGAATTTTACAGATGAAAGAAAAAACAATTTTAAATCACTTCTCTCCAACAAGACTATGGAATGACTGATAACACAGTCCAACAAAATCTTAAAACACTACACTATCTATTGGCTTTCGGAAATTTCACATCTGCGTTTGATTTTACAGGGAGTCCAAAGCTTCCCTATTTGTTCCATGAAGCCCTTTCATATTGCATCCAGACTTATAGAAAATATCATCACCAACATTTTCGTGGAATACCCTTTAACTCACTAACATCACTGTGCATCAAAAGGGGTCCATTCAAGATAAAGTTGTCCCATTCACTCCCTATACTGCAATTTTTCAACTTTAAATAGAAACAAAATTCTGCACTCCTAAATACAAAAAATTTTGTTTTCTTTTTATAAAAATAGACCGATTTCTATATCCTGCATTAAAATGGTACAGGGTACACATATACATATGTACATGTATGTTTGTCACTCCGTGTGTAATTTCCACAATATTAATATGCGATCCCTGCCTTCTTATGAATAATCTACTGAAAGTCCGCGAAGCCTCCAGTCATGCTAGAGACTTCAATCTCGTATTGAGGTCTAGGAAATAGTCGTTTACATATTTTTTTATACCCTCCAAAAAATAATTGGAAAGTATATTCACTTTGTCACTCCGTGAGTAACGCAGCGAAATATCCCTCTGAGACCCTATAAAGCAGTATATATATATATATATATATATATATATATATATATATATATATTCTTGATCAGTGATGAAATCCAAGACGATCTGAGCATGTCCGTCCGTCTGTCCGTCTGGGGAAATCATGATCCAGTCCAAATGAAAAGAGCCAGACTCTTGAAATTTGCTATAAATATATATTGGAAGATAGCAGAGTTCGTAAATGAGGTGAATCGGACCAGAGGCAAAAAAGTTCCCCTAAGAAAAACTAAACCAACCTCTAAAAAATCACATAATTTTTAAAGTGATTTTTTTTTTTGTAATTTTGTTAATCAAATGATATATTTTTATACCCTGCAAAAAATAGTTAGAGGGTGTATTCACGTTGTCATTCCGTGTGTAACGCAGCGAAATATCCCTCTGAGACCCTATAAAGTAGTATATATGTATATATATTTTTGATCAGTGATGAAATCTGAGACGATCTAGCCATGTCCTTCAGTCCCTCAGTGGAAATCACGATTTAATCCAAACAAATAGAGCCACACCTTTGAAATTTAATATAGATATATTTTGGAGAATAGCGCAGATCAAGCTCGTAAATGGGCTAAATAAAACCAGAGGGAAAAAACTTCCCCTAAGAAAAACTAAACCAACCTCCAAAAAATCACAAATTTTTAAATTTTTTGTAATTCTGCTAAGCAAATGAGATATTTTTATGTTAAAGAAGGTCGAAAGCGTCGAACTTGCAACTAGAAAATTTAGAAAAAATGTAATTTTTGGATCCCGCCCCCTTTAGTGGGCGTTGAAGTTACATATTATCTGCAAAAATAGTGTAAAAATTTAACAAATTGTTTTACTTAAGCCTACATTCCTTAAAAATAAAAAGTTTAAGCTTCAATGAGGAAGTTGAGATGTAATCTGGTACTCCTCTGCCCTACTTCCCTCCTTCCCCTTTGCCCTTTAAATGGCCCTATCAAAAAAAAAAATATATAATAATAAAAATATTAAAAATAAATTTTACACTAATTATCCCAAACATTTATTTTTAGAGTTTTATGGCAAAGGTGAAATGCCTCCCCCACGGCCCTTGCCAGAGCGAGCCCGACAAAATGCAGTTTTATTACCCTCCAAAAAGAATTGCACCCCATAAAGTATATATATTCTTGATCAGTGCTGAAGTCTAAGACGATCTAGTAATGCCCATACGTCCGTCTGTGGAAGATATTATATCGTCTATTTCTGGACCCCGCCCCCTTTAGTGGGCGTTTAAGTTACATATTATATGAAAAAATAGTGTAAATATTTAACAAATTGTATTCCTACATTCCTTCAAAATTTAATATATAAGATTTTACGACCAAGGTAATAAGTTCTCTCATCTTCCCCTGATCTACCTCTCCACCCAGCATTGCCCCTAAATTACCCTATCAAAAAAAAATTTTTTTCTACACTTAATTACCCCGGGAATAAGGTTTTTAAGTTTTTACGATTTGTTAAGCAAATCATATATTTTTATGTCAAAGAAAATCCAAAGCGTTAAACTTGCAGTCAGAAAATCAAAATAATGCAATTTTGGGCCCCGCCCCCTTTAGGGGACTTTGAAGTTACATATTACATGGCAAAATAGTGTAAATATTTAATAGATTATATTCCATAAGCCTACATTCTTTAAAAGAAAAATTAAATTTTAAAGATTTTATGACGAAGCTGAAATGCTCTCTGATCCGCCCCACCCTTTGCTCTTTAAATGACCCTATAAAAAAAATTTGTTTTTAATAACCCCAAAAATTGACTTTTTAGTGTTTTAGGGCAAAGGCAAGTCAACATCAGTTTTTGTTATTCAACTTACACAGCAGAACAGCTGTTTTCGAAAGCCGCTACACCTTCATCATCAGTGCTCATGTGTATTATGTTTATCACCACTTATTAGGTGGCCTAGTTGAATGTGATAAAAGTTCCTATTTACACAAATTTTATTGTGAAAATGAATCCGAGCACTGTATCAACCTGATGTTAACATGTTATTGTTATAATACCCGTGTTACCGGTTGATTATTTTTCTTCATGTCCCATTTTTCTGAATTTTTTGTTCTGATGTTGACTTTCCTTTGTACCTTGGAATATTTTTCATGTCTTTCTGAGATTTAAAAATAAATTTCGAACAATTAGCCTATGAATCTTAATTCAATTTAAATAAATAAATTTTTTTTTCTTGTTTACTTAAGCCGAATTCCATAAAAATTTAAATTAATAAGATTAAAAATAGAGTTTTTATTTACTAAATATTTTTAGATTCGAGACGGTCGAATATGGTTACACTCGTAACATCGTTATTTGACATATTTCTATACGAAAATTTTCAAATACGAATGTTATAAACTTTAAATATTTTCTCTGAATTGGGGTTTTTGAGTTTACAAAAATAAATGATATCAAAATATTTTTTACGCAGCACAAAGTTGATGGGGAAAATTATTTCAATTATGGTAAGTAAATATATAAGGGATAAATAAAAATCTTTAATATGCTTTTTATTAAAACAATATTAATAAATAAATAGTTCAGAAGATACAGAAGTGTTATCGTTGTTACAGCGATCGCACCCAATGTGCAATAACCGGCGTGTCTGTATAAATTAATTACAATTATAATATTAATTAACCCATTAAGCGCACTTTCAGTACTTTCTATACGCAATATATTGAATACACAATAAATAGAATTGCCACAAATTGCAAGGCTTTCTGCAAAAAAAATAAAAAATTCTTGTCTGCAAAAAACTTTTTATAAGACGATCAAAAATACTTTTAGCTTTAGCTTTTTGATAAGTAAATTCCTAAAGTTTAAAAATGTATTTCAAATTAATAAATAACACATTCTTATTGATTCGCCTCTTTAGGTAAAAAAGTGCATAAATTATTTCTTCATTATAAAAAAAAATTTACAAAAATATTTCCAAGTATCTGCATCTATATTTATCTTGGACCAGCAATCAGGGTATGACCCCTACATATGCAGTGCATTGCGCCGAAACTAGAAAGGACGAAAAATGAGAAGACAGAGAATTTTTTGTAGCTATTTCAAGCTTTTACTTCGCCACCTAATTTATTCCACGGGAGGGTGCTGTTACTCTGCTTCTACATTAATTTTATCATTTCGCACCCTCTGGCAAAAAATAAGAAAGATTCTAACAAATAAAAATACCGATTTGGGAATTTTTACAAGTTTCTTTGGGAATTGTGGGGATCCCACAAACAAATCTCACTTGTTTCTCTATTACATTAGTTTTATCATTTCCCAACAGCACCCTTTGGCGAAATATAAGAAAAATTCTGAAAAATAAAAAATACCAATTTGGGGATTTTTACAAGTTTCTTTGGGAATTGTGGGGATCCCACAAACAAATCTCACTTGTTTCCTTATTACATTAATTTTATCATTTTCCAACAGCACCCTTTGGCGAAATATAAGAAAAATTCTGAAAAATAAAAAATACCAATTTGGGGATTTTGACAAGTTTTTTTTTGGGAATTGTGGGGATCCCAAAAACGAATCTCATTTATTTTTCTATTACATTAAATTTGTCATTTTCCAACAGCACCCTTTTGCGAAAAAAAAGAAATATTCTGAAAAATAAAATTATAGCGATTTGGGAATTTTGACAAGTTTCTATAGGAATTGTGGGGATCCCAAAAACGAATCTCATTTATTTTTCTATTACATTAAATTTGTCATTTTTCAACAGCACCATCTTGCGAAAAATAAAAAATATTCTGAAAAAAAAAATTATACCGATTTGGGAATTTTGACAAGTTTCTATGGGAATTGTGGGGATCCCTGAAACGAATCTTATTTGTTTTTCTATTATATTAATTTTATCATATTCCAACAGCACCCTCTGGCGAAAAATAAGAAATATTCTAAAAAATAAAATATACTAATTTGGGGATTTTGACAAGTTTCTTTGGGAATTGTGGAAATCCCACAAAAAATTGTCATTTGTTTTTCTATTGCATTAATTTTATCATTTTCCAACAGCACCCTCGGCGAAAAATAAGATAAATTCTGAAAAATAAAATCATACCAATTCGGGGATTTTGACAAGTTTCTTTGGGAATTGTGGCGATCCCAGAAACGAATCTCATTTATTTTTCTATTGCATTAATTTTGTCATTTTTCAACAGTACCCTTTGGGAAAAAATAAGAAAAATTCTGAAAAATAAAAAACACCAATTTGGGAATTTTTACAAGTTTCTATGGGAATTGTGAGGATCCCACAAACAAATCTCACTTGTATCTTTATTACATTAATTTTATCATTTCCAACAGCACCCTCCGGCGAAAAATAAGAAAAATTCTGAAAAATAAAATAATACCAATTCGGGGATTTTGACAAGTTTCTTTGGGAATTGTAGTGATCCCAGAAACGAATCTTATTTGTTTCTCTATTACATTAATTTTATCATTTTCCACCTAAAGGCCGTGACTGAATATTCTACACAATTGCACGATTTGCCAAAAACGGCAGAAGTGCTAAAAAAAAGAAAATTTGATGGAGTGGCCTAAAAATGTGAGTGTGTAACAGATTTTTTGACAAGTCTGGCCGATTTGGAAATGTTTATGAAAATTTTTATAAAACTTCATGATAATTCCTGAATCACAATTCCTTAAAAATTCCATAAAGATAAACTCTGATGAGTGGCCCTTGCAGCGGCCTTCGAAAACAGTCTTTCCCGTTTTTTTTTAACAAAATCTTGTAACTTTTCTGCATTTTTTTCAATTAATAGCATGATCTAAATAACTCAAACCTAATTAGAAAAATTTCAATATCTGAAGTTAAAAATTATTTAAAATGTTTTACAATTTCTAATTATAAGTTAAAATAAATAAAATATCAAAAAAAAAAGTTATTTCGACTATAACAATATTGATAATAAAACCGGTTAGTTGGATGCCAAAAAGAACCATCATACGAGGGCTGTTCAAAATTTTAGGAAAATTAAAATTTTTTTTTTTTGTTCCTTGGAATATTTATCTTGTCTTTCTGAATTTGAAACAAAAAATTTCGAGCAATTACCCTATAAATCGTAATTCAATTTAATATAAAATCTTTTTTTTTAATATTTATTGATTCATCGATTTCTATTATTTTCCTACTGCACAGTGGCCCCCCTTTACATATAGTACCCTTGTGCTAAAGTGTTTTCCTGTACTCAAAGCAGTTTTTATATGCACTTCTGGTCATGTCCTTGAGCTCTCTCAGCGATTTGTGTCTTATATATTCAATCGTCACAAAACGGCGTCCTTTCATGGAAGTCCTTTAGTATTGAGAACAGGAAAAATATGCAATTTTGCGACTAGAAGTAAATGAGGTGGTTGACGCAAAATTACCGTGTAGTTTTTGTTAAAACAAATTTAGCAATTTTGAGGAGAACTTCGAAAAAGAATTTTCGAAAAATTTGCATGAGTCAACTGATGTGCCGACATTGTCAGTCTCTTCTCTAGTAGGGATTCGACGATTGTACTTAACAATTTTATTTACTTGCCCAAGATATTCATCGTTTGCTAGGGCGTCCTGGACGAACTTTGTCAATCACATCTTAGCCACCTTCTATGAAAACCATGCGCCTCTGTAAATATGTATCTGATTCAGATACAATCAGTGGCCTCACGCCACTAGCAACATTTCATGTGCTTTTGAATGCTTAATAGCATTTTTTTACAAAAAAAAAAAAAAACAATTTTAATGGCAATTCATTGATGTTTTTTTTCCGACAGCAGAATATCTAAATGGCAAATAGCTGAAACTATTAAAAATAGCTAATCGAATAGAAATGTAAAAATTCATCAAATTTTTTTGAATAGACCTCGTACAACTCTATTAAATACTTGTTTATACATTGTATTTTTATTAAATGTTAACAATTTGTATTGCGTTTTATTCATTTATGTCTGCAAATCCGTATTTGCGTAAGTGTTAGTGCATTGGGCACACAAATGGGCAACATAATATTTATTGTATTTTCGTGTTATTGTTACAACAACAGCTGCAACAGCGAAATTATAATAAAAATATATCTATAAATTACTAGGAAAAGTAATAAAGTACTGAAAATGAAATGATAATAAAGACTACATGCTAAACAACAACAACAACAGCAACAACAACATCAGCAATAACAGCAACTTTGTTTGGCAATAACACAGTGGCAGCTTACAATTACAATAGCAACGACAACATCAGCATATGGCAAAAATATTAGCAACACCAACAACAACAACACAAATAAATAGAAAGAAAGGAAAAAAAATCACAACTAAATAAAAATGGAGAACAACTTTCACCCAAGGTCATTGTGTCTTTAACTGCGCCATGTTCGGCTGATGTTTTTTTGTGTTGTTGCTGGTGTTGATGTTGATGTTGATGGTGTTGCAGTCGATTTTTGTTTTCAACTGTAGACGATTTGGCTATCACGACCACAGCGCCAGCAGTTTAGATGCGCAGCTCTCTATGTTTAGTTTAATAAATAAAAAAATAAAAATCTTTATATACACGAAGTAAGTATGGCTGTCTTTATGTTGTTGCCCAAAACACAAATGGACCCAACATCTAACCGAAAATAGAAATAAATAAAAACAAGTGAAAACGTTATATTCGACCGGTTCGAATCTTAAACACCCTCCAAATATTTAGTAAGTAAATTTAAAATGTTTAACTTGCTGCGACAGAGTTCCTTTTAAGACATCTCTTGTACTTAATTTTAAATCTCTATTTTGACAGAGTCATTCCGGGAAGGGGCGAGCGAGAGACGTTTTACCTCTGCAAGATCAGAGAACTTCTCAGCTTCTTATAGGCTTGAGGAGTACAAATTGTTCAATATTTACACTTTTTTTTGCATATAATATCATACGTCAACGCCCACTAAAGGGGGCGGGGTCCAAAAATAGACTATATCATGTTTAACACAGACGGACATATGGACATTGCTATATCGTCTTAGACTTCATCACTGATAAAGGATATACATATATAATATAATATACTTCATGGGCTCTATTGCTTTTTGTGAGGTATTAAAACCGTGTTTTGTTGGGGTCGCTCTGGCAAGGGACTGGGGGGGGGGGGTACATTTCACCTTTGCCATAAAACTCTAAAAATAAATGCTTGGGATGATTATATACAAAATTAAAAAAAAAAATTTTTTGATAGGGTCATTTAAGGGGCAAAGGGGGAGGAGGGGGTAGGGCAGATACAGGTAGTCATAAAACTCTAAAAATAAATGCTTGGGATGATTATATACAAAATTAAAAAAAAAAATTTTTTGATAGGGTCATTTAAGGGGCAAAGGGGGAGGAGGGGGTAGGGCAGAAATCGGCAGTCATAAAGCTCTAAAAATAAAGGCATGTTTGGGATGATTATATACAAAATTTAAATTTTTTTTTTTTTGGTTGGGTCTTGTAGAGGGTGAAGGGGGAGGAGGGGGTAGGGCAGAGTAGCACTAGGTTACGTCTCAGCTTCGTCCTTAAAGCTTAAAAATGTAATTTTTAAGGAATGTAGGCTTAAGTAATACAATTTGTTAAGTTTTTACACTATTTTTGCATATAATAACGCCCACTAAAAGGGGCGGGGTCCAAAAACCACTTTTTTTATTTTATGGCTTCAAGTTTAATGCTTAGCAAAACTACAAAAAAAAGGACTTTAAAAATGATGTTGTTTTTTAGAGGTTGCTTTAGTTCTTCTTAGGGGAACTTTTTTGCCTCTGGCCCGATTCAGCTCATTTACGGACTTGACCTGTGCTATTCTGCAAGATATATTTATACCAAATTTCAAGAGTCTGGCTTTTTTAGTTTGGACTGAATCGTGATTTCCACAGACGAACGGACGGATGGACATGCTCACATTGTCTTAGATTTCATCACTGATCAAGAATATATATACTTTATGGGGTCTCAGACGGATATTTCGCTGCTTTACAAACGGAATGAATAAGTGAATATACCCTCCAAATCTTTTTTGGTGGGTATAAAAATGCTCATCTATCCACCAGCCAGCCAGCCTGCCCATCATCATAATTATCATGATCATCAATAGTCGTCATGATCATCATTGACGGCCAGAGAAGCGGATTCCCAACACGTCTATGCAGGCTGCATCATGATGAAGCTGCTTAAAGCTTTTAACGATCGTGGTGTTGTGGTGTGATGATGATTATGGCGTTTACGTGTTTATGTTGGAAGGAGAGAATGGCAGGTGTAACATTCAGTCTACTGCTCCCAAACAGTAGTTCCTTCAATAGAGTGTGTGCTTGTGTCGCTGTTTCAGCCGAAGTACTTCTTACGGTTGGAAGTAGCGTTGCAGTGTTATTTCTTTTCTTTATCTATTAATTTTTGTTTTTTTTCTGCAGCCGTACGTGTTTGTTTGGCAGTGGCGTTTATGTTGTTGGTCATCACGTTCATTGGCACATTGTTTTGCACTTGGCGCATTCTATTTGTTTGATTTTGTGTCTATTGAAAACGAATAGACGAAAGTTTGCTGCCTATTTCTCATATTGATTTATTTGATCAAACGAATAATTTGCTCACGTAGGGGTATTCTTAGCGAAGAGAATACAATTTCAAGGGATGTGGAATGAAACTCAACAGCCAGCATATTTTATATACTATGTTATTATATATATTTATTTATTTATTTATTTATGTATTTATTTATTAAAAGTGGATATCACATACAACTTGAAATAAATCTTTTTAATTACAGTATGTGATCATATAATGATACAATATACATATTTGTTGTCATATAATTAATAAAAAATATATGCAAATTAGGAAAAAATAGTTATACTCTTATTTTGAAAATAATTCTTTAAGAATGCGCCACAGATATTTTTGTGGTACATTTTACGTTAACTTATCGTACAGCAATATTAATGATGCGTATATTTTCTGAAAGGTATTTTTGTGTAGATGCGTACAATAAAGCACTAAAAAGTTTTAAAAAAGAATTTATTTTTTTTTAAACAACAAAAAGATCTTTTTTTTTTGTACCCTCCAAACAAGAACTGGTGGGTATATTCACTTTGTCAGGACGTGCGTAACGCAGCAAAATATTCCTCTAAGACAACATAAAGTACATATATTCTTGATCAGTAATGCAATCTAAGACAATCTGGCCATATCCTTAAGTCCGTTTATGGAAATCACGATACAGACCAAAAGTAAAGAGCCAGCTCCTTGAAATTTGATAAAAATACATTTTGAAAAATATCACAAATCAAATTTGTTAATGGACTGAAGCGGACCAGAGGGAAAAAAGTTTCCCTTAGAAGTACAGGGTGTCCGCCGGGAAGGTATACTACTTTTTTAATTTTTGATTAAATGAAAGAGAATGGATCTTATATTGAAAAATGTTTAATTTAATATCGGCAATTATGTATGGAATACAATATCAGATTAATGTCCGCCTCTGTTTGACTCACAAATGCGAGCCCTTTTCAGCACATTTTTCATTACATTCTCACACATTTCATGCGGTATTTTTATACCCTCCAAAAAAAAATTTGGAGGGTATATTCACTTTGTCATTCCGTTTGTAACGCATAGAAATATCCATCTCAGACCCCATAAAGTATATATATATTCTTGATCAGTGATGAAATCTAAGACGAACTGAGCATGTCCGTCCGTCCGTCCGTCCGTCTGTGGAAATCACGATTCAGTCCAAACGATACGAGCTAGACTCTTGAAATTTGGCATAAATATATTTTGAAGCTTAGAGCAGGTTAAGTTCGAAGATGGGCTAAATCGGGCAAGAGGAGAAAAAGTTCCCCTAAGAAGAACTAAACCAACCCAGAAAAAACAACATAATTTTTAAAGTTTTTTGGTTATTTTGTTAAGCAAATGATATATTTTTATGTCAAATACGGTCCAACGCCTCAAACTTGGAGCCATTAAATAAAATAAAAATATTTTTTGACCCCGCCCATTTTAGTGGGCGTTATTATAGGCAAAAATAGCATAAAAATTTAACAAATTGTTTTACTTAAGCCTACATTCCTTAAAAATAACACTTTTAAGCTTTAATGACGAAGCTGAGACGAAACCTGGTACTACTCTGCCCTACCCCCTCCTTCCCCTTCGCCACCTAAATGACCCTACCAAAAAAAAAAAAATTTTTAAATTTTGTATATAATCATCCCAAGCATTTATCTTTAGAGTTTTATGACTGCCAATTTCTGCCCTACCCCCCCCCCTCTTCCTTTGCCCCCTAAATGACCCTACCAAACAAAAAAAAAATTTTTTTAAATTTTGTATATAATCATCCCAAGCATTTATCTTTAGAGTTTTATGACTGCCGATTTCTGCCCTACCCCCCCCCCCCCTTCTTCCTTTGCCCCCTAAATGACCCTACCAAAAAAAAAATTTTTTTTTTTACATTTTTATATAATCATCCCAAGCATTTATTTTTAGAGTTTTATGTCTACCTGTTTCTGCCCTACCCCTCTAAATGACCCTATCAAAAAAAAAGAAATTTTAATTTTGTATATAATTATCCCAAGCATTTATTTTTAGAGTTTTATGACAAAGGTGAAATGTTTCCCCCACAGCCCTTGCTAGAGCGACCCCGCCAAAATACAGTTTTTATAGCCTCCAAAGAGAATTGTGATGAAGTCTAAGACGGTCTGGCAATGCCCATACGTTCGTCTGTGGAAAACATGATATTGTATATTTTTGAACCCCGCCCCCTTTAGTGGGCGTGGACGTACTATATTATATAAAAGAACTCTGTCCCACCAAGTTAAACATTTCAAATTCACTTACTAAATATTTGGAGGGTATTTAAGATTCGACCCGGTCGAATATAACGTTTTTACTTGTTTTTTACTCCTATGTGTAAGTCTTTCACAAAAATTCGTTGAAGGATCCGTTCGGTGACGCCTAATTGCGTTGGCAAGTAGTCTTCTGGTTAATGTTTCTTTTTTCTCAGCGTCATCAGCAGCCACAATAGCGATATTCTCGACAGAACGACCAGTCGAGCGGCGCCCGTGCCCGGAAAAATCTGTTGTGGTTCCAATCTGTGCGAGACGAACAATTGGCGTGACACGTTTAGAAAATCCACGGCGAAATTCATGCTGAGGGGAACCTACCGATTATTGGTAAGAAAAATCGACGCAAGTACTCCATGATCTTGCTAAACATAGCGTTCCATTGTTTGCCTATTTGCGTTCTGCAGCTGTCTAGTTTACAAATCTCAAATATGGTTGACGTAAAACACCATTTGCAAAGTCATTACATCCTGCGATAGGGTGAATAATTTTCTCAATACCAATTCCTTTCATTCCATGATATAAAATATATTTGATTGCCAATGAAAAAAATTTGTTTTAGTTTCCAAAAAAAAATTAATTGTCTTTTTGGCTTTTCTGATCTCTAATAGCCAGAAATTTGTTTCAAAAACATCAAATATGTTTAATTTATAGGAAAAATAAAAAAAAGTGTTTTGATTGGTTACTTTTATGCAGCAAAACAATTTCAATTGTCCAACCCTGGAATAGACTTTTTGATTTTGTTTGATTTTTAATACGAATTTAATTCTTGCTGGAGCATAAAAAAGTTATAATTAACAAAAATTAGTTTTAGCTAGAGTTACCTTCATGTGCAAAGATAAATCTAAATTTTCCAGCTCTGGAACAGTATTTTCGATTAAGCAGATTTTCATGTTCATTTCCAATACATCAGGCCAAGCATAAAGTCTCTAGTCGATTTCATGGTCAGATAGACGGACGACAGGCGGCCATCGCTTATTCAACTTTCCTATTCCTAAAGACCCAGAGGTTGCATATAAATATTGTGGAATTTTTACACGGAACATCAAACCTTTTATTAATTTAAGTTTTGAATAATTGTTGTCTTCGTCGGCCCTATAGCAAAAATTAGCCGGCGAAGTAAGAAAAAAGGTTGAAATAGCTACAAAAACAACTGTCTATCGTCTCATCTTTCCTAATCTGTCCCCTTAATACCATCCCATCGTTTTCAGTTCCGGCGCAATGCATTGCATATGTAGGGGTCATCCCCTGAGTGCTGGCCCTACTCCTAAAAAAAAAAAAAAAAAAAAGTTTTGAATAATTGTTGTCTAACTGCACGAAACAGCCTCATATCGAATAAAAGTATTTCGTTGTGTTATTGGCACAAGTTTCAAAAAATGATATTTATATGTTTATAATTCTCATTTGTTTTGTGTGACATTTTTAAACGAGCATAAAACCAGTCTTACAGCTGCAATTTGTGACGCATCAATTTGCAAAAATTGTGGGCACAAATGGCCACCGCATTGACGGCAAACGGTTTGTAAAAACTTTTCAAACATGATGTTTAAAAATCTATTGATTGAACTGCAGACTTCTTGCCGTTTACCTTAACCCACAATAATTAAATATTTTTGAAATCAAAATAACTTTGAATATAATTTTTTTTAAATCTTCACCCATTTGTTTGCTGTATTCTACCATAAACATTGCATATATTGATTAACTTAATGTAAAGAAATAATAAATTGGTTAATTCAAATTTAATTACTTTTTTTTTGTGTTTCATTCTTTTAACCACAATTTCAATCTATTTCAATTGAAATAAAATGTTTGACTTTAAAACAAAGTCAAAGTTAATTAAATTCATTTTGGTTGCTTGTAGCTGTTGTTCTTTCTATTTTTTTTTTATATTTTTATTTTTTTTTTGTTATAACATAACCAATAATTAACCATCTATAAGAACAATAACACACAAAAAAAAACTAAATAATACATAGAAATAAACTTAAAGATTTCATAACGATCTGCGATGAGCTCTAGTTATTTTCTCAGTTAATTGAAGTTTATTTTATTTAATTTGTGTTGTTGTTGTTGCTTTTAAACATATTTTCATAGTTTTTTGTTGTATCTATTTCTTACTCATTATTCATACTTGAATTTGTAAGTATGAACAGGTAACGGGTGCTTTTTGTTTGTGGAGTTTTTGAATAAGGATAGTGGCCGGTTGGTCATGTTGGGCTTAGCTTTGGTTAGGAATTCATAAAAAAAAAGATTTAACTCTGTAGTATCTTCTAAATGCATTTCAGAAGTATATACGAGGTCTGTTCAAAAATTTTAGGAAGTTTAAATATTTCATTAAAAATATTTATTTAACAATTTCTACTAAGTCTTCCTTGAAAGCAGTTCCCCTCAGATATAACACACTTGTGCCGGTATTCGAAACAGTTCTGATATTTACTTTCTGATCTGATCTTGAGGTCTCTCAGCCATTCGGTTTTTATCTTCTCAATGGACGCAGAATGCCGTTCTGCTTAACAGCTTCGCTGCCTGTTTACTTCGAATGAGAATTCTTGATAAAGACTGCCGACGGGGTTTGAAATATTAAAAAAAATTAATTTATATAGGAATACAAATTTTGAAAATATATAAAAAAACAACACAATTTGTGTTTTGTTCCAACACTTGTGAATGACAAAAAAAAATTAGAAGCCTTAAAAAGTAAATTTTTCGGGCAATGAAGGCTCTAAACAATTACCCCGATATTTATAAAAACATGAAACATATTTGAAATCTGTTTTAAGAAAATTTTGTATGAAAAAATTTTAAACTGATTTTAAATTTTATGAACACCGGGGTTATTCATTAAACACATCCCTGACAGCAGACCACCGACTACACGACTACAGAAATAGAATATATGTGTTTATATGGTAAACTTAGCACGGACAACAACCTGCCCTGTAGCCGTGAAAATAATCGCTCTCATATAAACACATTTATTATATTTTTGCAGTCGTGTAGTCGGTAGCCTGCTGTCATAAATGTGTTTAATGCATTAGATGACAGCAGGCTACAAGTCTACATGACCACAAACGCTGTTGGCTAAAAATACTGCCATGCAGCCAGTTTCTTAATTATTTTGAACACGGCAGCTGCATTGTAAGAATTAATTTCAGTGGTACCACTTTCATATCTAATAAAATCGCCTATTCTAAATATATTTAAAAAGTTTAAATGTTTAAATATAAAAATGCTGTACAACAAAAGCGGTTTCAAATTTTGCCAAATAAATTTTTTTTGTTGTGCACTACAATTTCATTCATACCTGCCGCGGCTGGCCTCACAGTACCCCATTTGATCGAACCAATGTTGGCCTTCAAATACTCAATTATTGCAGGTTCAAAGGCGCCGTACAAAAAATCGTCCAATGGTGCCAAATCACAGCTTCTTGGCTGTTAAAAATATATATACCAATAGAATGCCATTTTAGATACCCATAACGACTACATTTGTTCTCTATATTCACGGTGTTATAATCATAATAAATAAAAAACAAGTAAAAGTGCTATATTCGGCTGTGCCGAATCTTAAATACCCTTCACAGATGTAATTCTTCTTACTTTCTTGCTAAAACAGGAAGTAGGTTTAATTAAAAGATGTAACATAGTTTTACTTAACAAAAAAATTGGAATTTTTAAACTTTTTGGTCACTTTCATGTACCATAAAATATTTTATTTGTTCAACCCTGCAGTCGAAATTTTGATTTTTTTAAGATTTTAATACCAATTTTGTTCTTCCTGAATTATAAAATAGTTTTAATTAGCAAAAACAACAACGTCAATTGCTTATTTGGTTACTTTTATATAGTTAAATATCCCAACCCTGGAAACGAAATTTAAATTTTTTTTACCAATGCAACTCTTAATGAGGCATGAAATAGTTTTATTTAAGAAAAACTTAATATTTGTAACCATTTAGGTCATACATATATATGTACCTCAAAATATTGCAGTTATCCAACTCTGGAACCAAAATTTTTATTTGTTTTTTTAATTTTTGATACCAATTTTGTTTTTCATGAACTAAAAAGTAGTTTTAATTAGTAAAAAAAACAACGTCAATTGCCTTTTTGGTTACTGTTATGTATAAAAAAAATTTCAGTTTCCCAACCCTGGAAGCGAAATTTAAATTTTTTTAAATTTTCTTTATCAATGCAAATCTTCATGAGGTATAAAGTAGTTTTGTTTAAGAAAAACTCGAATTTTGCAACCATTTTGGTTATTACATGTACTACAAAATATTGCATGTACCAAAAAGAATTAATTTTTCCAACCCTGGAAACGAAAGTTTAATTTGTTTTTTATTTTTTTTTTATCAGTGCAATGCTTCTTAAAGTGTAAAGTAGTTTTATTTAAGAAAACTTGCAAATTTTTTTATGATTTAGGTAACTTTTATGTACCATAAAATATTGCACTTGTCCATCCCTGGATTCGAAATTTAATTTTTTATTTTTGAATTTTTTATACCAATTTTGTTCTTCCTAAATTATAAGACAGTTTTAGTTAGCAAAAAACAAAAAAAAAACAACATCAGTTGCCTGTTTGATTACTCTCATGTATAAAAAAAAAATCAATTTCCCACCCCTGGAAGCAAAATTTGAATTTAAAAAATTTTTGTTTTGGCCAATGCAAATCTTCATGACGTATTAAGAGGTTTTGTTAATGAAAAACTTAAAATTTTTAACAATTTTAGTTACTCCATGTACTACAAAATACGGAATGGGCCGAAAAAAAATTTGTAATTTCCCATCCCTGGAAAAAAATTTTTATTTTTTTTAGTTTTTAATAGACCATTGAGGCTCCCCAAAGCACGAAATAGGTTTAATTTACAAACATTAAGAAAAATAATTGATTTTTGGTACAAATTCTGCGTCGAGAAATAGGTGTAAGCTTCCCAACTCTGGAACCATACTTCGGATCTTTCTGAATTTCAATAGCACTCTATTAAGTTCATTTCCAATCCAACGGTCCAAGAACGAAGTCTCTAGCTCTCCTGGGGGCTTGGGAAAACCGATTTCACGTACAGACGGACATCGCTCAATCGTCATCGCTATTCATAAGGATCCAGAATATACATAGATACTTTATGGGGTCTCATGTGCATATCGAAGAAATTACACACGGAATGACAAACCTATATATGCCCTTTCACTTTTTTGAAAGGGAGGTGACGATCTTATATCGTCTCAGCTTTGTCATAAAAGCTTAAAAATGTAATATTTGCCTAATTAATACAATTCATTAAATATTTAAACTATTTTTCTATGTAATATGTTACTTCAACGCCCACTAAAGGGGACGTGGTTCAAAAATTGATTCTACTGATCTTCTGGTTGCAATTTCAATGCTTTAGACTTTCTTTGACACAAAAAAAGGTGATCAATTGCTTAACAAAATTAAAAAAGAAATTTAAAATTACATATATTGTTTTTAGAGGTTGGTTTAGTTCCTCTTAGGGGAACTTTTCCCCCTCTGGCCCGATTCACACCATTTACAAACTTGACCTGTGCCATCCTTTAAAATTCATCTATACCAAACTTCTAGGGTCTGGCTCTTTTGGTTTAGACTGTATCGTCATTGCCGCAGACGGATGGATGCACGGACGGATATCATTACTGGGGCCAAATTACAGCATTCGATATCGATCGAAATTTGTATTTAAATTGTATGGAAATTTCGTTCAATATCGAATGCGGTAATTTGGCCCCTGATCAAGAATATATATACTTTAGGAGGTATTGGAGGGATTTTTATCTCAGAAACTATTTGAAATGTTTCCACTGTAATTGCTAAAATCAAAGTTTTTGTATCGTAGAATTATACAGATTTTGCAAGAAATGAAAATTTAGTTAAATAAGTGGCTAAAAACATTGTTTTTTAAAAAAATAATTAATGAACAAGGTTTTATTTTAATTTGTGTATAATCTTTCGTCAAATCCATCGTCTGTCAGTTTGGCGGAGCAGTCATGAATGTGTTTTGGTACAACAACACACTTGGCTAATTAGCCAAGTGTGAAAATTCTGCATATATTTCTTCAAACTTTATTGTATTAAATTAATCATAAAACTAATTAAATGTGTTTTATTATTGTTTTTTTTTTTTCTATAATTTAAACATCAAACTTTAGCTTTGAAGTTCTGGGTTACGAGCATTTATATAACAAGATATTGCGACATATTGGCGTTGGGTCTCTCAAAGTGTTGCTCATACTTTTTGTTATTTTTAGGCGAATTAATATTTCCGTTATTGCGTAAAACTAATTATTATTATTATTATTATGTTTTTCTTTCGTTTAATACTTTTATGGCCAAGAATATTCAAGTGAAACTCAATTAAGTTAAAAATATTGAATTTTTCAAATTAGCCAAGTATAACGTCGATTAGGAGTTGTACTGGGTCAGGTGTTGCAATGATTTGATAAAAAACAATATCATGTAACACTTGCAGTTTGAAGGTCAAAATAAATTTTGTTTTTATATGAAATAAATTGATTTGCATGCTCTTAAAGAAGCTAATTTGTAATTACAAAAAATGCTTTATATTGCAATGTTGCCACACAATTTTTTTTTATCATAACTTACAAACTAACGGTTTTTGTAGCGATACAAAATACTTAAATTCAATTAAGATTAATGGGCTAATTGCTTGAAAATGTATTTTTTTAAATTCAGAGAAACAAGATAAGTATTCCAGGACACAAGGGAAAGTCAATACCAGTTTTAATTACCCAACTTGCACAGGAGAGCAGAACAGCTGTTTTCGAAAGCCGCTACACTTTCATCATCAGTATTCATACGTATTATTGTTGGTCACCACTTATCAGGTGGTTTCAATTGAATGTGATAACAATTTTTTATTTGTACAAATTTTTTTCGGAAATTCCTTACGAGAATTGTATTAGGCGGCTTAGTTGAATAGAATAACAATTTTTATTTATACAAATTTACAATTTTTATTCGAAAATTACATACGAGAACAATAACACACTCTTAGTCTCTGTTTTGCCGTTTGATTATTTTCTTTATGTCCCTTGTGCCTTGGAATATTTGTCATGTCTTTCACTTTTTATAATAACTTGCACTTTTTATAATGACTTGCACTTTTCATAATGACTTGCACTTTTTATAGTGACTTGCACTTTTTATGATAACTTTCACTTCCCATAATAACCTGCACTTTTCATAATGACATGTACTTTTTATAATGACTTGCACTTTTTATAATGAGATGCAGTTTTTATAATGACTTGCGCTTTTTATGATGGTTTGGACTTTTTATGGTGACTTGCACTTTTTATAATGACTTGCACTTTTTGTGATGACTTGCACTTTTTATAATGACTTGTACTTTTCATAATGAGTTGCACTTTTTATAATGACTTGCACTTTTTATGATAACTTGCACTTCCCATAATAACTTGCACTTTTCATAATGACGTGCACTTTTTATAACGAGTTGCACTTTTTATGATGGTATGATGACTTGTACTTTTTATGATGACTAGCACTTTTCGTGATGACTTGCACTTTTGATAATGACTTGCACTTTTTCTGATGACTTGCACTTTTTATGATGACTTGCACTTTTTATAATGACTTGCACTTTTTATGATGACTTGCACTTTTCATAATGACTTGCACTTTGTATGATGACTTGCACTTTTTATAATGACTTGCACTTTTTATGATGACTTGCACTTTACATAATGACTTGCACTTTTTATAATGACTTGCACTTCCCATAATAACTTGCACTTTTCATAATGACTTGCACTTTTTATAATGAGTTGCACTTTTTATATTGACTTGCACTTTTCATAATGACTTGCACTTTTTATGAATACTTGCACTTTTTAAAATGACTTGTACTTTTTATGATGACTTGCACTTTTCATAATGAATTGCACTTTGTATGATGACTTGCACTTTTTATGATGACCTGCACTTTTCATAATGACTTGCACTTTTTATGATGACTTGCACTTTTCATAATGAATTGCACTTTGTATGATGACTTGCACTTTTTATAATGACTTGCACTTTTTATGATGACTTGCACTTTTTATGATGGCACTTTCATAATGAGTTGCACTTTTTTAATGACTTGCACTTTTTATGATGACTTGCACTTTTTATAATGGCACTTTCATAATGAGTTGCACTTTTTATAATAACTTGCACTTTTTATAATCACTTCCACTTTTCATAACAACTTGCACTTTTTATAGTGACTGCACTTTTCATAATGAATTGCACTTTGTATGATGATTTGCACTTTTTATAATGACTTGCACTTTTTATGTTGACTTGCACTTTTTATGATGGCACTTTCATAATGAGTTGCACTTTTTATAATGACTTGCACTTTTTATGATAACTTGCACTTCCCATAATAACCTGCACTTTTCATAACGACATGTACTTTTTATACTGACTTCCACTTTTTATAATGACTTGCACTTTTTATAATGACTTGCACTTTTTATGATGACTTGCACTTTTCATAATGACTTGCACTTCCCATAATAACTTGCACTTTTTATGATGACCTGCACTTTTCATAATGACTTGCACTTTTTATGATGACTTGCACTTTTCATAATGAATTGCACTTTGTATGATGACTTGCACTTTTTATAATGACTTGCACTTTTTATGATGACTTGCTCGTTCTATGATGATTTGCACTTTTTATGATGGCTTGCACTTTTAATAAGAACCTAAATTTTTTTCATGTTCAAATCCCTGAATCGATTTAGATGAAATTTGGCATAGAGATGTCTTAACACAGGGTGGTTTTTGTTTTTGGAAATAATCCTATTGAGTGGTCAAGGATGGTCGAGAATTTGTATAGATATATGAAGTTAATAAACTGATAAATGAGAACGTTTAAAACTTTGATACAGTAAAAATACAACGCATTATTGTGATAACATACACATTAGCTGAAGTTTCACATATGTATTATATGGCGACAAATCCTTTTATCTGGCAGCACTGGTGATCATAGGCGTTCAATAAACTTTATTTTCTCTTATTTGGCAATTTCTTTCAATATTATTGAAAGTTTTGTGCTTGTTGTTTGTTTCAGTGAATTTTCCTCACGCAATTAAAAGGCAACACGTGTTTGCGATCTAATAAAATGACAATATTTACACAAAAAGCGCATGCGCTTAATGACCTCTTGAAAATTGCCTATAGTACTCGTATTAGAAAAATTCAAAAAAAAATCTCTGGCACTTTTTCGTTTATTTTTATATTAAAAAAATTATAATAAATAAAAATAATAAAATAGTAGAGCCATATAAAATTAACAGCTACTAAAGTGTTTTACCACATTTGAAAAAAAAAAATATAGACAAATTAAAAAATAAATATATATGTATCAAAAAATAAACAAAATTGAAAATGAATTTATTGAAAGATTGAAATATCGTGCACATATCGCTCCTTTAATGCAAAATGGTATTATCTCAATAAAGGAGACATATGTGCATGTAATTAAATTTGGAAGAAATAATGCAGCTTGTAAAAGAAGGGCATGCGCCTAAAGTTCAGCCAGGAAGCAATCGGCTTAACAGACAATCAGTTGTTGGCAAAAACAAAGACAATGGATGATCAGGAATGTTTGTGACGGAATTTGATAAGGTTCTGTACAAACAACAAAAAAAACTGTCTATCGTCTCATCTTTCCTAATCTGTCCCCTCAAAGCTATCCCCCCGTTTTCAGTTCCGGCGCAATGCATGGCATATGTGCTGGTCTTACTCCTAACAAAAAAAAAATTCGATACTTCAAAAATCCTTTAATAAATAAGTTTTGTTTTAATTTATTAAGCCCTGGGTTTTTATAAATCTTTTTGTCGAAATAAAAACTAAAAAGTTACTATAAATTAAAAAAAAATGAGTTGTATTTTCAAAATTTATTTTTGGGAAAAAATTGCATATTTATGTAACATAAAATTACAATCTCACAAAATATTTCTTTTGTATTCACTACCCTCATTCAGGTTGATGCCTGACGACCACCCTGAAGTTCACTTTCTTTCATTAAAAAATTACAATTTTATTGCCTTTAACCAGTTTTGCAAAATATACAGATCCTCTTCGAATGATTCTTAAAAAAAAGACAAACCAGCCAGCATGACAATTACAACAACAAAAACAAAAATTGTTTGGTATGTAAGACAACAGGTTGTGCGTACGGTGACACCATTTTTTATTCTACCGAAAAAAAAGAAATGGGTATACAAAAATAAACAAATTAAAACCAGAAAACAAAAAAGTCAGCTTTATGCATGCCCAAGCACGCCTTTGCAGCACGTTCGTATAAAACGCGTCACTGTAAAAACAATTTTATAGCTGTTTTTGGTTAGAAATGCATAAAATGGGGGAACAAATATATGTTAATGACAATCAAACACAGCAACAACTGCCACATAAACTTACACAAACAAACAGACAACAACAGCAACGAACCAATTTAAAAAAGACCTTAAAGTTACATAGTCCCCGTCCACTAGCTCAAATAGCTTAAAGAACGTGTAACAAATGTAAGAATAATATTTGTAACTATTTTTAAAACTAAACTTAAAAAAAAGTGTATTCAGCTTAAGTCACATGCTGCATAGCAAGTAGCCAACAGACCTAAATTTAACTAATACGTCTTTTGTGTATATTTGTAAAAATAAAGACATAAAACTTAAAGAAATTTCACTTTTAAACACAAAATTTAACAAGAGAAGGTAAAAAATGTGTTGAATTTGCAAAAGCAAATTAAAGACTTTTGTTTTGTTTCTGTTTCTGTTTTTTTTTATTGTGCTTTCAGTCATAATTTCTTTTTTCATTATAACTTCATGTCTTTTTCATTTTAATCGTTATTATTATCTTGGATGGACTCTAATATTTTTTAATATATTGTAAATTAGTAAGCAAGCATGTGTCTTAAGTCTTTTGTATTAATTAATGCAATCTTAAAAGTCTGTTTCCTAAGTCTTTGCTGCTGCCATATGCAAATAGTATTAACTACAACAACATAAAAAAAAGAAAATAAATCACAATAGCAATAATTTCTCAGTATGTGTTTGTTGTATTTGTTTCACAGCTGCCAAGTTTTGGTTTTTAAACAAGAGTAAACAAAGTTTGTGTCTTAGATCTTTAGTTTTTCTTTGAGCTGATAAGACAATAACAGTAGTTCTTTTATATCAGCTGAATGAAATATGTATGTATCGTTTTTAAACGGTTCATCTTTTTTATCTACAAAAAAATTAAACTTTTAAATTCATTCATATTTAAAATAGCAACAACAACAAGAACAACAATCGCCATAGCAAATATACACAGCAGAAATACTTGCTTATGGAGAGAGTACATGTTTTAAATTTTGACTGCAGGTCTGCTTGTGTATTTCTATATGCATGCATGTGTGTGCATGTGTGAGTGTGTGTGTATCGTTCTTCAAAACATAATGAATAATTCAGATAAACTTGTACATGTTGTGTCTCTCATATCATGATATTTAAATCAGTTTTCTTATTTTTTCCATATTTTGTTTTTGTTTTATTTTAACTTAACTTGCTTGTTGTTATTGTATATTTAATTCCAACCTCTTATTGACAACAACCTCAAACTTCATCTGCGTCTTTTTTTTGGTCTTGAAGTCAAGTCAAAGTGTCACTGTCATGGCCCTTCTTACGATAAAAGCCGTTGCTTTTTATTTAATTTTTTTTTTTTCTTTTTATGGTATCAGTTCGCTTAAGTAATTTGGTTTTTGTGTTTTCAAGTCAGACTTTTAAGAGAATGAAATGCAAATGGTTTAACAGTTTTTACAGTCACAATCAGTGTGTTAACATTAATCCCCATATTCATAAAAAAATAAAACGTAATTGAAATCTGTTTTAAGAAAATTTTTTATGAAAAAATTTGATTAAAATATATTTCAAACTCATTTTAAATTTTATGAATACCGGGGTAACAGTTTAGTATTGGCGCAGTACTCGTAGGCAAATAAAAATCATATTCAACCAAAAAATACACATGAGTACTTTTGATACAAATGTAGTGGCTTATGAAAACAGCTGTTGTGCTGTGTAAATTGAATTGATGTTGTTTTAGTTTTTAGAATATTTATTACAACATTCATAATAAAGCACGTTTCGAATTTTAAACTAATATTTCAGAAATTTTGCAGTATTTTGGCATCGCCTTGTTACTGCATATTATTGCATAGTTTTGCATATTTTTGCATATTTTTGCATATATTTGCATATCTTGACATAATAATTTGCATATATCAGGCTAATGATCTTATATATTATATATTTTAAATTTTTGCAGCTTAGCTTTCTTGTTATTGGTTTTTAAATACGAGGTCTCTTCCAAAAATTTTGGTAACTTGTTTAAATTTTGCCTACAGTCTGTGGTCAAGAAAATATGGGGAATTTTTACATATTTCGTGCGAGGTCTGTTCAAAAAATGTGGTGAATTCTGTAAATGTTACAAACAACTTACGTTCAATGAGAACTACTTGTCTTCCGAGAGTCTTGCAAGATAAAAGTGTTTAGCGTGTTTGGCGACTTTCTGCTGCCGAAAAAGTGAGGAAAAATGCTATGAAGAATCGTCTAATCACTATTGAAAAAAAATTTTAGGAAACAATTTTTTCTTCGAAAATCTTAAGTAGAAAGCATCCAGTTGCAAAATTCATTCTAAAATTATTTATTTGAAATGAAATGATTTTGTCCAAAATCAGTGTGTTTTTAAGTCAATTTATTTCCTAACCTCAAATTCGTCCGCCCTGTATAAACTGATCCGTGAATAGAGGACTTTTGGCCCCACTGTGCCTTAGCTCAAATCCAATGACAATAAGTACAAATTATTATATATAGAAAGGTGTTAAATTCAATGTAGATAAAAATCTTCTAGGGTTAATAAAAAAGAAGCTTTTAAGTTTACGCTGCAGTTCTGCTCTGTACTTGTTAAGCGAATTTATTCTCTTAATAATCTGCTCAAATTTAACATATAAGCTTTTTAAAAATATGTACCCTACATTTTGCCAAATCATTTACATCAAAATAAGTTTCAAGTGTTATAAGGAATTTATTTTTCTAAGATAAAAGCTTAATTGCCTAGAGCTTTCTTAAGAACTGCATTATTATTGGTTGAATGATAGAAAATCTTGCAAATATGTTTGTTCCCTTAAAAGCGCCGCCACTTGTGAACCGTTTCGAAAATTAAGTATTCCATAAAAGTGCGTTAGATTTATAATTCCAGATTTTTATAAATATTTTATCTCATTCACCTTTTGCCTTAGAGTTGTTTTTTTTTTAACTTATTAGCAAGTTGTTGGGATTCACCTGGAACCGTCTTACTAAGAAGGTTTAAAATGAGATAATTGAATTATGTATTTTAAAATAAAATGAGCAAAGCTTTCATGGCAAAATCATAACTTAGTTGAATTAATAGCTCATTTCAACGCCTAATATGATTCCCTAAAATGTTTCTTTCTTATTGATATGATGTTTTACAACTATTCCATTTTTTTTTCTTAAGACATAAAAGATTTTATTTAAAAAAAACGCAATATCATATACACAAGTACGAGGACCAGCCGCAAGATTGATGACTACGAGTTTTAATGCCAGCACAACATAAAATACAATCTTACCAGTTGAGTGTTACACACATTTTTCTACAGAGTCTGTACTCGCAGTCATATTCATAATATGAATTTGTACCAAATAAATAACTTGTAAGTTTATTTGAAATGGCTGCATGGCTGACTTGCTGAACGGTTTTGGCAGAGTTTTGTGTGGAAAATTAAATGCTTGTGTATTCCATCAATACAACATTTTATGTATTGGATACATATGTATGTAATATGTATGTGTGCCTGAATGTCTGTTTTAATTGTAAAACAGGAGCACGTGTGCTTTAGCACATGCCACTAATACATGCACACTAGGGCGTCTCGAAAAAAAAAAGTTCGCCGTACACCACAGAATATAAAGTATTGTTGCAAGGCAGTTTTGAAAAAAAAATTTTAATTTTTTTTGCCGAAAGTAGGGGTCGCCAAACCACATTTTTCGTTATATCTTCGACATTTATAGTCCTATCTCAAAGTGTGATATATCGATGTTTTCGTCTTGTGCAGGCCAATATTTTGATTTAATAGTCATTATCCTCAAATATCTCATTCTAGTATTTACCTATCAGATCTCAGTTTCTACCACCCTAATGTACCACCCTATTGTCAGAAAATTAAAGCCCGCAAAAAATCATTAAACTTTTGTTAAAGAAGTTTTTCGATATTTCCAACAGAACTGTTAAAAAATACAATTTGTGTTTTTTGCCGAATGTATTGGTTACCTTTTTGAGTATTTTTGTCAGATTTTCTGTATTTACTGTCGGATCTCACAGTGCGATATATCGATGTTTTTGTCTCGAGGAGGCCAATGGTCATCTTTAATATTCATTGACCTCAATATAACCGTTCTAATAGTTAAGGCTGTTCTTATGAAATATTTCCATAATTCCGGTAGATCTATAAGAAAAAAATTCATTTTTTTTGTCGAGCCTAGGAAATGTGATTTTTAATTGATCACAGACTTTAAAAAAATTTGTAGTGGCTGACATTTCATTGCATAATTTTAGTTCAGCTTTGGATCGCAGCGACACATCAGTTCGATACGGTGCCTTACTTGCGACCATGTTAATTAAAGATTTAAAGTTGTCGATTACCGCAAAAGCAAATGAAGAGTTATCACAAGAAACTGCCGAAAGCATATGCCAGTTTTTTGATGGACTTGTCATCGACAAAAACAAAATATTTAGGGAACGTGTAAAATTCCGTAAGCAACCAACAGTCGCAGCAAAATGTAACGATTTAATAACGAGCATTTCTTTCGATGGTAAAAAAGAGCCTACTTTGAAAAGAATAACGGAGGCAAAATATGATTAAATAAAATTGTTTTAATATACACAGATCTTTGAATTTTTATTGTATTGGTACAGATATTATGGTAAGTTCGAAAAGAGTGTATCACTATTTAAAAAAGAAGATACTAGGCAAAAACATCGATATATAATACTATAAAATCCGACTGTGAATACCGAATATATGATAACTGTTTAAAAAGTCAACCCCTACATTCGGCAAAAAACATAAATTATATTTTTTTAACACTTCTGTTGGAACTATCGAAAAACTTCTTTAACAAAAGTTTAATGATTTTTTGCGGGCTTTAATTTTCTGCTATTAGGGTGGTACATTAGGGTGGTAGAAAATGAGATCTGGTGGGTAAATACTAGAACGGGATACAAAATACCATTGACTATTAAAGCAAAACATTGGTCTCTTTGAGACAAAAACATCGATATATCATACTTTGAGATCCGACTGTAAATGCCGAAGATATAACGAAAAATGTATTTTGGCGACCCCTACTTTCGGCAAAAAAAATTAAAAAATTTTTTTTTGAAAATGTCTTACAACATTACTTCGTATTCGGTGGTGTACGGCGAACTTTTTTTTTCTTGCCTATATGGCGAGACGCTCTAATGCATACCCTGTAGAATATGTACTCAAGACAGTAGGATATAAATTTGCAACAAGTAAAAACGTTATAGTCGACCGGGTCGAATCTTAAATACCCTCCAAATATTTAGTAAGTGAACTTGAAATGTTTCACTTGGTGGGACAGAGTTCCTTTATATAATATCGTACGTCAATTCCCACTAAAGGGGGCGGGGTTCAAAAATATACAATATCATGTTTTCCACAGATGAACGTATGGGCATTGCTAGACCGTCTTAGACTTCATCACAATTCTCTTTGGAGGGTATAAAAACTGTATTTTGGCGGGGTCGCTCTGGCAAGGGCTGTGGGGGAAACATTTCACCTTTGTCATAAAACTCTAAAAATAAATGCTTGGGATAATTATATACAAAATTAAAATTTCTTTTTTTTGATAGGGTCATTTAGCGGGCAAAGGGGGAGGAGGGGGTAGGGCAGCAACAGGTAGACATAAAACTCTAAAAATAAATGCTTGGGAAAGTTGGAAAAATTTTATTTATTTTTAATAGGGTCATTTAGCGGTCGAAGGGGGAGGAGGGGGTAGGGCAGCAACAGGCAGTCATAAAGCTCTAAAGATAAATGCTTGGGATGATCATATACAAAATTAAAAAAAAAAAAATTTTGGTAGGGTCATTTAGGGGACAAAGGAAGAGAGGGGGGGGGGGTGATAGGGCAGAAATCGGCAGTCATAAAACTCTAAAGATAAATGCTTGTGATGATTATATACAAAATTTAAAAAAAAAAATTTTTTGGTACGGTCATTTAGGGGGCGAAGGGGAAGGAGGGGCTAGGGCAGAGTATTACCAGGTTTCATCTCAGCTTCGTCATTAAAGCTTAAAAATGTTATTTCTAAGGAATGTAGGCTTAAGTAAAACAATTTGTTAAATTTTTATGCTATTTTTGTCTATAATAAAAAAAATATTTTTATTTTATTTAATGGCTCCAAGTTTAAGGCGTTGGACCGTATTTGACATAAAAATATATCATTTGCTTAACAAAATAACCAAAAAACTTTAAAAATTATGTTGTTTTTTCTGGGTTGGTTTAGTTCTTCTTAGGGGAACTTTTTTCCCTCTTGCCCAATTTAGCCCATCTTCGAACTTAACCTGCTCTAAGCTTTAAAATATATTTATGCCAAATTTCAAGAGTCTAGCTCTTTTCGTTTGGACTGAATCGTGATTTCCACAGACGGACGGATGGACGGACATGCTCAGTTCGTCTTAGATTTCATCACTGATCAAGAATATATATACTTTATGGGGTCTGAGATGGATATTTCGATGCGTTACAAACGGAATGACAAAGTGAATATACCCTCCAAATTCTTTTTTGGAGGGTATAAAAATAAAAGTGAAGTCACGCACAACATATCCCTGCAGATAATAAAATAACTAGTAGGATATTCGATATACATATGTGTACCAGTTGCTTTGTAATTCGTACTGGTTATTCATCTGTCTTCTTAACTTCTCGCTAAGAAAATTAAACATTTAAAATAAATCGTGAAGTTACTGTTTTGAAAAAATTAAGTTTTTACCAGTTTGAACGAACAGTTTTCTTTGGGAACGAGCAACGTTTCAAAAAAATCGAGAAAACCCGATTTTTGGGTTAAATTTGATTCTAGCCTTAGAGATAGCTCTTTCGAAAAATCTGGAAAAAAATCACAAAAATATTTTACCCTATTAGCTTTTTTTTTATCTTGGACCAGCACTCAGGGGATGACCCCTATATATGCAATGCATTGTGCCGGAACTGAAAACGAGGGGATATTATTGAGGGGACAGATTAGGAAAGATGTGAAGATAGACAGTTTTTTTTTTTTGTAGCTATTTCAAGCTTTTTGTACTACGCCGGCTAATTTTTGCTACAGGGCCGACGAAGGTGGGCGCTGTTACTCTGCTTTTAGTACATGATAGTGTCAGTCGCTGCCAATAATTGATCAGTGACCAGTGACTATGCCTTCATCATTGAAACAGGCTGTTCAGAAGAATTCAACACAATATTTTATGACTCAGCGCGGTCTCAAACTCAGGACCCTCCGCTTCATAGTATCGTGTTCTACTACTTCAGCCAACAGCACCCACAAAAAAAGGTGGAACAAAACAAAAAAAAAATTTTGTTGGTACACACTAATGTTCATACATACACATGGAAAGATGTATGTACGTATGTATTTCTTTCCCCAAGGAAGATTTAATACCCATCAGTTTTGACCTTCAAACTGATTTTTAAACTCTCAAGTGTTCAGAGACTTCTGTATGTTAAAGTTTTGTGCCATTTAAAACAAATAAAAAGAAAATGAAGACAGTAATTTGAGATCTAAATATTTAAAACCCATATAAAGATGGTTAATTTATATATTTATTTATTACTGCATTAACTTATAATTAAAATTAGCTCCAAAAAACTTAAATGAGTACATAAAAGAAAGAATTAGTAACATAAAAAATTGCTAAAATATCCGTTAGAATAGCAACATTCACAATAACCAAAATACGTTAATTAATACTGGTTTTAATTAGTTTTGAATAAAATGAAAACGTACAAGAAAAAATTTATGGAATTTTTAAGTTTTCAAAATATTTCAATTTATTTAAATCTTTCGAATACTGGATAAAATTTGTTATACACTCATATTATGAAATATATGTATGTATATTCATATTATTATGCTAACTGTATTCAAAGCATTCGAGAGCGCAAGTGACTACAATATGCCTCATATTTAGCCTGTCAAACATGCGCATAAAGTCTTGTCGACTCTTTTTTTTAACAAATATAGGGTCTGCCAAATAACTTTTCTTTTTTTAAATGCTATAAAAAAACTACTGAATATTTTCTCAAATTTCTTTTTTTATTTGAAAGTACAATCCTTTCGGTTAATAATGGAAAATAGTTTCATTCAAAGGGCTCCATGGCCCGATAATGATCGCCATTGACTGTAACGGCCACCCCTTGCTCATTTTCGAAGAAAAATTACCCAATTATGCCTCTAGACCAAAATCCGCACCAAACAGTGACTCGTTTTAGGTGCGTCGGCTTTTCAATGTATGGGTGCGGGTTTTCTGTGCCCCAAATGCGACAATTTTGCTTGTTTACATATCCGCCCAGATAAAAATGAGCTTCATCTGAAAAGACGATTTTTTTTTGGCAAAATCGGCATTTTCTGTAAGTCAATCGCAGGCCCACTTACCAGCGCTGTTCAAGCGTATACATAACCATATTCGTTCAGCGGAAGGAGATAAAACTAATTATCTGTCAAATCAGACATGAGCTAAGTGTTACCATTCACGAAATACGCACTAGTTGAAAAAAACGTTAGATTGCGGACCCATACATGTATTAAATATGTATAATAATAATAATGGAATATATAGAAAAAAACAAAGGTTTTGAGTTTTTTCCATGATTCCAAAACTACCCAGTCTTGACATTCCAATATTACAGATCAAAACGAAAAAATTATATGCACAATATTTGTTTCAAGTTCATCATTGTTTGCAAATCCACAAAAAGTTTGTGTCTCACTGGTTAATTCTTGGACCATTGTGAATTTTGAAAATAGTTTATGTTATTGTGAATGGTAGATAAATTACTTGGGGCTGTCAAATATTGTGAATAGGGAAAAAACTTTTAACGAAAAGAATGACAACTGAAAATGAAGACAAGAAGAAATTGTGAAGAAATGGCTGCTGCACTTTTTTCCAATACGCGTATTTGTTAAATGGAATTACTGAGAAAAAGTGATTTAATTATTTGTTAAATTTGTATAGTGTATAAAATAGTGTTAAAGAAAGTTTGATAATAGTGAAAAAAGAATTATTTCATAGAGTAGCCTGAAACTAAAAAGAAAATTTATATAGCAAACGCCATTAAGAATAGAAAAAAATGCATGAAGTGGAAAAATCGGTGAAGAGAAAAATATGATTAAGTAGAATTACAAAGAAATAAAAAAAGTGTATTTCATTTATTTTCATTTAAATATCTAAGGGAACAAAAGTGTTAATAATCAAAAAATAAGTACATATTAATTTCAAAAGGTAAAAATATAAACGAGTTCATCAAAATATATATAAATTTTTAGTAGAAAAAAAGTGAAAAAATTTTCCGCATAAATGAAAAACTAAGTTCCTTTTAGAATTTACTATTGAGGTAATATTTTTGTTAGTGTGGAAAAGCTTTAAAAGTGATGTTTTTTCAAATAGCATTTTTTTGGTGCCATGAGTCTTGCTGAAACTCCTTTTTTAGTTCTACGCCCCCTCCTTCCACTATAATTCTTTTTTTAAACAGCTGTCATTGTGTGTTCATTTGATTGTTGTTTTGGCTAAGTGTGTGTGAAGTTCGATAGAGTGAGTGTTGTCAACCCATTTTAAATTGATTTTTCACGAATTGCTTTTGTGTTTGGTTTTTTCGCGTTCAATGATATTGGAAAATATTGAAAAGTGTTTCTAAATTAAATTAGATATAGTTTTTAAAGTTAATTAATGGCGGCAACGGAAATCAATGAAATGAAATATATTTTATAGATAGAGAAAAGGTAAAATAACAACAACAAATATGTGTGAACAATATTCTTTCAAACCACCCACACGTTGTTTGTAGCACGGTTTTGTTCACCCATACGCTTTTTCTGATGTTTGCCATAGTTTTGCAGTTTTGTGTGTGTTTTTTGTTATTAATGCGTGCGTGTTCGATGGAATATGTAGTGTATGGCAATGTTTAATATTCTCGTATTTATATTTCACCTTTTATAGATTTCCATACATCCGTCCAATATATGTCTGTTATTTTCTATTCTGTCCGGCAATGACGGCTAAGTTCCGCCAACCCAATTTCTTATCATGCTGCAGCCAAATAATAATATAAAAATGATAAGGTGGTACCTAAAAGGGGGATACAAAAGGAAAACAAATAAATACCTTAAACTTTGCGAATTTTTAGATAAGATATCAGGCATGTCTCCACATCGTGACTCAAGTCGGTGGCGACGTGAATAGGTAGAAGAACAGGTTATACTTGTGGTTTTTAAAACATTGTAAATAATTTTAAATACATTCATGCACTCAAACTGATAATTATTTATTATCTCTATTAAATGCATGAATGTCATAGCGAAACATAAAATTACTTATTGTTGTAGGTCTGTCTTGCTGTTATTTCTGCAACATTTCTGTTAAAGCCAAAAGCCCTCTGTAAAAGAAGATTTCTTTGTCAAATCTGTAGTCGGCATAATTATAGAGGGCGGTTTTTTATTCACTATAGATGACTGAAAGTTGGAAGTGATCTTGTGTCATTCTATGATATTGTATCAGTCTATGATATCTACTGGTATCTACATTGCAAACTCACTGCCTTAGATGTATGTATGTATATACCTGCTTAAATATAAATGTTAGTAAAGCCTACTGTAAGGAAAACTCAAAAACCTTATTTTTCTTTATGGTAAATTCTGTAAACTAAAATATTAAATTATTAGAAGTTTATGTATTCAAATAACTATTTGTGTTTTATTTTACAATAATCTAGTAGAATTAATGCATTTCTACATATTTGGAATGTTTTGAAATCATATTTGGAAAGTTTTGAAATTGGAAATAAGAATTATAAAAATACAAACTTAGAAATATTTAAAACCGTGTGTATACAACAACTTTAATCCTATGAATCTTAGAAAAATATTCAAAAATAATGTTGCTATAGTATCAAGGGTGAATAATAAAGAAAATAAATATGTATGTCTGCATGTAAAATGCTTTTCAGTTTCTTACTTCAACTCGAAATGAAAAAAAATATTCCAACTTATAAATACTTTTGTTATGGCCCTTATAACAGCAAAATTTTTCTTTACAGTTTATTTTTTTATTTCTAAATTACCTTAACTGGGCCTATATTTTTATTTATACTTTCTTTTTTTTATAATTCATTCATATCGGCTGTAAAAATGAAATGAAAAGAACTTACTTGTGCCACTCATCTTCTTCCGTATGTCTTTCCGTCGTAAAGAAAAGTTAAACGACATAGTCATGCATATACAATGGAAACGCACAACAAGCAAGACCACAACTACAATAACAAAAATAACTTATTTATTTCTTATATTTGCTATTTTTAAATATGTTTTAATTGTTTATTTTCCACATTATATTTTCTTGCATTTCTTTTTTTTTTTGTTTTTAGTTCTTTTTGTCCAGAGTTTTTTAATACACACATTCCCTAAGATAGACATACAGTGGCTACCATCACTGATTACAAAACAACCATCCTCTATTTTAGTATTCCAAGGTAATGAAATTGTTCATTATTACTTATGTGTTAATAGTTACATTTAATCGCTAGAAAAATGGTTTCCATCTTTCCGTTCCCAGACTCTAGAAAGAATAGTTCAAAATGGGTTCTAAGTTCAGCAATTTGGGGTAAATCTTATAATATTTCTGAAGCCTTAATACTATATGTATATAAAAATCACGAGTCCTTATTTAATTCTTCGCTGTAAACCAGAGATACCGAACCGATTTTAATGAAACTATATTATATTGGTACAGTAAAAAATACATTCTTAATACATATGTTGATAAATAAGTTGATCAAGAAGTAGTTTATCATTTAAAATACGCCGCTTCGCAAAGTGCTCATGTGTAATATGTTTGTCAAGGATTATTATTACTGATGATGAAAGCGTTGCGGCTTTCGAAAACAGCTGTTCTGCTCTGCTGTATAAGTTGAATAAAGAAAATACTTACATATAATAAAAATTATTAAATTTTGCTCCACACTGTATCACGAAATTTGAAATAGCTCTTATACTGTTGGAAACTTTAACTCTGCTTCCCACTGTAAATGTGGGAATAAAAAAAATTGCAGTGGCAGCAACAGCAACACGAAAACAAAATTTATAAGTGTATTCGAAATAGACAGCAACTTTTTACGTTGTTGCATTTGTCTTCTTTGTTTAGTTTAACTTCTTACCCGTACTGTCTGTCTGTCTGTCCATGCAATATTGTATGACTTACTATCTCTCTGCTTTCATAAACACTTACGAGAATATGCTTGTCTGCTAGTAAGGAGTTGTTCGTTTGAAATTTGGATTTATTTGATTTAAATTGCATAGGAACTACTCAGAAAAGGGAGTATCAGGATTATCAACTTATAATTAGTACTGCAATTTACTCTGTAAGTATTTGCCAAAGCCACATCAAGACGATATTAAAAATAGGACACTTACGTAATCGGTATAGACAACAATTTGCTCTGAATATTCTCTAAGAACTAGAAAATAGCAATAGGCCATTAAAATTAGCCAATTGCTTTTCCCATTCCTCCTATTGTGAATAAATATTTCTCGTGAGTTTTCTTACTTTTTGAGAATGCGGCAAAAATGTAATGGAAAACAAAATTTTTCTCTTAATAACCCCAAAAATTGACCTTTTGGTGTTTTATGGCAAGTGTGACATGTATCCCCCACGGCCCCTCCCGGAGTGAGCAAAAAATAGAGGCGAATTCAAATATGTAATTTAAAAAGTGGAAAAAATATTGCCCCACTATTTAGGGGCAATATGTTTCATTAGTCCGGCGTTTATCCAATTTTTTATTCCATTCAAATAATAGGCCTTCAAAATACTCTTCGTTTTCGATTATGACCTCTCCATTTGACCCAAATCTCTTTCCAGCCAGCAGTTCGTAGCTCTATTTATGGATTTTTTCCATACCGATTACACACATGTGCAGTCATGCATTGTCTTGATCATGACTCGTATGTCGCAGATATCCTTTTCTTATCCAAATATGATGTAAGCTGCGATGGTACTCGTTCAGTTGAGATGTCTATAACTTCAGCCACCTCTCTTACTTTCAGTCTCCGATCGTTTAATATATTATTCCACGAATTTTATCGGCGATATCGATCGGTATTATATTTGAGTTAAAAAAGAAAATTTTTATCAACAATCAGTGATGAACGATTTTTAAACTTTTGGATGAGTTGTCCAAATTTTAAACGTCCATTTCTTTGTGTTGTCGCCTTTTTATTGCACCACCTTTTTTATATATTGGAAATTTTGGTTTCCTTTGATTCTTTTATTATTTCATATCGTATAGACGACCATATAAATACAGAACTTTGTACTTTTACTTCTTCAATTAAGACTCTGCAATTTTCATTGAAATTAAAGAGAATCAAACAGGAATTGTAGTAGGGAAAATATTATATTGTCATGACATCAGTCAGGCGTACACACACCATAACATGTTGTGCCATCACAAGCCAACAATGTAGTGTGAACTTAGTAGCATTAGCCTGTGTGTTTTCGACTTAGAAAAAGGCAATCATATAAGTGATTTTTATGCTTTTAACGGAAATATGCCAATATAGTCTTAAGTGTTGTTGATTTATTTTTATTGACCGTATCAGTTTATTGTAATATTAATCAAGCTTGTGGTCGTTTTTTATAAAATTTTATTTTGTCTAATTTGTTTTTAAGATATTTTTACTGATATTACCTATTACCTACATTTTTGAAAATAAAATTTCATATTATATGTGCTTATTTTCCACTCTTATACGGGTTGTACTCTGTGGAGGAAACATATTTTATTTCAAATTGATGAATGCCGACATATTTTTAATAAATGTCGATAACACCATTTGTAATGCCAAGTTGTCGTTTTTATTTCGCTTTATAGCGCGAAGAGCCCCGATTTAAGCAATTAGCATTTCAATAAAATTTTATCGTTTTCAATATACATATAATCATGATTACAACTCCTGGAAATTTTTTATCAAATTAATAAAATATTCTCTTAATTCGCTGTAAATTAATTATATAAAATAATAAACATGAAAGACAGATATACACACATGCACTTAATGTACGCCAGAAGAGAATGAAATAGTTCAGAGCAGAACACTTGAGTAGCGTCTTATACACATAAAATATTTAGTACTTTTTTTTGTTTTTTTGCTCATTGTCTGTCTTGTCAGTTTAGTTTGTGGGATTTTTGTTTGGAACAGCCACCAGCCCCAATATTATTTTTATGTTGCCTACAACACTGTTGGTGTTGTTTCTACTGCTGTTGCTAGTGGTGTGCCTTTATATGTTTTGTTTACCACAATTTCTGTGTGTTATGAGAACCTGATGAATATTTATGTATATGTATGTGAGTAAATTAGTGTTTATAGCTGCTAATAATAACTAGTGTTGTTGTTATTGTTGGTTTCAATGATGTGGTTGCTTTTGATGCATTTTGCCCATACAGCGCCTAGTAACTTTTTGGCCACTTAAGCACAGGTAACATCTTGTTGTTAACTTATAATGCATACATATACTTCTGATCTATTTTATAGTAGACTCTCATAAATTAAAAAGCTGGAGAATATGAATATTTCAAAATTAATGTCACAATTTAATTGTATTGAATGTTTTACATATTTTATTTTAAGATATGATTTAATATAAAATACATGTTCCAAAAGGACGGACTGGCAGGCGACCCTAAATGTTTTTAAATTACATGTTTAATAGACTTTTACATAATGCACTTCTGCCTAAAACTTGTTGCTTTTAATTATAACAAACTTTTTTAACAGTTTTTTAATTACATTTTAGTTATAGACAAGTATTCATAATCATTAAACAATCACCACTTAAAATTTCGAGTAAAATTTGATTAAGTTCATTTAAAATTTCGAGTAAAACTTGATTAAGTTCATTTGGAAGCCAAAAGCTAAGAACTGGATCCAGTTCTGCCCAAACTAGTGAATAGAAATGATGTTCCAAGAAATACTGTACTGAAAATATAAAATATTGTAAAAACATGCAGAGTTTTTCGGTCATTATAGAAAAATGGGGATGAGTACACATATGCCAGTACATACAAATAATGACGCAGGGAGCCCTTTGTATTGCAGAAATATCAATATCAATTTAAAAAAAAAATTGTTTCCGAATAAATTATTGTATTAACGGACAGTCAATTTCATTATTATATAACCACCATTCCAATCGGTGAGACTTCAGTTTTGCCGATATATCGATATAAGTAGATGACATTTTACTGTCTTGAATTTTTTCATTTTATTGCTCAAATAATTAAATTTTTTATGAAGAGAAATGACACGTTAAAAACTAGAGCATATAATCAAAACAGAATAGTGAAGTTCTTTTTTCTCTTCCTCTTTCTTCTTTTGTGCTAAATCTTGTAATGATATATTTCGCTGTTTAATTATTTTTTTAACTTCCCGCTAAGAAAATTGGAGATTTTGAAGAAAATGGTTTTGAAAAATCTAGCTTTCACCAGGTGAAATTTCGACTTTTTGAGTTGCTATGAAGCTTTCCTGACTACTCCTGAAAATCCGTCACCGTATGTAAATATATGACCCTCTTATAACTTTTGAACGACTGAACCGAATCCAACCAAACTAGTTCTTCAAACTTAGATTTCCTGTGAATTGGAACCGGTTCAAACGGTACATTTTCGAAAATATAAAAAAAAAGAGAAAGTAGAAAAAAAAATGTTTAAGAGTATTTCTGCTACCTTTCCACGCTTAAACCGCTAAACCGATTTAAAAGAAATTGGCATAGAGATATTTTGAGATCCGAGGGATAACATATAGGATGGTTTTTGTTTTTGGAATGATCCTATGAGGAGGTGGCCGAAAATATATCTGGATATATGAAATTGTGAAATTGATGTCCATAAACATCATTGACATAACCTAAAAACTGGCTGAAGTTTCACATATATTTCATGGATAAAGTCGGCGGGTAAAATCAACGATTCCAGGATTGGACAATTGAAAGTTTTTTTGTTACATAAGAGTAACTTTTTGTAAAATATGCATTTAATTGTTGAAAAATTCATCATTCATATTATATTAACTGTAGAGAATATTTTAGGAATTTCTATTGAAAATTATACCGAATTTCATGTATTCATATAACTCACTTATACATAATCGTACAATATGTCTTGTCAACTATTTCAACCGTACGCACAGACACCAGCAAATTCATAAACTTCTCCTGTTATACATTTTAACAATTCATTTTTAATTTCTACATGTTATATTTTCAAACTTCATTATCATCAAAGTATGATGATTCATACACTGTAAAATGTCGTTAAATGGTTGGATGGATGGATGGTGGTTGTATCGTTACGTACATGTAGTGGAGTAGAGTTTTTGTTCTGTAAACCATATGGACTTTTTTCTGCTTGGTTGTACATTTTCTTTACTCTGTTTGAATGAAGTGGATCCAAATAGTACGTGCAGCAGCATAAAAATTAAAGTGTAATGATAAAAAAAAATATGTGCTACATACATAATAAATATGAATATGTATCGTCATATAAAACGAAAAACTTTCTTAACTACATCTTTTGTTTTGCAGGACTAGGAAAAACATTTTTTGTAACCATTCAAATGATAGTAAATTGCTGCTTTTATTTTCAATTGAACCGCAATATTTCATACATGTAGTGTTCTACAGTTTTAAACAAAAGCCGGTACTTAATGAGTTTAATGAAATACTCCTAATTCACATAAACGATGTTAAAACCTTGATCTTTAAAAGCATCTTCTACAATCCTTTTGCATTTTTATTATGATTTTTAAGTAATAAGTTTTTTTTTGCGTACGACTGGTTAATATTCTTTAAAAGTAGAAAAAGAAGAAAACATAATAGTAAGATCGAACATGAATGTAAAGAAAATTGCAAAAACATCAAGAAAAGAAAAATCATGATATTAAATTAATGGCTAATTGTTCCAAAATGTTTTTTTTTCACAGCAGAGCAGAACAGCTGCTTGCGAAAACCGCCACAATAGCATTCTCAGTGCTCTTATATTTGCTGTGGAATTTAGGCTAGTGGCGTTATCGGGAACGATTTTGACCAGGCCATCACTGTAAACGGCTAGCGCTTTAAGCCAACGTCTTTTGGCCACATGGAACATTCTGCACGAGCGATTTGACAGCATGGTCATCTCGCGCGGAGGTGATGTGATCTGTTCACCGCCATTGTGCGGTTTTACCTCTTTGGATTTTTTTCTTTTGAGTTTTTCTTTAGTGGCACAAACTACAACGGTCCTCTAAGCCAAGATAATCCATGTCCATCCTAAATAAATAAGATCTCTAATCTGGGGCCAAATTACGGTATTCGGTATCGATTGAAATTTTGTGTATGATTTGTATTGAAAATTCGATCGATATCGAATGCGGTAATTTGGCCCCTGTACAGTTTTATTCTGTTAATAACATTAATCTGTAATTACAATACGATCAAAACAACTGCTACACAATCGCATTGCGTTTACAATTCAGCAATATAAAGTTCTATTTCAATACTTTTCAGATGTACGTGTAAATAGACAACATTCGAACACTTTTTTCGATCTTATCATTTTCACGCGCATCTTATGTCTGTTTGGCCTATATTTCTCATTTGTATTGGCTGTGTTTTAAAAAATAAATCCAAAGTCGAAATATCATTATTGTTGCTCTATATATGCTTTTAATCGCACAGCCTCTAATTTTTTCATTATTATTAATTAGACTTCTCTGCAGCGAATACATTTTGGTTTTCCTTTGATTTTTTATTTTTCCCCGCATCTAACCCAAACAAAAATTTAATCAGGGGCGCAGTTGATAAAAGAGGAAAACTAAAGAAATATTGTATATATTGTTATATTATATATGTACATACATATGTACATACACAAGTAAGTGAGCATGTCTGTATGTACACACATGTATAAAAATAATACAAAAATTAAATAAACAGCATGACTGTTTTTTAGTGGAGAAAAAAACTTAATTACATTTTGTTTAAACCATAAACATTGATGACACAAACATTAAAGCGAAAAAAATTAATAAAATTAAACAAAAAAAAAAAAAGTACTGATAGCAAAACTACTAAGAAATATAAATTGAAAGCTAAAGCAAATTAGCTGTAAAACCAATTCCCTTAAAAGCAATTATTATTCATTGAATTATTATTTTATTTATTTCTTTGTAGCTTGATAATAAAATATATTAAACACTATACTACCGCCATACAGTATACGCAAAATGTCCAGTGAAGAAGATAAACCGCCAGCTCCACCCGTACGCCTGACCAGTAACCGCGGTGGTGATCGTGTTGGTGGCAGTCTTGCCTCTGTAATAGGCTCTGGCGATGGACCACCGGTGGATATGAGACCTTTACCAAAAGGTTTATTTTCATTATTATTCATTTGAAGACTTTATTTAATAACGTTTTCTTTCATGCAGAACCTGATGATCCAGATCGTAAAAAGAAAACGTTGAAAAATAAAATAAAAGGTTCCAAACCTTCACATCAAGACTCCAAACCTAATATTTCATACCCTACAAATTTCGAACATACGGTTCATGTAGGTTTCGATGCGGTCACGGGCGAATTTACGGTAAGTCATTTTCTTGTAATTTGATTATATTTCTACTCACGTTGAAATATTATTTAAGTTGCATTATTGCATTGGAATGTTTTTTTAACGATTTTATTTAATTCCCCCTTATGTTTGGATTTTAACCTTTAAATTAAATTTAAATTTTTAATTGAATTTGCTTTTTTTATTATTTAATTGAAGTCATATCTTTAAAAATAAAAAAATACTGGTTATAATTCCAATTAAATTTTGTCTTTGCTCGGATTGACTAAAATTTCGTTACATTAAAAGAGTTTAACTTGCAATCACTTTTAAATTTATTTAACCAAATTTATTGTGTCTACTTAATGCGAAGTTGGCTTGTAATGTACTCGTATTCTATTTCATGAAAATAAAGATTTTGTTCAATAATCGTATATGCTTAAAACAAATTCATCTTTTTGCAAGAATTTATCTGCACTTTATGCTGAAAATTGTTTTGATAATAGTCGATTAGGGAAATTTGCATATTTAAAAGAAAATATGTACTAAAATCCGAAAATATTTAAACAGCAAAAATTTTTAAAAATTCAATCGAATCGCACAATACATTTAAAAAAATAGAAAACCCGCTTTACATTACAAAAAAAAAATAAATAAATAAATCTAAATTGCAAAATAAATGAAAAATATAGAACTTATTCGAAATTGAAGATCATTCTCTCTACAGTTATTCATCTCTATTATGAATCACAAGAGGAATTTTCGTTTCCATGGAACTGGAAAAATGTTTTCATAAATCTCCCGGTATCAGTTCGCACTGAATGTTAGTAATATAACAAAGAAGATTAAAAAGAAATGTTAGTTTATTGCACTACTTAACTCTTGTGTAGTAAAATAATTCGATTACTTTTTGAAAACAAAAAAAAAATACAAAAAATTAAAGTGTGCACATTGCTTACAATTGGAACAACTATTTTATTACAAGAGAAGGAAAGCAAAATTCACCACTACGCCCTTCGAACGCCTAAAAAATCCGCAGGAAATCGACTTGTTCTACATTTTGTTGAGCAGTTATCCGTTTGTGTGTTATTAACGCATCTGGCCCATAAAATACATTTCGGTTTCCCACCTAAAATTAAGAGAATAAATCAAAACGGAACTAAAAAAATTTGCTGGAAAAAAAATCATTCACAATAACGGGAATTTTATTTTAGCATTTTCAAGATTGCAAATTTAGGGAAAGGAAAACAATTCTACGGAAAAACTATTCGTAATTGGGGTGATTCTAAATTTGTAGACAGACGGACCTAGAACTCTCATAAAATTTTTTTCTGTGCCTTTACAGCACTAATATAGAATTTATTGGCTCCTTTCGATAAATTTTTTAAATTCAAAATTTAGATAATAGAAATTAAAAGGAATGACTTAAAACCATAGCTTTCAAATTTAATTCTAGATGCTGTCTTCAAAGTTATAAAAAAGTAGTGTTTAAATTAAAAGAATATGATTTGATGAAAAGGATATCATTAGGAAATTAAAGGCAGTACAATTTAAAAAAGTAACAAATTAAACAAAATTGCATACAATTTCTTCAATTCCCACTATTGTGATTGATTGATTGATATGTTCACATAAAATGTTCATTCCCCAAGAAGAGAAGCTCATGGAAATGTTTATTCTCGCCCTCAATGCGTAGTGAATGTAAAACTGGAAGAAGATTAATTATGTGAATAAAGGATGAGAATATTTAAAGTTTACAAATGAAATTCAAAATAATTAGATTTAAGTTTTAGAATAATTGAAAAGTTTAAATAGCGCAAAAATTTTAGAATTGGTCATGTTTTATTACTATAAGTACGAATACAGCAACAGCGATTAACTCGTGCAGCGTTACAATAGTTGCTTAATTTTTTTCGCAGTTATAAAAGTCTTGTGATAAAAAGAGTTGAAAGAGTTTGCGGAACCCTCGACCGAAAACTGCGCTTGTCATTTTTCAAGTTAACAAGATTGCTAAATTACATGACAAAAAAGGTAGTGCATATCTATAGGAACAGTCGCGAAGCTGCTCTGGTTCAATTAAAATCAAGTGCAACCATACTACTGATCGTTACTCTCTTTCAAGAGTTTTGTGTCTCACTCGCCCTAGTCAATTTCAACATCGCAGACAACTGTATAGATTTACGGTTCTTCTGAGGAATTATTCCGTTAAACTACGTTGCTTCTTTCTCTGTCACGGCTTAGGTGGTGTATGGTCTGAGTCACCCCGTCGACATCCGTGCACCAATACTTTGAAAATTTACTTTTTACAGTATTTTTCAAGTAAATAAATAACATGTATGGGAAATTTATTTACGAAAGCCGTTTTGGGAACTGGGAAAAATTTCAAAAATTTTCATAAATGCAGTCCCTACTGCACTGCTGTTGCACATATACATATTTTTGTCACAATAATTTCAATTCCTACTTAAAAAATTTATTTACTCGAAAAGGAACTTTGAGCAGCAGTCTTCGAAGAATAGAAAAAAAACTTAACAAAATCGATTTCTTTATTTATATTCAGTGCATCAAACTGTAGTCATTATTTTAAATCTTGTATTTAAATACTCGTGTTTTGTTTTTAATTTAGAATCTAAATCTTGCAAATACGTTTAAATAAAATACACCTACACTGTACATCATGTTTGCATTTTACATAAGTTTACTTACGCATAAACAATATTATATATTGTACTCTTGTTATGTATCTACCCGTATGCTCCCAAGTATATAAATGCAAATCTTTTGTTAATGTTTCTACTCTGCTTTAAGGCTTATATTTTACAATTCATTTGCATTCGCATATAACTAACTGCCTTTTTACTAAATAAAACAAAAGAATATTCCTTACATTATAAATTCAAAAGCAACAAACAACAACTTTTTTATTTAAAATTAATTCAACAAAAAAAAAAAAACATACCAAACAAAACTTAAACAGAAACATTAAAAACAAGGATATTTCTTTGTTATTTGTATTTTATTTTTTAAATATTTTTTCTTTCTTGTTTATTTTTTTCAACAATTTTTCTCTCTACTATATTAACAAAAACTAAATAATTAAAAACAAATATATAAGCTGCCAATGAAAGTAAGTATTTGGTACTTGTTATACTCTCTCTCTCTCCCTTTTTCTCTTTATATAACCTTTCATCGTTTCCTGTCACATTTTACACACAGACTCATCCACACCTATGACATTCACCTTTTATAAATTTATTTCATTTGTGTAGTACATAAAATATACATATAATGTTTACTTGAGTACTACTAAATTTATAAGTTTTACGATTAATAATGAGTTTTTATTGTGTAAATACTTATTCATACATACGTAGTTTAATTTTCAACTCTAACCCCTCTCTAACCAACACACACGCACACTCACACACGCAACAATGATTACAATTCATCACATATACTTAAACACTGGTTAATTTATAAAACTTTTTCAAAAGGGTTTACATTTTGAAATGTTTTATAGCAAATACATATAAAATTGCCATAAAACATGTTTGCTCTTTTACAACTAAGTTTTATAATGATGGCAGTTTGCTTGTTACCGTGCTTATTAGGACTAAACGCTTTTTAGTAATTTTTTTTTTTTAATTTTAATTTGAAAATAAACTCTTTCAAACAAATGTGTATGTGTAGGGTATTCATTTCAATTAATCACATAATCGATTATTCACATAATCCATATATATGTTATTGAGCAATTAAGTAAGGAGTTAAGTTGTAATTTTTATTTTTCAGTAGTACACAGTTTATTAAAAACGAAAACGAAAAACAATTTTCCTTCATACAGTTTTTAGGGAATACAACGCCAAAGACTTGTGTTAAAATGATCGTATAAAATAACTATTTTAAAGTAACACCGGACGACCGGTAGTCGTAATTCGACCACTTGAGATTTTTCTTTTAATTAGGGCAACTGAAATTAAAAAATAAAAATAATAATAAATGGCTATATATTTCCATTTACTCGTTACAAAAAAAAAACATATTTTATAAGAACATCAAATGGAAATTGTTCTCCTTCTACCAGCCAATGAAATAAATTACGCACAGCCATATGAATGCGTTTTCATGTACATGAGGAATGAAAAAAGAAAATATAAAGTTGCTCTTGTTTTGAAGCAAAGCTGTTTTTATGCTAATGTATTAAAACAATATATATTATATTGTGCATATCTACACAAAAATATCTTTCAAGCCATGTATATTTCATTAATATTTTTGGATCATGAAATATTTAAAAGTGTACCACCAAAAATCTGTGGCGTATTTATATATAATATTTGATTGAAATAATTACCAAACTTGTTACTAATTAGTTTTAGTTAAGTGATTTCTCTTTTTTTATATTACAAAATTGTTTTCGCTCTTGTGCGTACTTTCAATTTGTTTGATATCAATTTATAAATTTACTTTTGATCGCGATAATCCTTCCTTCTATTTCATTATGTATCAATTTAATATAATTTAATAAGATCATAAGTATATGTATATAGTGATTGGATATATCGAAAGAAAGTTCCTCTTGTCAAATTATCAAATGTGATTTTGTTTTAAATGTAAATTGTACGAATGCAAGTTTCTTTCCGTATACTGCCCAAAATATGTACATTTATATATTCGCTCCTATTATGAATGACGACATCGACGCCGTATTAAGACGACAGCAAATAATTGTCGCTTGTCCACTCTTTTTCGACAGCAACTGACTACTATTGACATGTTCTATCGATATTATATGCCCTAGAGAATGCTAAGAAATTGTCAAGAGTAATTAATTGTTATAGACAACTTGCAGACAAGTGATAATTTTTTAGTGTCGAGCCGATGTGACGTCGATGTCGCCATTCATAATAAGGGTGATTATTTTACTACCTATTTCTCATTGGCCAATGAATTCTTTCTTTCGTATAAATACATTTGAAACAAAAACAATATATAAAATTTTGTTTTTATTTTAAATATACATATTTGTACGAAAGAAAGAATTCATTCGACAATGAGAAATAGGCAGTTAAATTCCATTATTATGGCAATATACATTCTTACATGTTTGCAATGGGTACAATTTATAAAATTTGTAAAAATTGGTTTTTAAAACGTCTCCAAAAATGCCTTCGAAGGAAGATAAAATTTTTTTTATGAGTTTTTCGAATAATCTTTACTTTACTCTTTTATAAATTGGTCAAACTTTATTTGATTTATACAGGGTCCGCCAAATAACTTTTTTCTTTTTTTGAAAATGCTATAAAAAAAACTACTGAATATTTTCTCAAATTTCTTTTTTTATTTGAAAGTACAATCCTTCCGGTTAAAAATGGAAAATAAATTTAAAAACAAATTTCGAACAATTAGCCTATGAATCTTAATTCAATTTAATATAGGAAAATAATTTCATTCAAATGACTGCCTCGGCTGGCCATGCAGTAGCCTACACGATCGGTCCAATTTTTAAGCACATTATCGATTGTGTGCAGCTGTATTTCACCAATGGCTTCACGATTATTGTCCTTTAAAGCGTCAATTGTCGGCGTAACACTTATCTTTGACGGCACCCCACAAGTAATAGTCCAACGGTGTCAAATCGCAGCTCCGATGTGGCCAAACGACATCAGCTCTGCGGCTGATAATGCGATCTTCAAAAACAGGCCGCAAAACATCGAGTGTAACTTCGGCTCTGTAGCACGTAGCGCCGTCCTGTTGAAACTAAATGTTGCCAATATCCTTCTCTTCAATTTTTGTGAACAAAAATTCGTTCAACATGGCCCGATAACGATTGCCATTGACAGTAACGGCCACTCCTTGCTCATTTTCGAAGAAAAATGGCCCAATTATGCCTCTGAACTAAAATCCGCACCAAACAGTGACTCGTTTTGGGTGAGTCGGCTTTTCAATGTATGCGTGCGGGTTTTCTGTGCCCCAAATGCGACAATTTTGCTTGTTTACATACCCGCCAAGATCAAAATGGGCTTCATCTGAAAAGATGATTTTTTTTTATGCAAAATCGGCATCTTCTGTTAGTCGATCGCAGGCCCACTTTCACAGCGTTGTTAAAGCGTATTCACAAGGAAGGATAAAACTAATTATCTGTCAAATCAGACATGAACAAAGTGTTACCATTCACGAAATAAGCACTAGTTGGGAAAAAAACGTTAGATGGCGAACACTTTATTATCCAATTAATGGGATAAAAATGATTACAGGGAGTACCCTATTATATATGTTTGCAAAGGTGAAAGTCGTTTTATTTTACAGGAGGCACAAAAAAAATGCAACATTATATTTCTTTAATATTCTTAAATCTCTAGACCTTATATATAACTTCAATTTGTCATTTTTCATGACTAAAAATCACAGGTTGGTACATTTGATCTATTATATCCTGAATATTTTTATGCGATCTTGCATAACGTAGTGAATTTGGGAAAAAATTATAAGTAAATAAATATATATTTGGGAAAAACGAAAATTATTAAATTTAATTAAAATGAATACGCTAATTGATTGTAACGTGTTTTTAATTCAGAAAGACGTCATAAATATTGCAAACTCTAGTTTTTATGTTGGATAATTAAATTAATGTTGAGTTTGAATTAAAAACACTCTTTGAACAATTAGCATATCAATCTTTAAATTAAATTTAATATAGCAGAAAATACACATTATTTTTTGAACAGGCTTCGTATATAGTCGAGAGTATACATATACAGTAAAAGCTTAATAATCCGGATAATTGATTTGCAGACCATGATCTGGATTATCAAATTATCCGTATAAAAATTTAAAAACATATTTTTGCATTAAATAATGCTTTCAAAACACATATCGAATGATATATTAGGTGTGTTTCTTTACTTTTTGGGTAAAGTTCGGTAAAATGAGAGCTAACTATAAATTCTATCAATAAAAGAAAAAAATGTGCAAAAGTACGGCAACGCGAAAAACCAAAACTATTGTATGTCAAAATTATTAAATAAAAACTTGCATGTAGTATATACATACATACTTACTTACGTATGTTTTACTTACATGTTGCAGCGTATCTATAATATTTTCTTTCTTAATTTTATGTAAAAACTTATAAAACTTTGTTCGCCAGAAGTTTTTAAATCTTTTTTGCAACAACTTTCCAATTTTTTTATGTTTTTTTGTCAATTTAATTTTTCTTTGATGTTGTTTATTTTTCAAACAGCTGTTTGTTTATTTACTTGCCCAAACTAGCCCGAAGAAAAAGTACGGGCTGTTTCGTGCAAGAAGAAGAAGAAAATTACTCTCTCAAAATGTCTCTCATTTGCCCAATTTTCGAGTACGGGAACGCTTTTCGGTAAGATTGGGATCCCGCGGGCGCCCAATTTAGAGTAAAGAAACACACCTATTGAGAGAATTTATAGTTAGCTCTCATTTTACCGAACTTTACCCAAAAAGTAAAGAAACACACCTATTATTAACAAAAACCGAGAAGAAAAACACAAGAAAAAAATGTCTATGTTTTAGGAAAAAAAATTGTTTGCTTATGCAGCAGAAAAAAAGATAAACATGTATGTGCTGTGAATCGCACGATTGTCGAATCACATGCGACTTGGAAAACGCCAGTTTCTTTTGAACGATTTTGTGCGATTGCGAGCTCCAGCACACCAATTTTGTGACTTCAAATCGAAAACGCTTTATTTCATGCGATAAGCGATTTCCATCACATGGCCGAATATATGTTTTTTGGGGTGACAATTAATAGAGATTGACACGACACAATATTTTGTGTACCATCCGTATAATAAAGTTGGAATCAATCTGGATTATACAATAGACAATATAATGAACAACAACATCCGGATTAGAGAATAATCCGGACTAGCGATGTCCGGATTAACAAGTTTTCACTGTACTTAGATTTCTAAACTCGGCTTTTGTATTTAGCGTTATAATCCTATCCATGGAGAACATAGAAATTATTTAAATTTTGAAATATACCAGGATATACAATCTATCAAACACCTAATAAACATTATGGATTACGCTAATATAAATTTGTCTTAATAAAGTTTCCGTAAAACTTTTAAAAACTCAAACTAATAATTGATCTGTATTATTCTGTTTTGTAAATGATTAATATTTTTATTATTTTATTTTATAAAAATATTAAATTAAATAAATGTATTCGAGTGTTTGATACTAGATATTGATATTTGATTTTAAGCTGTAGCCGCCAACAACTCCATCTGTGTTGCCATTTCTTTAATTGCATTTAACAAAAAATTATTTTAAGAAAATTGTTCATTTGTAAAATATGTATATACACATGTATATATTTATTATTGTTTCCATAAATGGTTATAGAAAGTGTACATATGTACGCGTATTTAATTATTTACGTAGTAGTCATTCATTTATTTATTTATTTTTATGGACATTGAAGATTATTTCTATACAAAGGTGTAGTTTTATTTTAAGCTTTGTGTTAGAGCAAGCGTACGAGCGGATATCATATTCTTATTCTTATAATAGTAACGTTCCCTTTCAATCATATTGTATTTATTTCAACTGAATTTTGTCAACCAATAGTTTTCATAATTGTATTTAAAAATCGCATATATTTTTGTAAATCTTTATAGGGTATGCCGGAAGCCTGGGCACGTTTGCTTATGAACTCAAACATAAGCAAACAAGAGCAAAAGAAAAATCCACAGGCTGTATTAGATGTCCTGAAATGGTTTGATAACACAACCAAACAGAGGCCAAGTTCCAAATACATGACAAATGCCATAACAACACATTCGGGTAAGACTCTTTGTAAATACTTGAATACTAAAAAAAAAAACATTCTGACATGATATGTGGCCTTGGACGTATAGGTTCATCCTTGAGTCGTGTGAGCAGCAGCAGTCCCAGTAGTACACCTACCGATTCTGAGCTACATGGATCCAATAGCGGTGGCAATTTAATTGGTGTTAATATTGGCAGTTTAACTATTGGTGGTGGTTCCAATTCCAACAATATTGGCTTAAACAATTCATCTGGTCTTGTATGTAGTGGCCTAGGCAATCATCAACTTCATACACCTCATCATGTTCAGCAGCAGCTTCACCAACATTCTCATCTTCATCAGCAACAACAACAACATCAGCAGCAGCAGCAACATGGTCAACAACAACATCAACCTGCTACAATTAGTCAATCGCATTCTTATAATTTCGGTGGCAATACCGCATCATCTTCCTCACAACATTCGTCAGCCAATGAGGACGATATACTCGGCACTCCACAACCACCACCACCACCTATAGCCTCACGTCCCGAACGTACGAAATCAATCTATACTCGTCCCATTGAAGATGTTGTGCAACCTGCTGTAGCTCCCGTATTACCACCGCCAACAGCAGCACCTGCCACCACACCAACAACACCGCAACACAATAACGTGGCTCAGCCACAATTCAAGACGCCAACGCATGTGGCCACATCTCCTTTAGATAAAAATAAAAATAATGCAAGTAAGTTGAAAATCTATTGGTTCTTTTATGAATTTATGTTCTCTACAGGTACAGTTTTTTACATAATATGTATTACAAATAATTTTATATGGAACAACAAATAATAAATAGTTCGATTACGGCTGAAAACTAATTTTCCTGATGAGGTTCTTAAAATGGCATTATAGCTAGTACAAAAGCATGAGTTTATATTAATTATTTGTTGTTCCTAAAAAATTAACTTATGTAACGTGTTTGAGCGAATTCATAAACCAAAAGCTAGGGACTGTCAAAGTTATCACTGTTACCTTTTTGCCGAAGCTTTTGTGACTATGTTGCACGCTATTGGACAATAACCCAGTGAAAAGAGCTAGTTTAGCGACAGGACGACTTTTTCCTTTATATTAAACTAACTAATTTAACATCCGTTTAAATTGAACAACATATATTTACAGCTGGCGAATTCGCTACTACTGCTGTCATATGTAGTTCTTAATTACTGAGAAAATAAAAAGCACGTTATTTTTTAAAAACCTACTCATAAACTTAGCTAAGCATTATCTTACTAACAACTGCCTTTTCATTTGGGTCCATAGTTTTTAATTAACTTACAACTGCTGCTGCTTAAACTTAAAGTATGTTTTAATAAAGATTGACTAGTTAATAACTGATTTAACATAAACAATTTTCTATGCCTAGTCAAATATCGCTATGTTCCGCATTTATTTAAATTTCACATTTGAATATGTATTGAACATGCTCCTAGTAAAAGTGGTAATGATGTAAAGTCCAGTGTCGTAAGCGGGAAAAAGCTTTATATTTATTACAAATATATATTAATCAATGATGGTCTTTTAATTAAAAATACTTTAATAATCAAATTCCAACAGTACCACACCAAAAAAATTCTGTAACCTTTTAACAAAACAAATAGTTTAAATGTACGAGTATTGAAAATTAACTATTTTATGTGGAATATAATTCTGAATTCTGAAATTTAGCTAAAAATACCACCGAATTCTTTATTTGTATGTACATACATATGTAGCTTAAAAGTGTTATACGTACCGCTGCTTTTGGTTTGTGTCTTCACTTAAATCAATCACAATAGAATTTTATTACATACTAACAAGCTACAATCAATCTTATATTATTCAATAAAATCTTTAAATTTTTCGTATGTTATATATTTTATTCATTGCTAAATTAACAACTGCTAACTAACGCTAATGAAAAAAAAATAAATAAATTAAATAAATAAAATAAATAAATGATAACAAAACAACCACTGCTACTGCAGCAGCTGGATATGAGGCTGAACTAACTGTAGCTTCCCAAACTGACACTACTACTAATCTACTAATGAGTACTACTACTACTTATAATTCTGCTACTGCAGCTCTTAGTGCAGCTCCTAGTACTAGTAATCAATTTCAATTTATTGATTGCAATGCTACAACGACAACAACTACTAATCATGATTCTTCTGCTTCCTCCTTTTCATCGTTCCCTTCATATCATGATGATATGACAACTTTGCCACCAATTTATTGTCCCTCATCATCTTCCTCGTATTTGGAATCAATTGCGATGCCAACACCACCATTGCCCACACCTACTGCTACGACAATACCACAAACAATGGATACGGGTGCATCGTCTGATACTATTGCTTTACCGATTATGGATGTTCCTACTGTGACAACCATAACACCGGCAACGCCCGATGATAACATTGAATCTGCTATAATCACTGCATCGACTGTGGCCACAGACGTGTATACGCATGATACAAACACTAATAATCTGAATGCATCGCCTGTTTCTGGAGCTAATGCTACTGCAGCATCGTCCAATGCGACATCACCCCCCCAAGCGGCAACAACTGGTGCTGCCACTACCACTACAACACCCACTACAACTACGACAACGCAACAACGATCAGGCGCTACGAAAAAAAAGAAAATGTCTGATGAAGAGATTCTCGAGAAGTTGCGCACCATTGTCTCGGTGGGCGATCCAAATCGTAAATACACGAAAATGGAAAAAATTGGCCAGGGTGCTTCGGGTACGGTTTATACAGCTATTGAATCTTCCACTGGCATGGAAGTGGCAATTAAACAAATGAATCTGTCGCAGCAACCTAAAAAGGAACTGATCATCAATGAAATACTCGTAATGCGGGAAAATAAGCATCCAAATGTTGTCAATTACTTAGACAGTTATTTAGTGTCGGAAGAACTGTGGGTTGTTATGGAATATTTACCCGGTGGCTCCTTAACTGATGTTGTAACCGAAACCTGTATGGACGAAGGCCAAATAGCGGCTGTATGTCGTGAAGTCTTACAAGCTTTGGAATTTTTACACTCCAATCAAGTCATACATCGTGACATTAAAAGTGATAATATTTTATTGGGACTGGATGGTTCAGTTAAATTAACTGATTTTGGTTTCTGCGCTCAAATATCACCAGAGCAATCGAAACGCACAACAATGGTGGGCACACCGTATTGGATGGCACCCGAAGTTGTTACTCGTAAACAGTATGGACCTAAGGTATGATGATCAAAATATCTTATTGATGTACATATATGTATGTCACTTACACAAACATGAACTGAGAATATTTGATTTGCATTACACTGTGTTAGAACTGAACTCATGACCGGTAGCTAAAAGTTGCTAAGAAAAGAATTACAGCAGTTATGCACTACTGCCACTAGTGTAATGCTATTGATTTTCATTTAAATACATATACACATGTGATTTTTCTTTATTCAGGCATAACTTCTAAATGCATTAATTCTGTTATTAAAGATATTGACAACCACAATTTAAATTTTAAAACTATGTATATACATAATTTGCATATGGGCATTTCCAGGGTCACGAACGTACATTCGTACGTTTTTGATGTACAAAGAATATAGAAAACTAAACTTTTCCTAGAACTTTTTTTGCGATTCGATAGCATTTTGGTAGCTCTATGTTTAGTGCAAAAGATGGATTTCATCAAATTTAAGTTTTCATAATAATAGTTATAAACATGTGGTCACGAACGTACGCAAAATAGAAGTCCACTTTGGCTGACAGTGGTGAAATATAAAAATCTGCAAAAATGGAATGGAATATTCAAGAGTGATTAATTTATTTTAAAAGTGTATTAATGTAGGTGTCTATCCTGTATTTAGACTATAAAATATCTCTATTGGTTTTTGTTTAAATGGCTTAAGTACCGGTCGCGAATGTATGATTTTTCCATATGTTGTTTTTATTATTATCGCCATGCATTTTCCCATAAATATCTTCACATTTCCTAACAAAAGACTTAATACTCAATTTATAGTGTGTAGCAACTTATAACAAGAAATAGACTATTTTATTTAATATGAAATAATGAAATTTTAACAATATTTATGAAAAAATTTTTTTTTGGTTGACTATCCGGAGGAAATGCCATATATGCAAAAAAAAACATTAATTCAAACTTTATCAAAACTGGAAATATCTAAATGAGCGATAAGTTAATCATGATTTTAATTATAAAAGCCCTAGTCATAATATTAAAAAAAACACGGCCAATGTTGCCCAAAATTGGATAAATTTTTCATGAATATTCTCGAGTCGTCTTTTTCCTTTGACTTTAGTACTTTATGAATAGAACAGCTTTAAACGTGTTTATTTGATTGAATTTAAAAAAATGTTTTAGGTTGATTTATGGTCTCTTGGTATTATGGCCATTGAAATGGTTGAAGGTGAACCCCCCTATCTTAATGAGAATCCATTAAAAGCCTTGTACCTCATTGCTACTAATGGCAAACCTGAGATTAAAGAGAAAGAAAAACTCTCGCCAGTATTTCAAGATTTTCTCGATCAATGTCTAGAAGTTGAAGTTGATCGTCGTGCTAGTGCAATGGAATTGCTTAAGGTAAATGTTGAAAAACAAATCTAATTAATAAAGATTAATTTTTGAAATATTTATAGCATCCATTCTTAAAATTGGCCCGTCCATTGGCCAGTTTAACTCCGCTTATTATGGCGGCTAAAGAGGCCACCAAAAATAACTGATTAAAGCTACAACATCATTGATTTATGTTGAAATTATTTTCTTAAATCTATTGTTTTACTCGTATTTCAAAAGCAAACAAAAATTATTTATAAAATAAATATTTTAAATTTTCTTATTAACACTATGATTATTATAATTATTATTATTTTGATGATAATATTAAAAAAGCAAAAACAATAAGGAAACAACAACAGCAACAAAAACATTTAAATTATACACATACAATATATATTTACGTATAATTATTATATATAGATCGTATATACAATAAACAAAACAACATTATTATAGAAATAGTTATCAATAAAAAAAATAATTATATTAAATGCAAAAAAAAACAAACATAAATCATCTTTATATTAAACATAAAAACAAAAAACATTTATTAAATATTATTAAAATTAAATTTAACGAGAGAGACAGAACCGAAAACAACAAAATAAATAATTACTTTAATTATAATATATATTTATAGTTACATATACATTAAAAAAATAGTAATTCTAAAAAAAATTAAGCAAAAAGGCGTTAAACACCATATATTTAAAACAAATAATAAAAAATGTAACAAAATAAACAATAGAACATTCTGAGTAAAATTCAATAACCGAACTTCTCTTGGTCCTTGTCTACACCCTTTTTATTTCCTTACTGTGTTTACAACGCTTCAGTTACTTTTCAAATGTCCAACTAACATTCTTATGAGATTAAAAGTAATATTGGTTCCGAACTATAGAAAAAAATTGAATTCTAAACTTCAAACGGGACTAAAACTTCCAGGGAGCCTTTTTGTTGTACAGAGATTTAGACTTTGACATTCAATATTACACATATTTATTTATTAACTTGGTTTTTAAGCAAAGAAAAAGTACCGTTTTGAGATTGTAACAATAAGTGGAATAGAAAATAAAATGGCTCTAACAAGAGATATACTTCGAATACTTCGTCAGCGCTGGCTGACTGATAAGGCGATTTCAAACTAACTTTAAGTGAAACCAAAAACCATAAATAAAATATTAAAACTAAAAATCGTGCTATTTACACATCGCAAGAATTGTATTTTTATACTAATCAATTTAATGAACATTGCGGTGGGTTTTTATTATTTTAAATTTGTGGTCCCTCTCATTATACTGTTCCATGGTCGTCGTCATTTTTATTGTGTTTATATCGTTAAAATACTCTCAGTATCATTTTAGCTCCCTGTTGCCACTATGGGAGAACATGCTCACAAACATTGTACACTACTGAACACGTAAATAACGTTTTCATTAGCCGTGGCATTGCTCGGGTAAAAATTTAAATCAGAGTACTTGTATGACAAAATTGTTTTAAACATTGAAATATGTATTATATCCCATTTTCGTCATCAACATCGTTGCAAGTGTGATATAGCAAATGGGTCGAAGAAATTTTCAGAAACAATTTAATTTCATACCACTTTACACTCAAATTGGCTGCCCTGGCCATCTAATTGACAAAATTTTATGTAAAAAATCGTTTTAGTTTAATGTGAAAAGTAACAGCCGTAGCCAATATACATATTTAATAAGTTTTTTTTTAATTTGAGTAACTTCACGTTCCAAAATTATGATTATATTGCATTTTAGATGTAGGAATACAGTTCGATATAAATTTGACTTGATTTGCTGCTGAGATAAAATTTGTTTTATTTTTCTCTTTATCTTCACTATTCATTTATCTATTATTGTCCATGCTCTTAACGGCATTCTTTTGCTTCTCCTTATGTGTAATTTGTGATGGAGAACTGTATAAGTTCATTCACAATAGCATGGAAATATCATGAAATAACAAAAAAAAAAGGTATTAATTTTATGACAAAAACAAAATTTTGAAAATATCATCGTTGTTATGTATATTTTTCTCAGCAGTGATAAGCTTGTTCCAACGCTAATTTTAAAATATTAAAAAATTTACTCATACACGCAAAATACTATATTTTTCATATGAATTATTTTGTTTTTCATGTTTGTTTATATTTATTATACTTATGTATATCACAGAATTTATTTTTTTAAGTTAAAATGATTTTTTACCACATCAACTTATTTAATTGTAACAAAAAAAATTAAAAGTAATATAATGAGCATTTTAAATGCTTTCATTTTCACTTTAATGACAATTATTTTTTATATTATTTTAATTTGAGACTAAAAATTAATAAAAGAAAACTATAAATAAAATTAAAAATACATATTTATTTGCCGGGAATTATAATATAAATGTGCTGATTTACATTTTGGGGGTTGTTTGGTTATTTCATAATCACATTTGCTTCTAAAAATAATGGTTCGCTTCGAGAAATCTTTTTACTTTACTGATGTAAACAAAGAATTGGCGCTGCAAAGCGAAAGTATCGGCAAGTCGCACCAATTCGAAGGAGATTATGTGGAGAATAACAAGGTGGTTTATCTTTATGATCAATTTTTCATACTATTTAATTAATTTTAATAGTTCTACAAAACAACTGCTTAATTCCGAAGCCTTGCTGCATTGTATGCAGTTGCATTTCAAAAAATGTTAAGAAAAAAATTCACAAAAGTATTTTGCAGGTAGTTTGTTTTTAGAAATATGGTTTGAATTTTTTTTGTTGGATTCACATTTGTTTCGGACATAGTTATTGTTCCAACAGATTCATTTTTACGATACACTCGTTTTGAAAACATTTTCTGGAAATTCAAATCTGCATATCGCTTTGATTTCTATGTGTCAAATTGTTGTATATATTTGAAATTATTAATATTTCACTGATGGACATTGAAATGCGAAAAAATTATTATTATTAGTAAAGTACATATCGCTCATTCAATAAAAACCAACTAAGAATCTGAATTAAATAACTTGAAAAAGTCATTTGTTTTGCCCAAAAAGTGTTAGTTGCATTACTAACAAACTTTACAGTAGATTATATTGAGTAGCTATATATTAAAAACAACTAATATGAATTTAAAATAAATTATATGCACAATTTAATATTACAATTCTACTTCTAACTGAAAAAGTAAAAATATTAGCAACTCATTACAATTCAAGCTGAGAGTTTTCTGTACAAAATATTCTCTCACTGAGAGATAATCTAAACTTCATGGGTTAATTCACCTTAAGGTTTGACCGTGAATTTTAAAAAATTCGATGTAAATAGATATATTTATATTTTTTATAAATACCGTTATTGGACTTTAAAATAATCTTTAATGTACCCTTTTGCCATCAAATTTTGCAAAATATTAAAATTCGTGTTTGATTTTAGGACTGTTTGCTAAATATTCAGTTTATTTATACATTTTCTTGCGAAATCGGATTGGAAACGGAATTCCAATTATGGATAAATTCATGAAAGTATAACGAATTGGATTTGTTGGAAATATTTATTTTCGCCCAATTTTTTTTGCAATCAATTTGTTCGTCGAAGAAACGCACAGAAATGCATGCGTTACTTTGCCTTTAAAAAGGTTTAGCACGTACAAAATTTTATAAAAAAGCATAAAAATTTTTCGAATTTTATTTTTGTATACATACATATAAATTTCAAGAACTCACATTTAATTTACACAATTATGGCCCAAGTCTTCTAGAAGTACTCGTACATACAATGCAACAACTGTTGGTTTATCACCTACATAGATTCTGAAAATCACATGTGATTTCAAAGTCAATGTCTTTGAATACAATTTCTGAAGAAGTAGAATAAATCACAAGCAATCTAATTTGTACCGATTTAAAGGTTGGCCGAACATTTTTTTAAAAAAGTAAGCTTTTAGTAAACTCATAAATTATGTTACTGTACAGTGATCTTGAAATGTGCATGGAGACTAAAAAAACTTTTTTTTCATTTCCAAGCTATTATTTTAAATTAGTTTGCCTTAAATTGGGAATTCCATAGCTTTTAAGAATGTAAATTTTAGTGAAATGCCAAAACCAGAGGGGACAAATTTGATTTTTCGATTTCGCAAGTAGTCATGCTGTGGAACAAACAAAACTTCAGAATTTGTTTTTATTTTAAATGTTATTTGTATTGTCAAACCACATACATACAGTATGTATGTATGTACATTACATAAGCGAAGAGCAAAAATGACATCAGGTATGTGATGCAAAACGATTGTTTTGAAACCCTCAACTAATTTGGAGCTAGTGCTATGTTACTGACATAAGCTACATATATGTATAATATAACAATGAAAAAAATGTATCAGAGAAGATGGAAATACATAGATATTAAAAACAAATTTTAAAATTATTAAAACAAACAACTATGTATTGCAAACACATGCACCTTTTATCGTTTTCAATTTTTGTGTCTTAAGCGCTTTCCATCACATACCTGAATAGGAAATAGGGCGATAAGAAAATTAAATGTAAAATAATAAAAACCCTAGAAAAATATTTAAATTCAGTTGTTTTATTTTTTGCTTTGTTCCTACAACTCAAAATTGTAGACATTTTCTCACGAAGATGTTAAATAATGTTTAATACCTTAATTAATAGATCTTCAGGAATTTTTAATAAAATCTAGACCTACCACCAGGTAAAGACTACTAAAAATTTAGGGAACACTTGATCTGAAATTAGTGCAAAGAATTTTTATATTTCGTCCTTTTACTCTACACCTCTTTGTTCGCCAAATTAGTTTATAAAACAATTCACTACAAAAGGAACGCTAAATGGAATATATAAAAATTTTTTATAGGTTTTTTATATAAAAGAATAAAGTCGATGTTTTTATTTCAAAATTTGAACAAGTAATTCATACTGTTTGGCCATTTTCAACAATCTTCCTTTTATACTTACGTTTTTACTGTTTTCTACAGATATTATAATATTTACTGTTTTTCAAAGACAATTTAGCAGTTTATTCATATTAAATATTTTAATATATATTCTAATAAAACCTCCAATTTACATTTATTGTTTGCAATAACCAGTTTTCGTTTTACGATTCAAAAACTTATACAAATACAAGATGCGCTTTTGTAAATGTTTCCATTTGGTTGGTCGGGCGATTGGAGCAACAGTATGCGCCAACATCTTACGCTTTCGCAACAAAACTTGATATTCATTACCAGATACACCACGCATCCAGGAAGGTACAGAATACAAAACTCTAGTGGGGTGTAGACGGTCGTTTCCTAAAATGTCAATATAATCATTTTGACCAAACAAAGCACGTTTCGCAACCCAAGGGTTTTTTGGGCGATATTCGGGCATGGGCAATTTCTGTCCATTGTCTAAATGTGGCAACAAACCGCGTTGTAAGATATGATCCTTGTATCCATAACGGCGTACAAGGGGACCCTTTGCTCTTTTTTCGGCAAATGAAATCTGTCTTACGGCACATGGTGTAACATTAATTGTTCTCGATTTGCATACTTTCTGAATGATACTGATAGTACTTCTGAAAGAATTTGTTAGCAGAGACATGCTTTAGATTTTTTGTATTGTTAGTTATTTTATTATCCTTATAATTTATATTATCCTTATAATATTAAATTGAAACCAAAAGGATGGTCGAATGAAAAATAACTTTAATAATTCACAATATTCAACAGCTGTGACACGGTACATTTACACTACAGCATTGTTTAGTGCTACCAAGTTGCATATATATTCAATAGTAACAGCTTGAATAATCACAATAGATGAAATTTGTGGAATAGTGGTAATTAGATAATTTTGAAAGCTACTGTTACTTTACGTATTTCAACCCGAGCTTAAAGCAAACACGACACTGCCTATTTCAATGCAGCAATAAAACAATTTACTGCACATATATATAATTTAAAGCCTGACTTCAAAATTAATCACAAACCAAAGAAGTCGTAACTATCGGCATCGTGCATACTAAGTGTGATATCCATTTACGTGTAATGCAAATTTAAAAGACGGTCGCTTAATTTCCTAAGTAGAATACCTTGCTATACATAAGTAAACCACAAGACCGTGCATGGTTCATAAAGGAATTTGTGACGTAAATACTGGGAATAACATGAATAGGTTACAACGCATGTTAGCAAAGCGGACAGAGGATCTTATCGTTTTCAGGTCTTATATGTAAATCAAAATGTATACTACACGTTATATTTTAAAAGTGCCCAAGTGTTAAAATTAATTTATTTATATTTTTCAATGCATTTGTGAAATATTGTATTTCTTTATAATGTGTAAAGTTGCATAAATATGAAAATCATAATTCATAAATAAATCAGATTTATAATTTTGAAACAAAATATATACATATGTATGAATTATTTGTAATTATGCCTAGTCATTTATAATTATGATAATATGAATTAATAAAAAAAATTAATTTTGTAGGGATTGTTTATATAAAATAAAAACACAATAAATTAATGCATTGCAGGCCAAGCATACTAGAGGGGAATAGTGAAGAAATTAATGTTTTTCAAATATTGATATATTAAAATTCGCTAGCACGATTCATTTCGTACGGCGTGTAGCATCTGAAGCCGTAGGTGGTGGGGGTGGTCCTCGCTTGTGTAATTCCTCCAAATAGTTGACAACAATAGCGGTACGTTCTTCATTTAAATGTTCCAATATTAAATATCTGTAATAAAGTTTAAATTACGTGAATAATAAATTCATTGGGTTGCAAAATTTCTTTATACCTTTTATCCATTTTAAGAATATCTTGTATATCTTTAAGATGATTTGGATTTTCTTTGTATAGTTCATGACTTTTGTGTGTTATAAGTTTACATTCTTTGAGCAATTCCTTAAGGGCACCCTTGGCTGACAAAGTTTTATCTACTACATAATCCCTGAATTCACGCTCACACTTTTCTGAATTATTATATTTCAAATAACGTGGATCTTCTTTGATAAGTTTTTTAATATCTTTCCAAGAAGTAGTCAATTCCAATGTTGTAATTTCGTCCAACATTTCACGGAATTTCTCACGTTTTTTCTTCATTAAATTATCAATATGTTCATTGAAAATTCTGTTGGCGTTAAATTAAGAGAAAAATATGTATTTAAAGTGCTAAGAAAAACATATTTAAACCAACCTTTCACGTTCATCACGGTCTAGATATTCCACTAGTTCCCAGCGATGGTCCTTGCGCAGTTGACGCTTTACTTCTTTCCAGGTGAGATCGGCATTACGTACTAAATCTGTAAGTAAAGCATTAAAATGTCCGACAGCCTCTTCACGCTTGTGGAGTTCACGTTCCTTATCGCGATCGCGCAAATGTCCAGCTAGTGTTCTTTGAACTTCTTTTTCTCTTTCACGTATACTTTGTTCGGCTCTCAATTGACGGTCACGCTCCTTTTGCAAACGTTCTGCTTCTTGTTCCTGCTCACTACCAGAATGTTCTTCCTCTGTATGCTGTTCGCCCTCCTCCTACAAATACACACAAATTGATATGATCGTATTAAAATGTATACTCTACCGTACTTTAATTCTAAATAAAAGCTCACATAATCATCATTTTTCTTTTTCTCATCCTTATCTTTGCTGCTCTTGTCCTTATCTTTATCTCCTCTGTCTTTCCTGTCTTTGTCTTTTTCTTTGTGATCCTTATCCTTACCATCTCTATCCGACCGCTCCTTGTCTCGGCTACGGCTACGATCTCTGCGCTCTTTTTCACGGCGATCACTTTTACGTTCCGATTTTCTTTCCAACTCTTCACGTTCCCGCTCCTTCTTACGATCACGGTCCTTGCGTCTCTTCTCATCTTTCTGCATACGCATGTAATCATGGAAATAATCCTCCCGATACAATGAATTTTCCACAGCACGATAACGCGAGTCCGACTCAAACTTCTTTTTGACTTCATGCCAGCGGCAATGGCGATCTAGAGAATCACTGCGTTCACGTAACATTTCAATGAAATCTTTGCGTATCTGTTTAATGGAGCAACCAAGAGTGGCATCCAATACAAAGACAAATTTAAATAAAAGGGAGAGAAAGAGAAAAATACAAAAATGTTTAGTGCTATTTTTTCAAATGAAGTAATAGAAAATATTCTTATCTGCTTAAAAATGCTTAAAAACTACCTTAGTTCTTAGAACAAAAAAAGTTATATGTGTATCAATTATTGTTGTTGAAGCTGAAAGAGAAGTTGCATTAATGAATTTACAATTAATATTATCCTAAGCATTGACTTAATATTTCAAATAAACTTAAAGTTTGTGTACGCCAGGTAAATATCTGCTTTTATTTTTTTCGGAAGGACGGACAGACGTACACAATATATTGTGGTATAGTAACAAAACGTACTGTGAACGTGCGTGTAATAATTAGTTATTCACATAAGATTTAAAGTACAAAAATACTGTTTAGCCAGGAAAGAACGAACATGCATTTGCTGGGCTTGGAAGTTCCTACACATTTTCTATAGTACAGCATCTCAAAAAGGTAAATGTTATAACTTTTATTGTTTTTCATTTAAACAAGTTAGTTTAAATAATGTATCAAGAACACAAGTTCAAGCATTATTTCATAGTGGACGTATAAGTATTTGTCTCATCACCAACTTCAAATATCTTATAAGGAAGGAGATTAGGTTAGGTTAGAGGGCCGTTGTCCCTGGCGGGACAATCCACTTGGGTCCATCAATTCGGTCCCTTTGTGATGCCCTTAAGCAGAGGACCTCCAAAAGGATGTCCTCCGCCGTTTCAAACCATCCTGTACCCCTGAGGAAGGATGATACCCCTGAAAGCTCCATGTTTGCCAGGTTGTCTGAGGAAGGAGATTAGTTGTAACATAAAATTTATATTAATATACATTTTACACTTACATATTTTTCTATTTCAAAGATATATGGAAATAAAATCTACCAAATTGTAGTACTATGGATTCCCTCTCATATGGGTGTAAAGTGCAACGAATTTGCTAATAAAATCGCAAAGGACGCACTAAATTTGCGCAAAATTATCTTAACACCTGCCTTACCCACTTCTATTGCTAAGATATTTAAGGCCTTGCGACCACTTTCAACAATACGAAGACCGAATTATAATGCAAACTTTTCAAGGAGTCAATGCATCACGGTGGCTCCCTTAAGAGTTGTCAAACTCTTGTTCAACACGAAACATTACTATGATGGATGGCTCTGATCCTCCAATACATGTAATCTCATTGTAAGAAATATTTGAACATTCGTCATATACTTACAGGATGTCCACTGTCTAGACAGAATGAGCCCCTAGACATTATTTTAAACTGTGCTGCTGGGGCAAATTGGCAGAAAGTCAGAAGATGCCTGCTGAAAAACAACATTCGAGATATTTAATTGTTTAATCTATTGACATTAATCTTAAATGTTTTAAATTTTCTGAATACATACTTTTTGATTTTTCCTAATCTGGAAGAACCTCTAATTTTCTTTGTATTTTTATCCGTACGCTAATTTATAAATAAATAAAATCTACTGATACAATCGGAAGAGAAATGCAGGTATTAAGTATGTTAATTTTCTTACACATACTTATAATTTTGTGCTGGTCTACTTTAAAATGACTATATTCAAAAGTCATTTATTCATTATATTACATCCAAAAAATATATTTTGGTTCCATATTTTATCATGGGACTTGAGTACATAGAAATACTGCTTTCAACTAAACGTTATGACTTTGTACCATATAAAATGGAGTGCTGAGTACATACTGTCTGTCTAATTTTCTAAGAAGTTAAACATTCTTTACAATATTAATTCATCCCATCTAGACAATTTTGTTTAAGCAACTACAAAATGCATGTAAGTTTTTTCCATTTTTTTTTTTAAATGATCATTAAGATGAAATTTGAAGACGTCGAAGTTAAAATAAAACATCTAATTTAAATTAATTTACACGCACACACACACATACAAAGAGTATGCTGAAAAAGATATTTGTAAATATTATTTGTTTTAAACATAAATATTTATTATGTTTTCATACTGTTTGTTTTGAGAATCAATCGTGCAGGAAAATGGCAGCTTCGCAACGTAAACGACACAGACGACAATTGGAATTGGAAATCTGGCAAACTGGAAAGTAAAGCAGCAAGCAAACCAAAATACAAGAAAACAGTACAAACTATGGCACAACATAGACGATAAATCCATAAAGTTGATGAATTCTGTCTCCATTTATCCTCTATATGATGTTGTATATCCAAAATCCTTTATTAGGCCTAACAGAGGGGGTAAATCACCAACGATATATATCAGCAATCTTTTATTTTTTTGTTATTGTTTTTTATATTGTTCAACATTCAACTGATTCTGTTACAATGTTATTTTTTATGTTTTTGATTTCATTGGATAACTCACCACAATCGCTGTGGAAAATTAAGACTCTAAGGTTAAGATATTTTGCTAAACAGGTGTGTTGTTCTCTCGAATCTCATAATACCGTTCATTGTTGACATCAGACACCCCACTGCCATCTCAAAACACTGCTTAAGTTGTTAAATGTTATTGTTGATTGGTTGAATTAGTTGATTGTGTAAAAAAATGTTTGGTAACAAAAAAAATGTTTTTGCTAAACAAGATTTTGTAAAAAGATTTACTGAAGCGATTAAACGCACTTACTCTATCCCATGCATTTATGTTTGTTTGCTTATCTTTCTATCATTAAAAATTGGTTTGATTCTCTAAGTTAACACCATCAATCATTTTGAATTTGGGGGTTGCTCACACACCCACTTCAATATTCTCACATATACACACGGAAAAAGAGAAAAAGTAGAGGTAGTGGTAAGTAGTTGCCTTTTAATCACATCCTTGATTCAATACCTTATTTAATTTCACTGTATGTGGAAATTGGCAATGAAATGTAACATTAACACAATCACACAAAGCGTTTGGATATTGTGATAGAAAGGTTGAAATCTATATAATTTCTGTAGATTTTCTTGAGGGTTGGAAATTAAATATTTATAAGTAAAATAAATATATGTATATAGCATAGAAAAATTTTTATTTATATATGTATAAATATATATGTATGTATATATAGATATAGTTTTTTTCTCAAATATAGTTGCAATTTATGAAACAAGAATATATAAATATGTCTCTAGATAGATATACAGAAAACCACAAGTAAATATTAAGTTTTGTATACGTAAGATTTGAATATTGAAATTGTTTTCAAATCCAATTACCTTTTGGATAAATGTTTCACGTACCTGTTCTTTCTTTTGTTGTTTTTCTTCTTTCTCCCGTCTCCTTACATCCAAAAGATATTCATTGAAGAGCGACTCACGTTCCCGTACCTTTTCTATTGCCTTATAACGTTCTTCCTTACCGAAGCGTTGGCAAAACTCACTGAATGAGGACCTAAAACAAAAAAAAAAAGAGTCTATCTCATTAAAATCATTCGAAGCCACACATATAAAGTGATAAACTCACTTTCCGTGCAACTTGGCGTCTTCTAAAAGTTTTCGGAAATCATCCCGCTTTTGCCGCATTTTGTTGCGTTTTTCTTTACGCTCCTCTTCTGCACGGTCCTTGACATACTTTTCAAATACCTGTTTGCGTTCCTTAGATGTTAGCAATAAGTAACGGGGATCAAATACAATTTTGTGTAGTTCTTTTTCCCAGGTACTGAAAGCAGAAACCTACAAAGTATCATGTAAATAAGACGAAATATATATGTATAACTACTGTTAATATATGTAATTTTACTAACATCCTTTTCGCGTAGCATTTCTTTGAATTGTTTAACACGAGTTTCCAGTGGCACCAAAGCGCGTTCTTTAGCAGCTCTTACCTCAGCCTCAACAGCAGCTTCGCTAGCATCAGCTTTCTTGGATTTGACTTATGAAAGAAAACAGAAATATAAATATTCATTTCATGTATATTTGCACTTCAACAAAGCATACCTAAACGTGTTTTCTTTGCGGGAACCTCTTCAACATCGGACTCAGATTCAGTTTTTATTTTAATAACTTCATCATCGTCATCATCATCATCCTCCTGCATATCATCATCACTGACCGCTTTGGTATGATTTGTGACAACAGTGGTTTTCTCCTTTTCTATTTCGGGCTTTTCCGCTTTAGATGCAACTATACCTTTAAGTTGCTCCGGTGGATTGTTAATCGCTTTATCTACTTCATCACGTTCTAACAGTTCTTCAGGACGTTCCCAAACAGAGGTGCGAGTAGAGGGGTTGTAAAAGAAAACGCGTGCATCACCGGTCCAGACAACGCACCAAGGTGTACCGGGTATAGGTGTACTAGATATAGGCCTGGATTTGTCTACCGGTTTGTTTGCAGCAGCTGCCGATTTCTTTTGCTCTTCCTCTTTTTTGCGTTTTTCTTCGGTATTCTTCTTAGTTTCTTTTTCAACCGCATTTGCCTTGGTCGGCTCATTCATAGGTTTAATACCAGCGGCAGCAGCTGCTGCAGCGGCAGCTTGGGCATAAGCTATTGCTGGATCAGCAGTGAAGGCAGGATTTGGAGTTTGCATATGCATTAGCGGATTGGGCATCATGTGAGGTGGCATTCCACCAACTAAACCTGGAGTGGGTGGCGCCGCAGCTGTCGGTTGCGGTGTAGCTCCATGCGCAGCCATGCGCGCAGCTTCCATATCACGCAAGGCTTGAGGCTTTTCCCAAACACTTTCACCCCTTGCAGCATGATAGTAATATGGACGACCATCCGGAGCCCTATGTTCCGACCATTCTGCAGCACGAGCTATAACAGCTGGATCAATAACGCCTGGCTTGATTATAAGATTTTTAGCCGGTTTTTCTTGAGCAGCTGCTGGTGGGTGCATGTGTTGATTCCAATGCATGGCTGCCCATGGTGCAGCTGCAGGTCCACCGGGACCACCAGGGAATCCACCGCCATATCCTGGAGGAGGCATACCAAAAGGAGGTTGATTAAAGTTCGGTGGATGCATACCAGGACCGAAAAATGGCGGCGGCTGTTGATGTAGTCCTGGTGGATGTTGATGTTGGGCTCCAGGAGGCATTCCAGCCGGTGCCATATTTGGAGGTGGTTGAGTAAGTGATTGTTGGCCAGGTGGTGGTTGATTCATCATTGCTGGAGGAGGCAGAGATGTTATCTTCTCGGGAATAGCAGACGGAGTATCCGGTTTTTCTTTGCCAGCATCCTCGGTAGTGCCATTGGCTACCGCAGTCGCTGTTGCATTTTGTTGACTTTGAGATTGTTGTTGTTGCTGATGTTGCATTTGTTGCTGTTTTTTGTTCATTTCTTCAATTTCGGTTTGTGTCATAACCTTAATATTTGGTCCATCCGGTTTTGTCCAGGTAGTCTCTCTTGTTAGTGCATGGTAATAGTAATATTTACCATCTTCAGTTTTTGTTTCCACCCATAATTCCAATTGAGGACCAGTTGTCGGTCCACCAGCGTTATGACCAGAATTATTTAGTGCATTAGGTTCATAAGGACGACTACTAAAATTTGGAGGTACTCCCCTACCGCCGCCACGATTAAAATGCATTACAACACCACCACGCCCTCTAAATGAACCTGGGGGGCCACCACCATGTGCCCCAAATGGCACAGCATTTGTCGCTGGGGCCCTTTCATTAAAAACTCTTTATTCACGCAACTTTTTACTAAAATGTAAAAGTGACAAATGTTTACTTACCATGAGTCCTTATTAGGGGGTGCGTCTATACCTGCGGCATCTATCAAATTTTCATTCTTTGTACCATTAACAACACTACTAACTGGCAATGTAGACGTCATTGAAGCATCATCATCAACCATTGTACTTTCCTCACTATTTACATTTTCTATAGGTTTCACATTTATATTTCGGGTAATCTCAGATCCAGCCTCCATTTTAAGATATTTTTACAATATTTCCTAAAATATTCACTTCTTTTCTTAAAAATTTTCGCAACGCGTATATACAATATAACTTTTTTCTCACCATGGATATGTCAAGTGTGCATGCTGCCATATTTCAAGTTTTTATTCAACTATTGACAGCGGAAAAGATATGGTTGCTGCAGTTACGCGTTCACAATATGAAACACAACTCAATAACAGGTGACACTGCGTAATACGAGTCAAATAGAAAACATTTCGAAACATAGTAATTCCAAAAAAGATTTTCTTCCGAACTGAATTACCTGAGCTTGATGGCACATTACGAAGAAGTAAAACACAAACTATATACCACACAATACATGGTTTTATGATGGCTAAAATTATTAATCAATCGCTGGTGCAAACTGGCTAACACGACACCCACACTTTCAATACTCTTTCAATTTGCAATACACTCACATTTATTTTCTAACGCACTCACCAGATTGCTTGTCATTTTACTTTTCTACTAGCCAGGCAATATTTCGTTCAATTTTAACAGCTGATCACAGAAACATTTCAGCGCGTCTTCTAAAATAATAAATTATGGTAGTAAAAAGCTTATCAGATATACGAAAAACTGTGCCTTATTCAATGAAATTGATATGATATGATATGATATGATATGAAGCTGACAATCAATTTGAATGCCGCCCACATCACATTTGCCAATTCATGTGAGATTTGACAAGCAGTTTGTGTTATCAACTTAAAACCAATAAATTAAAAGTATGGCTGCAGTCAAGGCAGATTTACCAGGTACTCTCAGTACCGCAGCTGTATATTGAAATTTGTTGAGCTACTGTCAAAAGTTTATATACAAGCCACATAAAAATGTTTTTTTTTTCTTAAATCTTCCTTGTTAATGATGCTTCTTCTTCCTTGATTTTGACATTAGCTCTTCATTTTCTACCAACAAAATACGTGTGGTTTTTGGTGTTGTTTCATTGTTGTACTAGTAAGAGTACCTGGTAAATCTGCCTTGGCTGCAGTGTAAGAATTAATCGTGCTCGGCTACAATCCGACTTCAAACTCTTCGGCTCCGTTATTTGCTTGTTAATCGACCTTGCGCTTTGGTAAACAAAGCAATTGTAATCATAGCTTGTATTCTGTGTTATAAACCACATTATAAACAAAAAGAACATCAAGGATATAGGTTATTACTGAATTTGTCGGACACATAGTACCTTTATCAAGATGGAGAAAATGAGATATGTGAGTATATACATAAATAAATTGAATTTTGGTATCTATATAGATACAAAATATAATTGTGAAAACTTTGGTAAAATTTTAATTCAACAGATGAATCCCATTACGTTGGAAGCCGAAATGTTTGTAAATAACTTTAAGTCCTTGTCCAAGACATATAACAACATTGATGCTGTATTGGTGTCATCTTTGGAAAAGGTAGTGAAAGCAATAGAAACATTTCTTGATTCGAATCCCAGTGATATTGTGGAAACGAAGAATATAGAACTAGTTAAATGCGAAAATATTAGCCACATAAACCGGATCTTTTACTGCGTGCCTTGCAAGCAAGATTTAGGTAAATCTGCAGAAAAAGCCACAATACATATGATTCATAACTGCAGGCGTGGGAATCGAGCAGTTAGTGTTAAAGAGATCGAGCTCCAGAAAATTCGATCTGAATTGGGTGTTGCAACTAGATCTAGGAAACAAAGTGCGCAGTACAATGACGATGGTACTTTAACGAAAAGTAAGTTCACAATATAATTTTTTTTTGTGAGTATCTAACAAAATGAATTTTATTCGAAATAGAAGCACGTTCTTTCTTGAAATCTGATGTAAGTAAATTTGTTGAGGAGCAGCCTAAAATTTGCCAAAAACTTACATGTTTGCCGGCTTATGATATCATCTCGGAAGAATTGCAAACGCTAATTACACCCGAATTTCCGGGTGAAAATATTAAAATTTATAAATTCGGATCTCGTATAGCTGGTACTGGCAATCCAGAATCGGACTTGGATCTATACATCGATATAGGCAATACCTTTAGTGTGTTGGAACATCGTGCCAGTGTTGATACTCTTCTCAAGTTGCATAAAGTTTGTCGTGCTCTTAAAAATGCTAGTAAATCGTGGAAGGCTTTGATAAAGATTGATAAGGCTCGTGTTCCCATTTTGAAAGTATTTCACGCTTCTACAGGCATTGAATGCGATATTAACCTTTCAAATAGCTTAGGAACTATAAATACTAAATTCTTGGAGTTCCTTTTCAATTTACAACCAATTGGTAAGTGTTTAAACAAACTATTTAAGTCTAGTTATTGTAACTATTCTTTGTTTATCAAATTAATCGAAGTACGATTTCTTTCGTAAAATGCTCGTAGAGAACGACAAAATTGATAAATGCGACAAAATGTTTACATAGTATTTACCCTATAAACGATCGTGGGAAATATCAATCAATTATGAAAGATAAGCACTGCTTCATGTTCAACAAATAATCTATTTATTTTATTTACTAAATAAAATGTTTTTGAATTTTGTTAAGTTCGTCCGTCATTACGATAATTTTTCTAAAGCCAGGTATTTCATTTAAAATTATTCAATTTTGTGAATCGCTAAACTTAAAACTACATACTTTATATTAAGTTTAAGAACAAATACGCAACAAAGTTTGTTTTTACTATATCAAATATTAATCTCTTTAAAGCTCAAATGTTGTGTGCCTTTATGAAAAGATGGGTGAATAGTATAAAATTCAGTGATGAAATCAACACCTATTCAATTATATTAATGGTTCTGTTTTATTTGCAAACTGTGGCCGTACTACCATCAATGGAAAGACTGCAAGAAAGTATTAACCCGGAAAAAACTTTACGTGTTGGCCGTAAGTATATTATACAACTTTTTAAAATTTAACTAATAATAACCATAAACAGTACATGGAATTCTTGGCATTATAAAATCTAAAAAAACAATACATACATACATACATATGTATGTAATACATACATACATATGTATGTAATACATACATACATATGTATGTAATACATACATACATATGTATGTAATACATACATACTATGTATGTAGTACATACATACTATGTATGTAATACATACATACTATGTATGGATATAAATAAATACTCTGTAGCTAGAATTTTATCATATGTACATATGTTCCCCTCATCAACTGTCAATATTGCTAAACAGAAACACTTTCGTATTACATAAAATATTAATTTCATTAATTTATCTGCAGCTTGGATATGTACGTACTCCACCCCGAGCTTGAATGAGCTAAAAATACAATTAACGGTTGTAAATGAATCGACATTGCTAAAATTTGTTAGAGGTTTCTTTCTTTTCTACAAAAATTTTAATTTTAAGAAGAATATTATATGCCCCTATTTGGGTAAAGTTGTTAGAAAAGAAGATGTGGAAAACTTAATGCCGCTCAGGTTTGTTTGACATTTTTAAACTTAATTTTGATAAATATTAATCATCATTATATTTATTATTAAGGTACAAGGAATTTGTCAAGAAAAATTCCGACTATGGGCTACAATTGGATAAACCGATTGTTGTACAGGACCCTATACAACTTAATCACAATACTACCAAAAATTTGCAAGAATCAAATGTTACAACCCTCCAATCGTTCATGATGTCTTCATTGGACTTATTTTCATGAAAAGAAATACATGTGTGCTATGTATGTACGCCTTGAAGTAAAATATGTTAATGATGTATTTTTTATTTAATTTTAAAAGGACCAATTAAAGGCATCTGTATATATTGCATTATTTTCCTCGATGAAAAAAGGTTTAAATTCAGTTCAATGCTCGAAATAGAATAGTATATGTAGGTGTCTTATATTTGTTTATTGTAAGTTGTGTTGTAATGTATCGTAATGAACGTTTTATAATAAATTTACTGAAACTGAACGTAAATAAAAGTCAAACGCCAGATTACAAATAAGGGGCCAAATTACCGCATCCGATATCGAACGAAATTTCCATACAATTTAAATACAAATTTCGATCGATATCGAATGCCGTAATTTGGCCCCAGGGGCCGAATTACCGCATTCATGATCGAGTAAAATTGTTTGTAAATTTCCTTTTTGGTATTATCGCATTCGTTATAGAACAAGTGTTATCGAAATTTCTGATTATAGCATTCGATAACGAGTACCAGCTGTTTAAAATTCACTCGTTAGCTCTGTGTCAATTGAAATTAATATTTTTTTAATTGTGTGTGCATAAAAGACAAAAATGTAAGTTTATAAATTCATATTTTATATAATAAAACTATTTAATACAGCTATATTCATCTTTAGGACAAATATAAACAAAATAAATGGCAGACAAAAATATGCTTTGGCTCAGTATACTATGTTGGAGCATCCCAATTTGGCCAAAAATATATTACCGGAAACGTTCAATAAATCTAAAACATATAAAGAAATAAAAGAGGACAATAGAATATTGCGATTTACTTACGCATTTGGCGGCAATGACATTGGATCACTTTTGTCTCGCATTTCTCTTCTAATACGTACTGTATTATAATCATCTTCAGAATCAGCAGACGATAAACACAAGAAGAGGAATGTAGCCATTTTTTTACAATTACATTTGTTTTTTGCACAATATGTATTTTATTTCACAAAAATTAATTTAAAAAACCCACCAAAATTTTTTTATTTTCTTTTATTAGCTTGAATTGCAATAAACATATGACAGCTTCGTTTTAACTCCATTCCAATGTAAAAAATGATCTGGTACATTTATAAAAATTTCGGTACGTTAGCTTTCTAGTCCAGTAATCCATCCATTCGGTACGTTAGCTTTCTAGTGCAGTAATCCATCCATTCGATACGAAAGCCTACTCGATCACGAATGCAGTAATTCGGACCCAGTTATGTCAGCGACACACGACTTACGCCATCACATAAGAGGTAGCAACGTAGTTAACGGAAAATTCTTTACAAGCAATGTATTCTATGCAGTTGTCTGAGATGTGGAAATTAACTAGTGCTAGTGAGACGCCAAACTTTCGAAAAAAAGTAAAAGATCAGTGGTTTGGCTGCACTTAAAAAATTAATTTTCAAGGGTGTTTGGCGTTGGCTGATTCAGAGCTGCGTTGCGACTGATTAAATGAAATTTATTTCACGGTTACGGACAAAATATAATGTCACATGAATTTCGAAGTAACTTGTTTACGGTTATGTATTGCATTTCAATAGATCTTATAAAAATTATTATCTGGCAGCACTCTGCAAATAAAGATAGTGTGGCAATCAGGAATACTAATCAGTGATGAGCGTGATATTAAATCGCTGTTCCCTAAAGCTGTGACTGTGATCACGGTTGGTCAGTTTTTAGTTCTTGTATGAATATGTAAATATCTACCGTGAAATAAATATAAGGTATATTTTGCGTTTATAGTTTTATGCTCAACCAATGCTAGTCTAGCCTAACTATCAGGCCATCTCAATAATACAACAATACATTTTGATTGTAAGCAAACATCGGTAAAACGTAAACAAAATATATAATGGTGGATAATAATGTAAACATTATTTGACACTTTGGAAAATTGTTGAGGGATTACACACTAACCTGCAAGAAATCATCGGAGAAGTTCTTAAACATTAACAGCAGTATTCACAAAAATAAAGTAGACTTGATCAACACTTTAAAATAAATTTTCTATGAAATTTTTACTTTAAAGCACACTTGAAGTAATTAATTTTTGTGAAATGCAGCAGTAAAACATTAAAACGTATGACAAATATTATTGCAACAACAAAAACTCAGCTGGAGCTTCAACACTATCTATTTCTTGTATCATTACACCAGATATGTTTACATATGATATGGGTCTGTTGGGAATATTTTTCAAAAATTTCTGTGTGCTCTAATCCTAAATATGAGAAATTGATGTTTCCTATTCATAAAAAAAGCAAGGGAAAAAGTTGGGAGAATGAAACGTAAATAAAATCACATATATATCTATGTACAGAACTAAAAATATTCATGCTGTCAAGGAACATCTCGCAAACATCAACGTTAGAAAAAAGTTCTTAGTTATGGGCAGAATAAAAGTTTCATAAAATATAAATAAAATGACAGGGAAACGAGTATGTAAAAGTATAATTCAATCGGTGTATTTTAATCATTCTAATGGCAAATCCGTGAAAGAAATCGCACATCTGTATTCTCTAAATCGACGAACGGTATACAACATAATAAACCGAGCCGAAAAAGAAGGAAGACTCGAACATAAGACTCCAACAGGCAGACCTGTGAAATTAACTGGAGAGAATGAATGTAAAATATTAAAAATTATATGTGACAATCCGCATGCTAGTACTAGAAGGTTAGCGCTTGAAATAAAAAGTTATTGTGGATTAAATGTCTCACATGAGAGCGTTAGAAAAGTACTACTGAAGCACAAATATTCCTCTCGAGTTCTTAAAAAAGAGCGCATGCTAACCCAGGAAAATATTGAAAGCCGACTTCAATTTGCTATGAAACATATTTCGCTACCCATAGAGTACTGGAATAATGTTATATTTTGTGGTGAAACGCAATTGCTACTGAACTATCGTGGCGCCTCCCAAAATATTTGCCTTAAAAATATTACCGACCTGGAACATGGCAGTACAACGTCATCACTAAATTTAAGAGGTCTGTCTATTATAGCTTGGTGTTGTGTTTCGAGCAAGGGAATCGGAGAAATAAGATTATTTGACGAAATAATCACCAAAGACAATTATCTTGATATTTTGAAAGATGATCTAAAAGCGAGTGTTCTAAAATTCGGCTTTGTTGACCCAGAAGAGGCAGATAAGCTCAAATATTATAAAATTTGTGAATGCTGTGGTCCTGAACACGAATCTTACCTTTGTCGGCACTGGTTATTATATAACTACAGCAATGTCATTGATACACCCGCTCTAAGTTCTGACATCAATCCCATTGCAATATTGTGGGATTATCTAAAGAAAAAGATGGACGATAGATCCCCAAGAAATAAACATGAATTACTACAGTTTATTAAAGATGAATGGAGTAGGATATCGGAAGAATACGATATACAGAAACTAATTCACTCAATGCGTGACCGCATGCGAGCCGTTGTCGAAGCTAAAGGCGGACAGCCAACATAAAAAATATGTAATTTTGCCATTAAATGAAGTATGGCAAAAAATTAACACAATTTTGTTATAAATTCTCAAATCAAAGTGTACTTTCCACTTTAAACATGTTGAATAATAATATATTTTTTACGCTGGAAGCTATAACTTTTATCATTTACCATAAAATAGAGTAGATTACAAAAAGTTGACACAATATATGTATGTATGCATACAACATATGCATGTTAGGGATGTATCAGATAAATTGATTTACAAAGAATATAATTCTGACATAATTAGAAGACAAGTTAACTAAAAGTATGTACCTATGTAGTTGAAAAGAAATATTTAAATTTAATGGGAACAATGTATTTTCATGCTTACGTAAATGCCAAAGAAGCTCTAACATAAGGCTTTGACCCTTCCGTGTAAAAGATTCGATATATGTACATTCCATCTTCATTCTGTTAGAAGGTGAGAGAAAAGGGGTAACATATTTTGTTTTGTTAAAGCAAATAAATTTGTTGACTATAGATGGTCTCCGACTCTTCCGTAAAAACGATAAGGCATACATTAAGCAAAATGTATATACATAAATATACATAATTGTTTGACTACTTTTCTCTTGAAGCAATGAGAATGAAGACACATTATTAGGGCTCTCCGCAGTGACAACGATTGTAAAGAAGATATAGGTATGGAATGAAAAGAAGAAGTACTGAGCCCTTCTAGTAGGCATCCCTATTTTTGTCTCCCAAAATGTTTTTAATTCCTGTTGTAACCAATTCAGTGTTTAAATTAAAAAAGAAGGGAAACAGCGATATGAGTAAAAAATTTAGTACCCGAATTTTTCAAAATTATGTTGTATATATGTACATATGTATGTACATATGTTAAAAAAACCAAATGAAAACTAGCCTTAACCGAATTAATACAAAAATAAAAAAATATGCTATATGTTTGAAAAATATGTTTAGTCTTGATTAATGCATATGGCACAGTTAAAACTAATCTGGCTTTAAATTATGATTACAACTTTTTATTGAAATTATTAACTTTTTTTTTAGTATATTACATACTTACATATACATACATATATACGTACATACAGACGCTCATATGGAAAAAATTGAAAATACCAAAGACCTTTAGTTAAGCTTAGAAATACATATGTAGTATGTATGTATATTTGCACATATACGATATGAATTTCCTCTAAGGTTTTTTGTTTTCCTTCCATAAGCTTCATTTTGTATTAGTAGTTTTTATTTAAAATTAAATTAAAATTTCATATTGTATATATACTTTTTTGTATGATTATTAAGATTTATTTACATGTGCAAAATTATTTCAAAGTTCGGTTTAGTATTATAACAATTAAAATATAGTAATTCTTCGTTATTGCAGCACACATTTTATTAAATATTACATTGTCAGTTTTTATTTATATATTATTGTAAAAAGTTATTTTTTCTAGCATTTTATGCATTATATAGGAAACTTTTAGTGTTATTCGATTCAAGAAATAAACATGTATTATATGTACATATATTGCTAAAATCATAAGTTGTAATTAAAAAAGTTATAAAGATGTTTAAATAAATAAATAAAATAACACCCTAAATAATTCCAGCCCAATTAAAATTATTTAGAATGTATACGAGTTATACAGTTAACACATGTACTTAAAGCTAATAGTATGTTTCTCAACAAAAACATACATACTTACATATAACTAGTTTTAATTATAGTTAAGTTAGTTTTATGAAATATGTTTATTTGAATTTGTGGCCAAATATACATAAATACACAAATTGTAAAATCCTGGTTCAAACTTTATGGGAATTCCGTTCAATTTAAATGTTATCTGAAAAGAATAAATAAAGAAAATATAAATTAAGTTGTAGGTATGCATATGCCACAAGAGCGTGCCTTCATTTTATAATACATCAGAGAAATTATTATATTTCAATATAAATTAACATAATAATGTTTTTTTTTAAATTAGGGATATGTAAGCTGAGTTTCCATTTATTTGAAATTTGTATTTAAGCGATCTTGGGACTTTAAAATTAATCGAATAACTCAAATAACTCAGCAAATGCTACAAAAGTTAAAATATGAAAAAGTATGCATTAACTAATCGATGCCAAAACTCATAAAAAGCCCCAAGGCGGATAAATATATTATTTCTCATCCTAACAATAGCACAATAAAAAATGCAATAGCATATTTATTGATTTCCTGGTGATTAGCAACAGAAGAGGAATTAGTGATTGGAAGGTCCGCAATGCACATCAATGCTTTCATTATTATATGTTAAAAATAATTGTTCACTAAAGGATTTAAGCTATAGTAAAGTCTTAAATCTGTTCACATGGGCATTAACTTGCAGAATCTTAGGTTAATCTCAGTAAAATAGTGAATTTGACTTTTACGTCTTTTTCACATATAACGTTTTATATGATGCTTGACTTTGTATATGTAACGAATAATTTGTATATGTAACTGAATAATTTTACTTTTGCTTTGTTAATGTCGTGATATTGTGTAATTTTTTTCTTCACTATCTTGTCTGTCGCTCACATTAGCAGCTCTGAAAAAGGTTAAGTGTCTCTTGACTAAGTACATACTTTTATGACATGAGTTCTCTAGCCAAAGATATTAAAAAAATAATAATTTAAAAATGCTTTAAGATACAAACGTTGTATCTTCATTGTTTAAACTTTCCTCATACTTACCAGTTGTAAACGGACGTTTTCCTCTCATACCAAGAAAACCTTTGGGTGCACGTTTGTCATACAATAGACTCGTAGTGGTTAAAGGTGACTCGTTGCTATTAAGGCCATTTAACGCTGCCATATCATACAAGGAACTTTTCTTGCCCCGAACAGCTACAAATTTATTATTAAAATCAACAAAACGTTGTCGTTTTCCATTTCGACCAGGTGAAGACTTTTTCCAAAAACCAAAGAAATAACGCTAAAATATTATTTAGTAATTGAAACAAACTTTTCACTTTAAACATTTCTGGCTTTGAAATAATGAAATTTAATCGAGTTAAATTTAAGTTTGGAAGCTTTTGCGTTGATTTGTTTACGTCTGAAATCGACAAAATTTTCAAATGTCCGATGAATTTATAATCAATGTCTGTAATTTGAATATGTTAGAAAGTGTGGCAGTAAATATGCAAAAAAAAGTATGTAGTGTGAAACTTGAAAAGAATTGTCTCTATAACTACACCATAATGTTTTTTTCTAGTCTACTTTTAAGTATCATATTATCCAACGATACAAATGTAATTTATATGGCTGAAAAGGTATTTTTGAGTAGATTTGTTCAAAATGTTCTAAATTCCTATTACAAAAAAAGTAAAGAAGCTTCTTTACTCTTAACTTAATAAATAGAGCTAAGAAATGTTTGTTAATGGAACCGCTCTCAGGCATGAATCCTACATATACAGTGCATTGTGCCAGAGCTGGGAAAGTTGGTTATGGAAGGAAGGACAGAGGTGTAGTACAAGTTACAGACCGCATATTCGGCATTCGAATTGTTCGTCTAAAGAACAACTTCAGAGAACAGTTCAAAATTGAAGATATAATAAACTGATTTGAAAAATACATCTGTAATTACAAAATTTTTAAATAAATATTGACTGGTTATTAACTTTTGGAACTTTATATTAAAAATTTTTGAAAAATTCAATTTCCTACTACTTATTCCTGATGATGTTAATAAATTGTTAACGAAATATTGAATAATAAAATAAAATCGAAATAATTTTATATAAAAAACGAACTCGAGCTTAATAAATATTAACTTTAACATGCATATTTAATTTGGACTAAATCGTTTAATTAAAAAGATGTTTTAAACTTGTTTCTATCTATGGAGTGATGTGACTTAAAAAATTTACATATTTTGTAAAAATATAAAGATCATCAATTAATCAATTATTTCAAAAGTCAGTTTCATTACTTTTTCAATTTAAAATAACATCAATTTACCTCTGCCGCCGCCGGCGATCTTTTAAATGTTTGATGCGACACATCCTTTTTACCCCTGACACCAACAAAAGCATTATTGCCCAAACCTCGTTTGGACAAGCTCTCCATGGAAGAGTCTAGTTCATCTAAAGATGGACGTTTGCCTCGTACTCCTGTAAACCCGGTTGGTGCTCTTTTCGTCATATCACTGGCCACATCATTATTGGCACCAGCCAAACGTTCCACAAAATCTTGCAATATTGCATCACGTACACGTTCCTCTTCGAGTTTTTGTAAAAAATCTTGCCAACGGGGATTGTCACTATTAGAATTGCCGCCATTCATGGTGGTAAATTTTTTGCCACGCACTCCATAAAAAGCAGTCGGTGCTTTTTTATAACGTCTAACATTCATTTTGCCATATTCATCCAAATTAATATCTTCATCGGAATTTCGCAGCTGGCTCCAGGGCAGATTATACGAATAATTGTCATCGTTTTCATTGTCGCTATCATCGCCATTGTATAGCTTTTTACCGCGCATGCCTAAAAATCCGGCGGGTGCTCTCTTGACCATAGCCATGGGTTTAAATGAATGCCTAAAATTATTGAAGATATGATTTTAAAGAATTTTAACAAAAATTGCTTTAATTACCCGAAGCTAAATTGATTGTTTGTTAAATCTTCACTTGAACTTTTCTCCTTAAAAATGATGCCATCATTTGCCTCTAACATGTTTGCAGTTTTCGATAACATCACAGTAGGATAATGTTTCGCTTGATCCTAGAAAATTAAAAATGAGAAATTAAATTTTATATTTATCTTAACAAGCCTATATATAAAATTAAACGCATATTTATTTTTTGCTTTGTTTGCACGTATCCGATATGTGGCTTGTGAACCTATTGTTTACACTTGCGCGAAAGTTATAGGCTGCATATTTCTTGAACATTTCAATCGTTTGTATCGGCTGCTACACAAGTCAAATATTTTAATAAAATTTGATGCATAGAAAATTTTAAGCGTATGCCTGGTGGGAGGAAATGTGGCAATTTGAGCTATTAAAGAACTTAAAGAATGTGTTCACTTTAATAGGTCAAATGGTAACCAGCAAAAACTACAAGATACGTAAAGAGGATGTAAAACATTGTTGGTGTAATGTCTTTCCTATATATACATATGTATATGTATATACATACATATATACATATATATATATATATATATATATATATATACATATATACATATATATATATACATATATATATATATATATATATATATATATATATATATATATATATATATATATATATATATATTTAAATGTGTGGGCCATGCTCTGGCTGCTTTTGATAAATGAGTATTAAAAAATTGAAGTAAAAGTTTAACGTCTTTAGACGTGGATATTAAAGAGTTGGTAAAGAGTCTTCTACTCTAATTGCGTTGGAGGGAATTATTAAGTTTTAGATTTAATGAGACCCGAATTCAAGTTTCAAATACACTTAGTTTTAATTTTTTTGGTTTTAATACCAGTTGGATTTTTCCTGAAGTATAAAATAGGCATAATCCGCGAAAAAAAACCTAAAATTAGAAACTAATTTTTTTACTTTTATGTAAAAAACATTTCGATTTTCCAACCCTGCAATCGAATTTTTAATTTTTTGTTTTTTACACGAACGTAATTCTTCTTGAAGTATAAAAAAAGTTTATTTCACAAAAAAATTTGAAACTTATTTGGTTACTTTTATGTACCAAAAAATTTAAATTTTCCAACCCTGGAATCGAATTTTTAATTTTTTTGGTTTTTAATATCAATTTGATTCTTCCTCAAGTATAGAATAGGTATAGTTCACTAAAAAACTAAAATTGGGAACTTATACTTATGGCTACTTTTACATACCAAAAATATTTCAATTTTCCAACCCTGGAATCGAATATATAATTTTTGTTTTTGTTTTTAGTACCAATTTAATTCTTCTTGAAGTATAAAATAGGTTTAGTTCATTACAGAAAACTAAATTAGGAACTTATGGGACAATTTTTATATGGCAAATATATTTCGATTTTCGAACCTTGGAATAAAATTTTTTATTTTCTTTATTTATTGCACGAATATAATTCTTCTTGAAGCATAAAATAGGTTTAATTCACTGAAAAAAACTGTACTGAATAAATTTAAATTTCCGAACCCTGAAACCGAAATTTTATTTTTTTTTTAGTTTTATTTAAGAAAAACTTAAAATTTTTAACCATTCTGGTCACTTTCATGTTCTACAAAATATTGCAGTTGTTCAACCCTGGAATCGAAATTTTGATATTTGTAAATTTTATTACTAATTTTATTTTTCTGAATTCTAAAATAGTTTTTATTAGAAAAAAAAACTTACTTGTATGTACAAAAAAAATTGCAGTTTTCCATCCCTAGAAAAAAAATTTAATATTTTTTGTTTTTAATGAAAATTTTTTTTATTTTGGATTTTTCAACACCACTCTATTTAAGTTCGTTTCCATTCCATCAGTTCAAGAATGAAGTCTCTAGCTATTTTGGGGCTTGGGAAAAGAATTTTTTCCAAGTCAAGTTTTGTAAAAACTAAAGAAAAGAGTCGCTTAAATCGAATTAAAAGAGTCTAACAAGAGCGTAATAAAACAAAATTTCATATGAAATTTGCTTTATTACACTCTTATAAGCAACTCATAATTTTTATGAATAAGGGGGTAAACATTTTAGACAAATTATTTTCCTAAAAGAATTTATTTTCCTCTTGAAATAACTAATAAAATGATCTCACATTTTATTTTTTAATTAATACATAATTTCTGAATTTTTTTTTATTTGTTCTGAATAATAAATAATTTATAAATTTTTAATTATTGAAATTACGTAATTTATAAAAAAAACTTTGTTATTCTCTTAAGCGATCAATGTGAAAACTAACCCATTAAACCAAAATCTCGGTTAATTAATCTTGCGATTAAGCGATTGAAGCTAAAGCCCGTTTATATGAATTTCCTAATACTTACCGTGATATCTCGCCCATCGTTATCGATTTGAGGCGGTTGCAGCACATTTCCGCTTCCGTCTAGTGGAATATTTGATGCACTCACATTATCCAGTGTCATTAACAGTGATACAACGACCAAACATATTGTCAAATAAATCCCCAGTAATTGTTGCTGTTGTTGTTTCGTCTTGGCCATTAGTTGTGTCTGCCACTCGAGGCGTTGAATGTTGTTATATTGTTGTTATTAAAAGAATATGTTGATATGTGTGTATTTGTTTTAAGTTTAACAACTGGAAATATTGATGTATGTAACTATGCAGTGTATTTTTAGGCGTATTTATATTTATTGCCCGTATGGAATTCTGTGGTAGAGAATTATTATTGATGCTGATCTGAAAGTAGACATGTGTAACATCTCATTTATCAAAATGCTAATTTTATTTAACAATTACAAAAATTGGAAACTAATTTGACTGTAAAATGATTTTTTGTTACTTCTATGGATTTGCCATTTAATTATGTTTTGGATGGCACTTTGGATGAAAGTTTAAATGCAGCTGTAACAACACAAATGAGCATTTGCCTAATGCACATTTGTTATTTTATGGGCTTTTTGTTTGATATTGTTTGATATATTGTTAACAAGAATTTATTAAATGAGAAAAAAATTTATTTTTTGTAGAGATGAATGGATAAAAAGTTGCAAGTATGCAAGTTATTTAAAAGCAGTTGATTACATTTTTAATAGAAATTATTACTTATTTTGCATGAACACCATATAAGATTTACAATATATCGAATATATTAATTTCCCGGACAGTGAATGTGTAGTCAGGCATGTGCATCATCGCAAAATGCATACTGCTGAAAATATCGCTTCTGTTAGAAAAAGTGAGACGAATGATATGTCAATTGATCACCAAGATCGTGGCATTTGATGCCGTTACATATTTCTGTGTCGCTATATCGAAGACCCCTAGTGATATATGAGCATTTGTAAACCATTATTCACCAAGTTATCCCCGAAATACCCTTAGAATTGTTAGAAAAGTGGTCACTATTTTAAAAGAATCGACTGCCGCAGCCAATCTAGTGGCTGTCATTTTTAACTGAAACCGAAAAATCTATAATGCTTTATTGCCGAAGAGAATTAATAATTAGAGATGTGCGCGTGAGGAAGATTATGCTTATGATTACGAAACTTAAATTATTTTCACGGAAGCTCACGCACGGTGAGATTTGATGCGCTCACAGTTACGCACTCTCACGAACGCATTGCTTTTAAGCACGTACTTTCACGCACGCACACAACAAAATTGCTCGCATGTGTGAATGCTCATTAAAAGTATGTATCTGTATTGCACACGTGTAGACATATATTTTCGTTAGTATTAAGTAGACTACATATTTAAAAAAAGAAAAAAAAGTATGATGGAACAAAAAAAAAGTATGATGGAACAAAAAAAAAGTATGATGGAACAAAAAAAAATTCAGAAAAATGGGACATAAAGAAAAATAATCAAACGGTAACACGGGTATTATAACAATAACATGTTAACATCAGGTTGATACAGTTCTCGGATTCTTTTTCACAATAAAATTTGTGTAAATGGGAACTGTTATCAGATTCAACTAAGCCACCTAATAAGTGGTGACAAACACAATACACATGAGCACTGATGATGAAAGGGTTGCGTCTTTCGAAAACAGCTGTTCTGCTCTGCTGTGTAAGTTGAATAAAACTGATGTTGACTTTCCTTTGTGCCTTGGAATATTTATCATGTCTTTCTGAGATTTAAAAACAAATTTCGAACAATTAGCCTATGAATCTTTATTCAATTTAATATAGCAATATAAATGTTCATTAAAATTCTTACTACAAAAAAAGTCTTATTTTCTGTTTTGAGTGCGTGAATATTATATGTCTTAAAAATCAAGTACTATCACGTACGATCCTAAATTTTTGAATCACGCTCACGCACGCACGCTTGATTTTAATAATTTGTTATTACGATTCACGTGATTCACGAGTGAATCACTCGTGACACAAAAGAGATTTGGGTCAAATGAATAGGTGATAACCGAAACAAACGGCTATTTTGAGAGCCTTGAGAAATCCTATTATTTGGAGGGAATGAAAAATTGGCAAATCGCTGGACGGAATGTGTTGATCTGGAAAGAGGTTCATGTTGGAAAATTTGTCGCTTATTTGGCGAAAAAATATTATTATTCAAATACTCACTGGGTTAGCAAAAGCCGGAAAAACAAGAAATATTTGGGGTATTCACACTTCGTGCTATTTAGTCATATTGTCATAAATTCGTAATATTTTAGACCAGTTTAAAAAAGATTGTTGTTGTGCTGCATACAAAAAAGTCATAGCACTCTTTCAGGTATGTTTTTGTTTTGTCATAAAATATCTCTAGAAATGAGACGAACGGCTGAAAATCTTTAGGCGAGACGGCGATAGTATATGTCTGCCGCCGTTACTTATATATGATTCACGACTAAAAAACGGCTAAAAAATTATTCATACCTATTTTCTGTAGCTGGCAGGCACTGAACGTTTTTCCGTATGCCGCCGCAAAAAGAATTTAATCAGCTCATATAAAAGCAGCAGCTGTTTTAGTTTATACATACAAATTCATTTGGATATTCTTGTGCACCAGAAGGGAAAATTTAATAATTTTAAATAGAAATGGAGTTTTTAGACTTTTTGGCATTTTCAAACAACTTTATTATAATTCTCTTAATTATCTTCTGCTTTGATAACATCTAATTACAAATGTGTTGTTTTCTTATCAGCTGATCGATGTTTGAAATAGCATATTAAGTTATGACGGGTTGTTCACACTAGTCATATTTTTCGTGCTATTATTTTATGACTACAGTGTGAATCCACCAATTGTGTATCGCACAGCACTTTCATATATGTATTAATTTTTTTCCAATATGAACAAAATCAATAAAATGACTCAAAATTAATTGAATATTTGTGTAATATCTTTTCGTCAAATTTATTTTAGTTGGTGGCGTAGCAACGTACGAAGAGTGCAGCTGGTACTTTATAAAAACTATAATTTGAATAATTTTTATTTCAATATATCAAAAATCAAATTTAAGCCTGATAGCAACTTTCAACTTTAGAATAACGTTTAAAATCATATGAGAAAAATATATATTTTATAAATGCTTCACATTGTGTTTGTTGGGAAATCACTCACATTTAAATATTTACCCGTACGTTAACATATTCTATCTCTAGAAGATTTGAAGGATCATTTCTTGCACAGTGTTGTGTGTGTTAGTGTAAATTTTACAATCAAACCTTTTCTGCATGTTTAACGACTGTAGTATACAGTAAATGTGTACTGATGTAGGTATGTATGCATGTATTTGTGTGTGTCTATCTATGTTTTGTTTAAGACAGTAAGTGTGTTTGTTTTCCTACATCAACACTTTTTATAATGGATTCATAAATGTGGGACATTTTGTTCCTTTTAGATTTGTTTAATATTTGTACGTGTCGTATGTGATGTGCATGTGAGCGAAACTCATAAAGAGCATCATGTATGATTCTTGATTTTAATGCAAACAAATACGAGTATACATATATGATTGTATCCTTAAATCGGTGATTCCCAAAGTAAAGTCAGCAAGATACACCGGAACAGAGTTGTATTCCACAAATAGAAATTTAAAATCATTAAGTAGAAGCCCCTTTTGCAATGAAATATCTTTGTTTGCAGATATGAGAAAGTAACCGCGTTAAGCTCGCGAAATTAATTAAATAGATTTTTTTTAATCTTGGACCAGCACTCAGGGGATGATCCCCAAATATGCAGTGCATTACGCCGGAACTAGAAAGCAGGGGATAGTATTGAGGGGACAGCTGAAGAAAGATGAGAAGATTGAGAATTTTTTGTAGCTATTTCAACCGTTTTAATTCGCCGGCTAATTTTTTGCTACAGGACCGTCGAAGGAGGGTGCTGTTAGTTAGCTTTATGTACATGATAGTGTCAGTCGCTGCCAATTGTGTTCAGTGACCAGTGCTATGCCTTCATCACTGAAATAGGCTGGCAACAACTAACACAACCATGCACTAATGATGATAAGAAGAATTTAACACAATATTTCATAACTCAGTGCGGGCTCGAACTCATGACCCTCCGCTTCATAGTCCCGTGTTCTACTACTTCAGCTAACAGCACCAAATTTATATTAAAATAATACGACCAGTAACATATATTTTGAAAATTGAGCTAATGCTATAGTTAAATAAAAATAGATTAAGAAACGTTTTTAAAATCGAATGTGATGACCAATAGCACGAGTGTATCAGTTTTCACGTTTCTAATTATAATGTTAAATTGGCACAAATAAATAAAATAAATAAACTATACATTTTTGTGGTACACTTTAAAATATCTTATCACCATCCGATATTATTGATAAATCATAAAATGTTTAAAAGTTATTTTAGTGTACTAAAGGCCGTAACTAACTATTCTTCACAATCGCGTGATCTAACAAATATGATATGTATTCTAAAAAAGTTTGGTAGAGTAGTTCAAAAACGTAACTGTGTAACAGATTTTTTGACAAGACTGTCAGTTTTGGAAATGTTTACGAAAATGTTCTTAAAATGATAGTTGTGTGGTGAGATCAGAGTAGTATTTATTGCCAGTCAGATGTTTTTGCATTATTTTTATATAATAATTTTAAAGAAATTTTTTTGAAGCCAGTCAGACTTTGGCAATATTTTCTTGTGTTTGAAAAAATATGTATGAATTAAAAAATTATGAAGACAGGATGGGGGTAAATGACTCCTCACCGAGTACGAAAATATGGGAAAACAAAGCAAAATCCGCGAAAGCTTCACAACTATCCCAAAGTCGATTCTAGAGGAATACCATGTAAGATCCACAATCAAATTATGTTCTGTACTTTTTTTGTAAACATACATGTCCTCATTAAGAGGTCTGTCTCTCTTACTAAATATTTGGGGTATTCACACTTCGTGCTATTTAGTCATATTGTCATAAAGTCATAATATTTTAGACCAGTTTAAAAAAGTTGTTGTTGTGCTGCATACTAATAAGTCATAAAATAATAGAACTTTTCAGGTATGTTGTTGTTTTGTCATAAAATAGCTCTAGAGATCTGAGTCGAACGGCTGAAAATCTTTAGGCGACAAGGCGATAGTATATGTTTGCCGCCGCTACTTATATATGATTCATGACTGAAAAACGACAAAAAAATTATTCATACCTATATGTCTGTACATTATATAACATTTTTATAATATAAAAAAATTAAAAGAGAACTAAATCACAAAATATATATATATATACATATATATATATATATATACATATATATATATATACATATATATATATATATATATATATATATATATATATATATACAAGTGAAAATTTTTCCTCGTTTAACTTACGTAGCTGGCAGCCATTGAACATTTTTCCGTATGCCGCCGCAAAAAATATGTATTCGGCTCATATCAAGGCAGCAGCTGTTTTAGTTTATACATTCATTTCGATATTCTTGTGCACCAGAAGGGAAAATTTAATAATTTTAAATAGAAATGGAGTTTTTAGGCCTTTTTTAATTTTCAAACAACTTTATTACAATTATCTTAATTATATTTTGCTTTGATAACATCTAATTACAAATGTGTTGTTTTCTTATCAGCTGATCGATGTTTGAAATGGCATATTAAGTTATGACAGGCTGTTCACACTAGTCATATATTTCGTGCTATTATTTTATGACTTATGACTACAGTGTGAATCCCCCAATTTGTGTAATTAACCTGTAATATTTTTGATACATAAACAGTTTTTTTACCATTGTACTTTTTGCGCTTCGTAAACTAAAATACTTTGCTTAAATAGATCCTTCGTCGGTACTGTGGCAAACATTCGCCGGCAAAGTACAAAAGTAGCCTCATTCAATTATCTCTCTTCTCATCTTTCGCCATCACCCATTCAACACTGTCCCCTGCTTTCCACAGTTCGGGCAAAAACAATTTTGTTTGAAACATTATGATGCTTTCTATTATAATTCATATTGATCATAATTTCAATAATATGGGCAATAGTTAAATTTATGTGCAACTTTAGTAAAATTCATTTCAGTTAGTAGCTTAACATGTGTGAGTTTTGCAGCAGTTTTTGCATTCAGCCCCACTGTGCTTGTGACGTTCTGCGGAAAATCCCTTTCTTTGTTAAGCACAAGAAATGAAATAAATTGTAGGCAGCTAACGCGACCAAAAACTTTGCGAACATCTGATTTACACAAATACTTACACGTATGACTTTGCCTTTGAATGTTTGTTAAATGCGGCAGTTTGTGGGTAAAGTATTCATCATGTATGTGGATAAACAAAAGAACAAAAAGTACCCTTTGACAAAAAAAAAATACTTCAAAACAATCGAAGGAAAAGAAATCAAAAATTTAAATTAATAGAAAAAGTTGTTAACGACAAAATATATTTATACAATTTACATTTGAATGATTACATATTCATTATGTTTGTATATTAGGGAGGTTCTATTTTCTGTAAAAAAACCAATATTCATATAATAGATTGTCATATTATTTCCATTTTGCTCTTAATAATGCAGTAAGTGGGATTAAATAAAATAAAGCACACGTTTTTATACCCTCCAAAATAGAATTGGAGGGTACATTCACTTTGTCATTCCGTTTGTAACGCAGCGAAATATCCATCTGAGACCCCATAAAGTATTTTTGACCAGTGATGACGATCTGAAGACGATCTGAGCATGTCCGCCCGTCCGTCCGACCATCTGTGGAAATCACGATTAAGTCCAAACGAAAAGAGCCAGACTCTTGAAATTTGGTACAAATATATCTTGAAGGATAGCACAGGTCAAGTTCGTAAATGGGCTGAATCGGGCCAGAGGAGAAAAAGTTCCCCTAAGAAGAACTAAACCAACCTCTAAAAAACAGCTTAATTTTTAAAAGTTTTTTCTTGTGTAATTTTGTTAAGCAAACGATATTTTTGTATGTCAAAGAAAGTCCAATGCGTTAAACTTGGAGCCCTAAAATAATAAATGACTAATTTTTGGACTCCACCCCCTTTAGTGGGCGTTATTATATGAAAAAATAATGTAAAAATTTAACACATTGTGTTAATTAAGGCTACATTCCTTAAAAATAACATTTTTAAGCTTTAATGACGAAGCTGAGACGTAATCTGGTACCCCTTTGCCCTACCCCTCCTCCCCCTTAACGACCCTTTCGAATAAAAAATAAAATTACAAATAAATTTATGTGTGTGAAGATAAATATGCCGAGTTAAATACGTTTTAACATAACCAGTTACGAAGTGAAGTTATAATGGCATTCAGTGAAAATTTTTTTTTGTATGAAAATCCATATTTATATACAAAATGATTATGGGAGTGTCTTCTATCCCATACATCTAGCCCACTTTAATTTGGTTTGAGAGACTAACTTAAAATTCGAGAAATCATTAGCAAAATCATTTGTGTCCTGTACTTCTTTTCATAATGAAAACAATTAAATTCAAATATGTGAATGCAAAAATGGATTTTTATGTAAAAGCAAAGAATCATATGAAGAAGGAGAACCAAAAAGGTGTATGAGAGCTTCCAGTTAAGTATTCAATTTATTAATTATAAACACTGTGAGCTTCCCTAATATTCCTTAGCAGGATATCAAGTACATATGTAAATTAAAAGAGTTTTAATGTTACACGGCTATGCAAGCAAATTATTCCCCAGCAATATATAGTATTTACTTATTGTTTTAATAAAAATACAACAAAAATAATAAACAGAGAAATTATATTGTTATATGTACTAGGTATTTATATGAAGATTTTTTTCATAAATTGTAAATACACGAGTATATCTCCATATTTTGGACAGAGACTTGAGCACAAATATTTTTGTATGCACATGAATTTTGTATGTCAATAGCTTGGAGAGTGTAGAGAATGAAAATAATTTGTTCACTTTGCATATCAAAGGACTTACAAGCAATAAAATGCATACCGTTCGAAGGACCATAAAGGTTTTCGAAACATCATAATGTGTTTACTTTGCTAAAGCCCAATGAACAGATTTGGGATACCAAATCGAACTTTCGAATACACGGAAAACGTAAGTAGACATCATTTTAACAACAAAATACAAAACCCTTAATGTATGAAAACTCGAATATTAATTTTGATAGGTAAAGTGTATTTGGGTTTACTTTATATCCAAAAATAAAATAAAATTTTTTTTTCTTAAAATTATTATTTTTATGGGTACAACAGTTTATGTTAAATACTAAAGCGGCATGGCCACACATCACACTGACGCTTCAAACTCTGCTTTTCTTTGATAGTGTTAGTGAAAAAATCTCACACGTATGGTTTGACGTTAATTTTTGCTACAGGGCCGACGAAGGTGGGTGCTGTTACTCTGCTTTTAGTACATGATAGTGTCAGTCGCTGCCAATTATGTTCAGTGACCAGTGACTATGCCTTCATCATTGAAACAGACTGGCAACAACTAACACAACCACGCACTAATGCTGTTCAGAAGAATTCAACACAATATTTCATGACTCAGCGCGGGCTCGAACTCACGACCCTCCGCTTCATAGTCTCGTGTTCTACTAGTTCAACCAACGTGAAGAATATCAAAACAATTCAGATTTTCACTCTCAAACTGAATTTTACCAACACATACACAAGTTTGAAGCATCAGTTTGATGTGTGGCCATGCCGCTTAAAAGGTACAGTTAATTAATGAAATTGCTTTAAATACTAAAGGTGGCCACACATCAAACTGATGCTTCAAACTTGTGTATGTGTTGGTAAAATTCTGTTTGACAGTGAAAATGATAATTGTTTTGATATTCTTCAAACTCACATCAAACCATACGTGTGAGTTTTTTTCACTAACACTATCAAAGGAAAGCAGAGTTTGAAGCGTCAGTTTGATGTGTGGCCATGCCGCTTAATATGGGTCTGTTCTCAAATACATATACATACATATGTAATTTTAAAATCTATTAGAAATTAGAAATTATTTCAAAAAGAAAATTGGAAATTTAAAATAAAATTTTTTTTATTATTATATTTTAATATTTTTAAGCTTAAGGTCTCTTTATTTTTATAAAGAGACCTTATATTATATTAATTTTTCAATATTTCGTCACTCCTTTGTGTGACTTCTTCAGGAAAACGAGAAGAATTTCTAAAAACTAAAAATGATTTTTAGTTTTGGAAAACAGAGAAGTAGCTACTGCTTTAATGACATTGAATACCTAAGAAAGTGGCATTTCGTTTCAAGTTTATGTCCTTGACATGAACGTTGTGCTCCTCTCACCAAAAAGTCCTTGCGGGAGACATAAATGGATACATACAAAGTTCCTTAAATAAACTGTGTACTCGTATCATACAACAGACAAGAACTTATTCTTTCCAAATCGGTTAATTAACTGGAAATAAAATATTTAGCAATAAAAATCATAAAGATAGCAAAAGCCGTTTTCTTCGTACAAAAAAATGCTACAATTTCCCTTGTATTTTTTGTCTCCGCCTGTAATCTGTTATTTAAAAAAAAATTTGTTTAATTGACAGCAGCATATAATTTGCAATTAAATATAAAGAAGTATTAAATTTTTAGCTTTACATTTTTTAAGTTCTTTAATTATTTTTCCACATATTTTACATTTTTGTTTTAAGCCAATGCACAATATTTTAGGAGCTGGTCACACTAGAGCTGGTGTGCTAGAGAAAAGAGAAAGTGAAACTACCTGCTTTATTTTGTACCATGAAAAATACTAGCCCCTACAAACACACACACACACACACACACAAATACATAAAATAAACAGTTTCACTGCGACGAAAGCATACACCCGATTAGGTTTTACATTTTACTGTAGCATAGCTTTAGGCTTTACAACTTCATTCCAAATTTACATATGAACTTTATTGTTTATATTAAAGTTTTTATTTTATCCTGTGTTTCTTTTGCAGTCCTGGTATGAGCTAACACTTCCCCGGACGTTTATTTGGCATAAGTATTGCAGAGTATAACAAAAAAAAAAAAAAACTTTTATAAAAAGAAAACATAGTTTCAGCACTTATACAAATCAATTCAATTCATTTTATACAAAAGTAGCGCAGGCTCTCCTCACTAACACTTATTCAATGTCACAGTACATATTAATTTAATTATTTCAAAATGGCTAACATATTTTATTCAATTTAGATTTCAATCATAAATAATAAAAATAGAAAATTCATATTTTATGAGTATGGATTAATGATAATGGGCATATAGTAATATCCGAATGTTTATTTATCTATTTTTATTCTAAAGTAACAGTTAAAACTAGATGGCTTATTTGTAATTGTATAAAAATAAATGTATTTATTCGGGCTGTAAAAAATTATTTTAATAAATGTAAATGAGTATCTTCTGGCCAAACCTATTGTTGTCTTCATGTAAGTGTTCAAATATCTTTTTGCAATCCAACTGTTTAAATTTCATTTTTATTGAAATACTATTTTACATGATTCCACAGGGATCCCTGATTTTAATTAATTCTGTAACATGAATTTGTATACTTTATCAATTTAAGCTACACATATTCAAAGAGAATCACTTACATGGCGTATGGGCATTTCCATGATGTAGAACATAACCGTCGTATACAAAAAATTGCAAATAATTAAGGAAATATGACATAAAGATAATAATTAAACGAAAACATAGGGATTTAAAGAGTGGTACCATAGTTTTGATACAATTCTCGTAAGCAATTTCCTTATAAAATTAATATAAACAAAAAACTGTTATCACATTCAACTAAACGAGTAATAAGTTGTGACGAACAAATATACAGAAGAGTACTGCGGACGAAAGTGTAGCGGCATTAGAAAACAGCTGTTCCACTCTGCTGTGTGAGTTTGGTTAAATACAATTAATGTTGGCTTTCCCTTGGACCTAGGATTATTTATCATGACTTTTTGAATTAAAACCATGTTGGCATGTAGCAATAAATAGTTCGATACCAAATACATTACAAATAATAGAGATATTTATTTTGAAAATAAGCATAACTTTATCTTTAACTTATGACTTTATATTAGCCCAATAGTTGGTATCAAGAATGATAAAATAAAGATTACCTGCTGTATTCACAAAAATTAATGTGTACTTCAAGCGTGCTTTAAAGTAAAAATTTCATAATAAATATTTATTTTAAAGTGTTGATCAAGTCTACTTTATTTTTTGTGAATACTGCTGTACACCTTGCGCGTGATTTACCGTTTGATGACGTATTTGTTCCCTCGAAGAGATTGCCAAATGTTTATTATATGCAAAAGTAATACTTTCTCGTACAAAATTAATATTTTATGCTATATTTGGCAACTCTTCCCACAATTTACTCAGAGAGATTTCCAATTTACTCAGAGAGATTTCCAACAAGCAAATTAAATCGGATTTACGAAATTAAATTTACGAAAGTGCAAGTTTTGTGTTATATTTTATAATAAACTTTGTTATATTTTAAAATAAAGATAAATTCTTTAAAAATAAATAAATAAGCTTATAAATATCAGAATACAATATTAAAATAAAGATATTAAAATAATTATTAAAGGCGGATTCACCCAAATTTTTGTTTATATGTAGTTTGACGCAAGAATGATAAAATAAAGATTACGCCTTGCGCATGATTTACCGTTTGATGACGTATTTGTTCCCTCGAAGAGATTGCCAAATGTTTCATATATGCAAAACTAATACTTTCTCGTACAAAATTAATATATTATGCTATATTTGGCAACTCTTCATTCAACTTACTCAGAGAGATTTTCAATTTACTCAGAGAGATTCCCAACAAGCAAATTAAATCGGATTTATGAAAGTGCACGTTTTGTGTTATATTTTATAATAAATTGTGTTATGTTTAAAAATAAATATATTAAAATAATTATTAAATAACTTAAAGTGTAAAAAACTTATTAAAACTTGATTTTTAAAGCTCATAAACTGTAAACAAAAAACCTAAATTAAAGAGAAAAGAGAACAAAAAGAGCAAGCATGAAATGTGCAGTGGGCAATTGCAAACAAAGTGACAGCAAACAAACAAGTGCGAAATAATTGTGTTAAAATGTAATATTGTTATCAAATGTTATGTTATGGCTGATATTTTGCAAGCAAAAAAATTGTTTTTAATGGGGAAAAAAGAAAAATAATTAGCACTTGGATTCAATATTTATATGAAATAACTATAAATTAACAATTTCAAATAAAAAAAAGTGGAAAATAAAATAATTTTTTAAAATTGTTTATTATCAAACAAATTTGCCCCATTTGTTTATTATCGCAATTTGCCCCACTGTCCTGTTTTTACAATAACATAATAGTTCTCCAGCTGAATTTTATTAGCCAATCAGAACACATGTTCAGTGACGTTAGAGTTCCATCATGCGCAGAAAAGTATTTTTATTTCAGCTTGTTGGCGTAATCTTTATTTTATCATTCTTGGTTTGACGTCTCTCTTCTTGAGAGAGAGAAAATATTTTTTATTGACAACTCTCAGCTTGAATTGGTTTAATTTTATATTTTGTCCGTACAAAATTGAACTGAGTTGCCAATATGTTAAACTTTTTCACACAAAGTTGGGGTGTCATTTTGTGTTTGATATATTAAATTGTGTGTGAGACTAAAAAAATAAATTTTGAGAACTAATATTATCTATTTGTTTCTTTTTTTATATGTATTTTGCTAATAACAATGCTTTATGCAATTCAATGGCGATAAGGTAAAGCAATTTACTTTTCTCGTCCATTATTATTATCACAAATTCTTGAAAAATAATTTAAAATATGTAATATCCAAATATCTAAGATATCAAGAAAACAAAGCAAAACATAAAAAATCGCTGCAGTACTACCATTTTGCAAAACTCATTTTTTATATGAATGGCAACTTTGAAATTTATCGAAATGAGTGAATCGTGCTGCAGAAAACTCTCAGTAAAATGAATTTTGTCCGGACAAAACTTTTGTTCGGAAAACATGGGTGAATCCGCCTTAAATAACTTAATGTGTAAAAACTTATTAAAACTTGATTTTTAAAGCTCATAAACTGTAAACAAAAAACCTAAATTAAGGAGAAAAGAGAACAAAAAGAGCAAGCATGAAATGTGCAGCGGGCAATTGCAAACAAAGTGACAGCAAACAAACAAGTGCCAAATAATTGTGTTCAAATGTAATATTGTTATCAAAATTTTTTTTTGTTTTCAAAACGCTGTGTCATTTTACAGTTTTCCAAGAGATGAAGCTCAAAGGAAGTTATGGCTGATATTTTGCAAGGAAAAAAATTTATTTTGAATGGGGAAAAAAGAAAAATAATTAGCACTTGGGTTCAATATTTATATAAAATAACTATAAATGAACAATTTCAAATAAAAAAAAAGTGGAAGGTAAAATAATTTTTTAAAATTGTTTATTATCAAACAAATTTAATTTGAAAAATTGTAATTTGCCCCACTGTCCTGTTTTTACAATAACATAACAGTTCTCCAACTGAATTTTATTAGCCAATCAGAACACATGTTGAGTGACGTCAGAATTCCATCATGCGCAGAAAAGTATTTTTATTTCAGCTTGTTGGCGTAATCTTTATTTTATCATTCTTGGTTGGTATTAATTTTGATTTTGAGCGATTTTTCGTTTTCAAGACAATTTCAAAAAACCAAGAAGGCATTCGCATAAGACAAAATAACAACTGTTGTTTTCTGCGTTCAGCGATTACAACGCTGTTTACAGTGAAATCTGAAACATTATTACTTTAATATGACTAATATGAAAATTTTGTAAAATGGTGTCTCTTTAGTTTGGTTTTGATTGTATACAGAATTGATTTCCAGTTTTTATAACCTCCTAAAAGGCATTGGATGGTATATTCACTTTGTCATTCCGTATGTAACGCAGCGAAATATCCCTCTGAGGGCCTATAAAGTATATATATTCTTGATCAGTGATGAAGTCTAAGACGGGCTAGCCATGTCCGTCCATCCGTCTGTGAAAATCACGATTCAGTCCAAAAGAAAAAGCCAGACCCTTGAAACTTGCCATAAATATATTTTGAGTAGTACAGGACAAGTTCGTAAATGGGCTGAATCGGGCCAGAGGAAAAAACTTCCCGTAAAAAGAACTAAAACAACAAATTTTTTTGTTATAATTTTGTTAAGCAAATGATATATTTTGATGTCAAAGAAGGTCCAACGCGTTAAACTAGGAGCCATAAAATAAAAAAAAAATATTTTTGGACCCCGCCCCCTTTAGTGGGCGTTATTATATGCAAAAATAGTTTAAAAATTTAGCAAATTGTATTACTTAAGCCTACGTTCCTTAAAAATAAAATGTTTAAGCTTTTATGGCGAAGCTGGGACGTAGCCTGACCCCCTCTGCCCTATTCCCTCCTCCCCCTTTGCCAGCCAAATGATCCTATAAAAAAAATAATAATAATTTTTACACTTATTTATCCCAAAAATTTATTTTTAGTGCTTTATGGCAAAGGTGAAATGTCTTCCCACGGCCCTTGCTAGAGCGGCTCCGATAAAATAAAGTTTTAATACCCTCCAAAAAGAATTGTACCCTATAAAGTATATATATTTTTGATCAGTGATGAAGTCTAAGACGATCCAGCAATGCCCATACGTCCGTCTGTGAAAAACTCGATGTAGTCTATTTTTGGGGCCCGCCCTCTTTAGTGGGCGCTGAAGTTACATATTATATGAAAAAATATTGTAAATATTTAATAAATTGTATTCTTTAAGCCTACATTCCTTAACAATTTAATTTATAAGCTTTTACGACGAAAGTAATACGTTCTATGCTTTTCCCCTGTCTTAATCCTCCACCTCCTTTGGCCCTTAAATGACCTTTTTAAAATTTTTTTTCTACACTTAACTATACCGAAAATTTAGCTTTTAAGTTTTTACGATTTAGGTGAGATGTCTCCCCCACGGCCTTTCTCGAAGTGACCCTGTATAGAGTTTTAAAATTGGGCACAGAAATGTCTTAAAGGAACTGTGACCCAGGTTAAACATTTTTAATTTATCTCAGTCCCTTTTTTGATATAAAATATTAATACGTGAATCGCTTTTATGCTGATGTTAAGGAGTCTCAGTCATGCTCCTCCCAATACATTGGGAACGATCGTATTAAAATAAATATTTTTCTTTGTTTACTTAATCCAAATACCATAAAAATTAAAATTTTAATAATAATAAAAATAGGGTTTCTTTTTTATTAAATATTTGGAGGGTATTCAAGATTCGACGCGGTCGAATATTACGTTCTTGCTTGTTTTTTTTGCAATTTATTTAAAGATTCAAGTGATAACCAAACTATTTCTCATTTTACAAAACATCTTTCTAGAAAATATTAAAATTTTCCAGGAAGAGCTTGAAGATTGATTAAATTAAACTGGCTTACGAAAGCTGGAAAGTCCACAGAAATAATTGCAGAAAATAAACTACATAAATGCTGATGAAGATTAAAAAAAAAGTATCACAAAAGCAAGAAATCATACAGTAGCTAAAGGAACTGTGGGAAAAATTAAGCATAAATATTTATTTTCTAGACGTTGTAATTCTAAGTTCTGGCACACACACACACACACACACACTCAAAGACTATAGACATGTAATGCCGTAACCAGTTCTTTAGCGCCAATTTAGTTAGAAACATTTTCTATTACTTGAGTAATTCAACAGTGACAAATCGAATGTGTGTCAACATTGTATTATGAAATTATGGGCACCTGTTGCATACAAATATTTAAATTGATTTATTATGGCTGCACAAACCAGAAAGAGAATAAACGCAAACATGAAGAAGAGGCTGCAGGCAGTACAAGAGCAGGAACAGAAAAAATATGAATAAAACTATTTTGCCATCATCAGTTTTGTGCCAACCAAGCAATTTAAATTGACACGGCGACAATTCAATTCAATTGAATCAATATATTCAACAAGTTCGTTTGAATAGTTCGACTGCAAGAGGAACAGTAACACAAATAATTCACGTTATTGCGAATGCATCGAGAGAAGTATAGTGCAGTATTTTATAATTTTTCAGTTAGAATAAATAGAATTAAGCTCATTTTATTTGTTTGCATATTTATTAAGCTTCGATATTACTCGTATTTTCGTCTATTGCAGTATAAACTTACGATTCATATATGAGTTCGATATATTTCTATGCGGGTAACTAGTTTTGAGCGCATCGCACTGTGGGGTGAAAGCCTCACAAGTGGCGATTAATTCAAAAGATTAACTTTCACAACTGTGTTTGGTACCATATAAAAGTAGATAAAATTCTACATCACTAACTGCAAAAATGCAGTGTGTGTTCAAAATTCAATAATTTTTGTTATTTTTGCGCGCATTGATTAAAAGAGAAAATTTTGATATTTCAAGTGATTATAGTTTTTTATTAATACTTCTGTATCTAAAAGTTTTATAACGGAACCGTCAAATTCAGGTATATGAGCATTTAAAAAATTATTTTCTGTTTAGATAAATGTTTTAGAAATATATGAAAAAAAATTAAATGTCTCCAAAAATTTGTTATTTTTGATATATACATTGACTTTCAACAACTTTGCGGATGAGTGCAGGAAAAATTGCTTTTATGCTCTTAAAATATAAGATTTTAGCTAATAAATCCCAGAATACCTATTTGCGCATTTGTGCGATTTTTGAGTTATAAAGGTTTTTGCGGGAGAATTCCGGTTGCTAAAATTCAATGTAAAAAAAACCAAACAAAAAAACATGTTGTTTTCATTACCTCTTTAAAGGCACATAAAGTATGCTCTAATATACAATTTAATTTACTAATTTATCGTTTTTCATTCCAAAGTTACAGCAAAAATAGTCAAATAAGACCATTTTCTCCAAAATACAAAAAAGCCCATAAAAGGTTAACATTTTTTTTTTCAAAATATTTTTTTTTAAATGCTGGTTTCTTATGTATTTATTAATAATCATCAAAAAAAGATTAAGATTACGAGTTCTATGAATTAATCGCCACTTTCTCTACCATTCACCCCATTGTGCATCGTTTCTAAACTCTTTAGATATTACGGGTATTAAACATAAAGACTTTATTGTTGCGTAAAGGAAAATTATGTGGCAGCAGGTAAAAAATGCTGGGAGTTCTTGTTTTTTTTTAATGTAAAAGTATTTAAAATTCAAGTTTTTGTTAAAGATGACCTTGTGCTAGTTTGTGCACAAACTTTAAAAAACCAAATGAGAATTACATAATGGTATACAGTCGAATTCGTTTTAGTGCAACACGCTTTACTGAAAAAAATCGGATTACCCGCACTGATTTTAAACGCAGCTAGTCTTATTCACTTCGCTTTAGCGAAACATCGCTTTATTGAAAATATCGTATTACTGAAAACCAAAAGCCAGCGCACAACTACGTTTTGTATGAAACTTACTTCGCTTTAGTGAAAAAATAAACAATGACAAATTTATTTATTAGAATTCGATTGCATAACTTAAGGCTGAATAAATTATGCATGTTTTGTATTGAATGGCAAAATGTATTTGTCCTTTTCGCTCTTACGTAGTTTATTGTATTTTTCTATTATATTGTCAATGCAAGTGTCTAGACATTTTCGAGGAATTCGTGAAAAATTTCAACACAACAAAATGTGCACATATGCATGTGTATGTTTTACTGACTTTAAGCAGTACGCTTAACTGTAACAAATTTCAATAATCCGAACTACGTTTTAGAGAAAAATTCGGATAACTGAAAAAAATGGGTTTTGGATATTTCCAATACAGCGTAGTCGACTGTAACGTATTTATCTCACAACAAATAAAGCATAGGGCTAATAAATTAACTGAAACAATATCTCAAACGCATTACATTAAGATATCTACTGCATATATTTAAGTTATAGGGTGTCCCCAATACTTTTAAATTGATCCATATGCATAATATTGGACTACAATTATATAATTTTGTTCGATTCTATACATACATGAATGCAAATGAAGGAGATAAGCATTAACCATTTTCGAAATAATAAACACCAAATACTATCAGTGCAACAATTTTATTGAGCACTTTGATGCATGAGGGTTTCCATACACGAAAACTTTCTTAAAAATAGTTTTGGGTAGAAAAGAACTATGTAATAAAAAATTTGATAACATCATTTTTATGGCAACGCATTAGAAAAATAAAATATGAAATAAATAATTTGATAAAATAATTTTTATGGCAATGCGATAGAGTTTAAATATGCAAAAAACAAATAAAGTACCACAGTTACAATCAGTACTCAAGAGCGATAAGATTTATGGTGAAAGCAGTTTAGTTTAAAACATATTTTTCCATTTAAAATTCGTATTATTTATCAATGTTCTTAAAATGCCAACTGCTTCTCATTCCCTCTCTTAATTACCATTAAATATACTGCAGGTACTAAAAAGAGTTTATTTAACACTTCCCGTTTAAAGTACTCATTTATTATGCCATATACATACATAAAACGTACTCGTATATGAAACACTTGAGAACGTTATATTCGACCGGGTCGAATTTTAAATACCCTCCACATATTTCATAAATAAATTATATATGTTTAATCTTCTGGCTCTTCTTCAACACTCCATTTTGACAGGGTCGCTCCAGCAAGGGCCCGGTCGAATTTTAAATACCCTAAAAATAGCTAGAGTTCCTTTAAGACATTTCTGTGTCCAATTTCAAAACTCTATTTTGACAGGGTCACTGCAGCAAGAGCCCGGGAGGAGACATGTCACCTTTATCGTAAAAACTTAAAACGTAAATTTTCGAAGTTGCCATAGTTACATGGCAAGCGTCTCCGTTTTCATAATATTATTAATCGGGGAAATAATTTTTTTTGTTATAACTTTAAAAATATATTCTACAATAATATGGTTAATTATTTAATGGTAATGAAAAAATTGAAAATAAAACATTTGGAATATATACGAGTACATAAGATAACTGCGTTGTCTTAATAGTATTTAATATATCATTTAATTCCTTTATAGTACTGTCGTGCATTGCACTTACATACACACATACACACTTCCATACATTTGTAATTACATATATTTGGCGAATTTGGCTTCGAGTGTTGTATGTTTGAAATTGAAGACGTGTTTGTTCAATTAAAATTATGCTCAGTTTCAAGTCCACGCTGTCAAAGCGCCGGCTAAATGAAACTGTTTGTATTCTTTAAACAACAGTTGAGATCCAACTGAGTTATCGTACGGTTGTTTTGCCACAAATTGTTTGTTACATTTGAAAAATATTTATTTCATTAAGTGTTTGTGAGTTTTTATAACTGAATACGAGCCGCGGCGATCAATAATATTAAAAAGTGCTGACATAGGACATACCATACGAAGTGTCTTGTAAATAGTTTTTGAAAGTTAACAACAACAAATACGAGTACAATATTTATTGATTGCGTATGAGAATTTTTAATAGTGCGATCATATTTGTTTTACACACTTTCTTTTTATGATCGATAATAATTGATTGATTGTTTAAATTCGTGTGTTTTTATCTGTAACCATTATTGACATATATAAAAGTATATACATACATATACACGATTACATACATAAGTAAGTATATATAATGGAATTAATTACTTGTAGTTGGCCATAAAAATAATAATTTTTCCAAATTAAATGAGTACAACTTTAAGGGCACTGTTACACTTTCAATATAGTATATAGTGATATTTGGATTGCGATCCATTTTAATGGATTGATGGATCACGAGCGTATGCTACATGTTCAATATTTATCGCGTCAGTATTTACGTTATTTTTGTGCTGTGCGCATCATTTTTTAAAAAAATGTCGCGAGAAAACCAAAAAAAAAAAGCTTTAGCCGACGAGTCCCACAACTCCGGCAATGCCTCCAAATTAAAAATGAAGTCTTTCAAAATAAGTTTTTCGGTCCTTAATTCCGATTCCACCGGCAGAACCCACTCGCTTTCGCTATCTTCTGTCATTACCCTTTTAAAACAAACTTTACACAAATGTAATAAACTTTTTTACTTTTTATTTGTTAAATTATTTGCACTGCGTCTTTTATTTTATTTGTTTTATTTCACTTCTTATTAACCCTCAATAGCCTGATTTTTTTTCTTTTGGCCGGGAAAAAAATCAGTGTTATAAAACTTGCAATTCTAAACATATTTTACTCTACAACTTTCTCCGCAATTTCTATTTACCTGAAAAATTTAACAAACACCTGATTGGTTCGTAGCGGGACCAGTAGGCTATTAAGGGTTAACGTATCGCGATCTAATATCATGAAAATGCAACACGTTCAATATTTATCACACGATCCGCGATCCACGATCTGGATTTCATATTTTAGGCTATTCTGTGATATGGATCGCGATGCACCAATACTGCATGCCACACGTTCAATAAATATCGCGATACTGGATCGCGTTCAATATATATTGAACGTGTAGCAGTGCCCTAAGGCATTTCAATAAAACTCGCATTTGTAATTACGATATAAGTGATTTAAACATTTTTGTTTTTCAATTAAAAATCAATAATAAAATATTATATCTGCAAAAAATAAATCAGAAAATAACAATTATTTTTGCAAAAAAAAAACCAGGAAAAGATAATTGCGAAGGTGTCTACTTTCCGCCAGAGGTCTTCTTTCCGCCAGATGTCTCCTTTTCCGCCAGATGTCTCCTTTCCGCCAGATGTCTCCTGAATCACCTGTTTCGCACTCTCAATCCTGTTTTCCTGTTGTCTGTGTCTTTTCCTTTAATTTTCTTATTCTCTTTTGTGCCACGGTAAATCTGTGCCGATGTCTTTTTTATGTATCTCTCCTCCTTGTTCCTTTGTGTACATCACCCTTTCTATATTTATCTAATTTGTATGTCGATTTGCTCATATGCATATCCCGAAGTGCATATGGTTAAGTAACCTAAGCCACTCTGTTGTTATCATCGCTGTTGAAAATGTCGTGTGCACCGTGGGATGATTGTAATTGCTTTAGCCTTTATAAATCTAGCCAGGAAAATGTGCTCTTTGTATGTTTTGTTTCTTGTTGATCGTGTTAGTTTATCAATTTCCTTTTATCCACCATAGAGATAATAAATTCAGCACAAGTGCACTCTCTTCCACACAATTCGAACTCGAAAAGTACTGCAGTACGCCAATACAATATTTACTACAATAATAGAAAATTGTAATTTTCTATCCCTTAACTTGTATTTATTACCCTTGATATTCCTCTCTTTTCACAGATTTTTAACAGAAAATATTCAACACCAGTTCTTGACTTTTTGCTATGAGAATCTAGCAAAAGTAAAAGACTCTCTGTTATTTCTTGAATAACATTTTGTGGCATATGTTATTCAAGAAATATTGATTCATTGAGACTCGACACAATTTTTAATTTGAGCCGGAATAGATTACCTTCAAGGACAATTCGTAGTCAGCATATTCGAATTGATTAAAATAATACATTTTACTCTTATTTGTGCATCACCTGTCAGAAGATAAATTAAGATTATTAAAAATTCAAAATGTGTCCAATAAGAAATAAGATAAATTTCCTATTAATATGGATGAGCTAATTGTTTGAAAATTGGTTTCAAATTCAGCAAGACATGATAAATATTTTAAGCCACAGCAGAGCAGAACAGCTGTTTTCGAAAGCCACTACACTTTCATCATCAGTACTTTTCTAATTGTTCGAAAATTTTGTTTTCAGTTCAGAAAGATATGATAAATATTCCAAAATTTAATTATTCAATTTGCACAGCCGATACCGAACAGCTGTTTTCGAAATTTGCTACACTTTCAGCATCAGTACTCTTTTAATTGTTTGAAAATTTTGTTTTCAGCTCAGAAAGATATGATAAATATTCCAAAATTTAATTATTCAATTTGCACAGCCGACCCCGAACAGCTGTTTTCGAAAGTTGCTACACTTTCAGCATCAGTACTCTTTTAATTGTTCGAAAATTTTGTTTTCAGCTCAGAAAGATATGATACATATTCCAAAATTTAATTACTCAATTTGCATAGCCGACCCCGAACAGCTGTTTTCGAAAGTTGCATCGCATGCGACTTGAATCACATGCGACTTGAAAAACGCCAATTTTTTTGAACGATTTTGAGCATTTGCGAACTCCAGCACACCAATTTTGCGACTTCAAATCGAAAACGCTTTATTTCATGCGATAAGCGGTTTCCATCACATGGCCGATAATTATTCAATTTTCACAGCCGTCCCCGAACAGCTGTTTTCGATGCGAAGATGTTAACATATTGGCGAACTGATGAACAATTCTTCTCTAATATTTTCCTCTAAAGATATTCGCCCTTATTTTGTAACTGTTTGTCGACGTCACTTCAACACAATATCAAAAATAGGACACTTCTGTACTACTTTTCTTCAGCAATTGACAATTTCTAACAGCCCCCTAAGCAGTCACAGGATGCCAGAAGAAGTTAATTGTAAGGAGTAGGTAAGTGTCCAATTTTTGATATTGTCTTGAATTGGCGTTGTCTAGTAATTGCAGAATAGGGGGGGATTATTTCAAACTTCCGCTCAAAATAACTTTGAGTAAATATCAGAGTTATAACAAAAACTCAATAATCATTTAACCCGTTTTTGTCAACTCTATTTGATGTTGTGAGAGATGTAAAAACAACAACAACTAATGATTGTTTTATGCAAACACAATTGGGGTATTCATTCATCGTGCTATTTAGTCATATTGTCATAAAGTCATAATATTGTAGACCAGTTTAAAAAAGTTGTTGTTGTGCTGCATACAAAAAAGTCATAAAATAATTGCACTCTTTCAGGTATGTTTTTGTTTTGTCATAAATTAGTTCTAGAGATCTGAGTCGAACGGCTGAAAATCTTTAGGCGAGACGGCGATGGTGTATGTTTGCCGCCGTTACTTATATATGATTCACGACTAAAAAACGGCTAAAATATTATTCATACTTGTATGAACGTTTTTCCGTATGCCGCCGCAAAAACAATTTAATCAGCTCATATAAAAGCAGCAGCTGTTTTAGTTTATACATACAAATTCATTTGGATATTCTTGTGCACCAGAAGACAAATTTGATAATTTTAAATAGAAATGGAGTTTTTAGACTTTTTGGCATTTTCAAACAACTTTATTACAATTATCTTAATTATATTTTGCTTTATTACAAATTACAAATGTGTTGTTTTCTTATCAGCTGATCGATGTTTGAAATAGCGTACTAAGTTATGACGGGTTGTTCACACTAGTCATATTTTTCGTGCTATTATTTTATGACTTATGACTTTATAACTACAGTGTGAATCCCCCAAATATTTTGCAGTATTGACAACTTTTGTTATTTTTGTGCGGACACTCGCAAAATTTGTGGTTAAATTTATATATTTGGAAATTTACAAATAATTTTAATTTGTCGACTGTCTTATTTATGTGATCGCTAGAAATTTAATGCATTTAATTAGTATTCATTTTCATGGGGAAACATCATGCAAAAACAAACAAACAAACAAAACAATAGAGCGAAACTTTCGTTAAAATGATGAGTCGAAATTATTTATTGTGTAGTTGAAAGCGAAAGTAATTTGAAACAACTTGTGTGTTTTTATTTAATTATTTTCATTAATACTTTTTTATGTCAACTATATAAGTATATATTTTTCTGCTTAAAAAATATGTCAAATATATTGAAAAAAAAAGTTTGTGAATGTTTTCTTGTTAACTATTATATTTAATTTTTTAAATTACGTTTACTGCAATAAATAATTTGAAAATAGGTTTCTAACCCAATAGGGGTTTTGAGTTTCAAACTGTGCAGCCAACAGCTAAAGAAATATCTATTGTTTGATATCATCATCAATTCATGTTGAAAAAGTCATAAAAGAAGCTGTTTTCATCAAATTGCACTAAAGAATACTTTTTTAATGAGTGTAAATATATTCGCACGATCGAATTTCTTGTCAGGAAATTGAAAAACATTATTTTAATGGGAAAATAATTTTTTTAATGCGACGATTGTTTTTGTTTTATATTTATATTTGTAAATAATGCTCATGTCTAGTTTTAAATCAATTTTTTCTATGAAACGTTTGCTTAATCTTCGGCAAAACTTAATGTTGGAGGATTTTTTGTTTTTAATTGGAAAAGGTATTCCCATTGTTTTTTTTTTAGAACGTTTTTATACCCTCCAAAAATAAAAGAATTGGAGGGTATATTCATTTTGCAATTCCGATTGTAACGCAGCGAAATCTCCATCTGAGACCCCATAAAGTATTTTTGATCAGAGATGACGATCTGAGCATCTGTGGAAATCACGATTAAGTCCAAACGAAAAGAGCCCGACTCTTGAAATTTGTTATACATAAATATAACTTGAAGGATGGCACAGGTCAAGTTCGTAAATGGGCTGAATCGGGCCAGAGGGAAAAAAGTTCCCCTAAGAAGAACTAAACCAACCTCTAAATAGCAACTTAATTTTTAAAGGTTTTTTTTTTGTGTAATTTTGTTAAGCAAATGATATATTTTTATGTCAAAGCAAGTCCAACGCGTTAAACTTGGAGTCATAAAACCAAAAAACTAATTTTTGAGCCCCTTCCCCTTTAGTGGGTGTTATTATATGCAAAAATAGTGTAAATATTTAACAAATTGTTTTACTTAAGCCTACATTTGTTTAAAAATAAAATTTTTAAGCTTTAATAACGAAGCTGAGCCCTACCCCTCCTCCCCCTTTGCCACCTAAATGACCCTATAAAAAAAATAAATTAATTAATTCTACATTTAATTATCCCAAACATTTATTTTTAGAGTTTTATGGCAAAGGTAAAGAAATGTATCCCCTACGGCCCCTGCCAGAGAGACCCCGAGAAAATACAGTTTTAAATTAAAATTTTTAATACCCTCCAAAAAGAGTTGGACCCCATAAAGTATATAGATTCTTGATCGGTGATGAAGTCTAAGACGATATGGCAATGCCCATACGTCCGTCTGTGGAAAACATGTTATAGTCTATTTTTGAACCCCGCCCCTTTAGTGGGCGTTGACGTACGATATTATATGTAAAAATAGTGTAAATATTGAAAAATTTGTATTCCTTAAGTTTATAAGAAGCTGAGATGTTCTCTGATGTTGCAGAGGTGAAACGTCTCCCCCACGGCCCTTCCCGCAATTAATCTATCAAAATACAGATTTAAAATTGGGTACAGAGATTTCTTAAAGGAACTCTGCTCCACCAAGTTAAACATTTTAAATTTACTTACTAAATATTTGGAGGGTATTTAAGATTCGACCCGGTCGAATATAACGTTTTTATTTGTTTTTTTTTTTTTTTTAATTATTTCACTTTGAGTATTTTTTTAATAATTTATTTTTTTAACTGAAAATGTACTTTAGAGAAAAGGTACCGTGATTGAAAATGCAGTTAATTCAAAAATTAATTTTTTTCAATTAATTATTTTAAATGAACTAGGTTTACTTTTTTTTTTTAATTCGAAAAAGGTTCATTTAAAAATACAGTTTTTGAAAAAGTTGAGTTATTTTTGGTAGAAGCAAATTTTGTGATTTCATATCATACAATATGTAATTTTTTTAATATATACATTTTTGAAAATCAAAATTACTGTTGTCAACTAAAGGAATATGCATATTTAAAAAATGTGCTGCTTTGAAAGGGTTTTATTTAAAAAATGTGTTCTCTTTGAAAAGGTATACTTTTTTAACATCTTGTTGTTGTATTTTTTATTTAAATAAATTTCTTTGGAAAGTACAGTTTTAAACCAGTTTAGGGTAACAGTGATAACTACAGCAGAAGCATAAAACAATAAAGAAATGTGCAGAAAAATCCAGTTCAACTGAAAGTTATCGCAATATTAAATATTTTTTGGCTTTGCTCCAGTATTAGTTTGAGGCACTACAAGTCTTTTATTACAATTATAAAAATCTGAATTTTTTTTTTGAATTTAAAACTGTCACATTTTGCCGTAAACATTCTAATTAGATTTATGGTCCGCAATTTAAGCTTGATCATGAACTTGACACTTTGAAAAGGCAAAAAAGTCCACACAAGTGCACACACAAACTGACTTGTTGTGACATGCCAACTGGTCAACAATTTAAAGCTGACAGACATTTGTAATTCCTTTGTAAATGACACACAATACGAGAGGTAATCTTAAATAATCTGATCTACATTTGGTCGGATTAAAGCAAGACGAATATGAGAAACTAAAAATAAATTAGTTAAATTGATTAAAGAAAACCAAACTATTCATTTGTACTACTGCAAGAACAACACAAGATAATCTAAGAGTGCAAAGACACACACATGATTCTTTTCAAAAGAAAGAAAAAACAAAACTCTTCCTGTGTTTCCGTTTCCGCATTCTTTTCAAGCATAGATTTGTATTCTGTGATTTATATAAAGTAAATAGTGTAATATTTTACTATATAAATATGATTTTTAAATGGAAGTGTTTCAGTTTTAAGCTTCTATTTGCAATAGGCACACACTATTACATATTGTTATTATAATTTTCTCTGTTTATGCACTTGCAGGAGAAAGATGTCATTGAGGGTGTTGCATTGGCTGTTGGCCTTAATTTGCTTGCAGGTACTATTTCAAACTGCTGCCAGTAAACGCAGTTTTGAAATAGATTGGGCGCGCGATAGATTTCTGAAAGATGGTGAACCATTCCGTTTTGTGGCGGGTTCATTTCATTACTTCCGCGCCCATCCGGACACTTGGCAAAGGAAATTGCGAACAATGCGAGCCGGTGGCTTAAATGCTGTAACAACGTAAGTACGAGTGTTAACAACGATATTAAAATAATTCATTTTACAGAAAATTTATGAAAAACTAGCTGCGAGTGGTTTTTTGTATGTAAACGATAATAAAAAATATAAATTTTCGACTATATAAAATCCCAAAGACAAAAATTTTTATGGTATTTATAAAAACAGGTAGTAAACTTGGTCACATGGTATAGGGTAATTCGTGTATATGTATATTGGATTTGTATAGACAGTTTGAAAGTTGGCAAATTGCAATGAAACCCATTCAATAGTTTATAATATAAAAAAAGGTATACTCAACTACCACGTTCCCCTTAAAATCAAAATAACGTTTATGAACAAAATATTCACCCCTATGGTGAATAACAAGTGGAATTTTTGTTCACGTGAAATTTTTATTCCACTCGAATGCTAAAATGGCATCGTGAATCTCCCGTGAGAAATTATTCCCGCTATCAGTTCTCAGTGAATGCAAAAAAAGGCCAGAAGCTGCAAACAATATGAGAAACCAAAGAAATTTGTGTTGACAAATTTACGTTTATGTAATAATTTAAAATATTTAAAAAAAAAGTATGACTAACACCCAATTCACACGATGCATTTTATGACGTCCAATATTCGACACTATTTTTTGTTTCATAGCGAACCGTGTAGAGAAGAAAGAGGGGTAGAAAAAATGACTTGATTTCTGATTTCATGGTTTTTTTTCATATTTCTCTTCACATCAATACCTATTCTCTTTGTTACGTTTTCTTCTGTTTTTATTTGCAGGTCATATACATGTGAAACAATAACAAAAAATAAAAATAGACATGAAAACCAAATTCATCGTATGAACGAAAAGAGTTTTTGGAACAAATTTCAAAAGGGAATTAATAAAATTAGACGTCATAAAATTCATCGTTTGAATTGGGTGTAAATATTTAGTAGCAAAATAATTTGGATAAAATTTGGAAAACGAACAAAATTGTTGAAATTTTAAATCTCAGAAAGACATCATAAATATTCCAAGGCACAAAGGAAAGTTAACGTTTAGAATTGGAGCAACAAGTTTTACAAAGACGCGCAGGCAATTAATTTTTTGCAAAAAATATCAGTTTGTGTCTTATTAGCGGATCTTGCCCCTGAAATAAAATTTGTAAACTCTAATATTCGAATTATAATAAAAAACACTTATATATTCTACTCTATTCCCCACCAAAAACTAGTTGAATAAATTAAAGGGAAAAGTGGAAAAACTCGCGGGAAAAAAATCATTCACAATAAGGGGAATTTAATTTTACCATGAAATCATTCACGGGGATTTTTTTCTTGGATGCAATTTCAGGGAAAAGGGAAAAATTTCGAGGGAAAAATCATTCATGATACCTGTATGTACTATATATATTATAAAAATATGTCGTTACCTCAAAATAGAAAGGCCCTAACTCATTATTTATCTGATTCAGAGTTTTTTGTATACTTCGGTAGAAGAACATCTAGTGTATCAAAAAATGCAAAAATCTCGATTTCAAAATAATAATGAGTTAGGGTCTTTCTATATTAAGGTAACGATGTGGACTTTAGTATTTACATATTTTTTTATGCAAGAGTACTCGTATAGATATATGTATGTAGTATTTAAGTAATTATTTGTGTTTGTTTCATTTAAAGTTACGTTGAGTGGTCACTCCATAATCCGAAAGAGGGCGTGTATGTATGGGATGGCATTGCCAATTTGGAACGTTTTATCAATCTGGCAATCGAAGAAGACTTACTGGTCATTCTCCGGCCAGGTCCATACATTTGTGCTGAACGTGATTTTGTAAGTTCAACAATTTTTAACCACACTTTTGCAAAAATAACGTCAAGTTATATACTTTTAATATATTTATTTTATTAACTTCTTGCACAGGGTGGCTTTCCTTACTGGCTTTTAACAAAATATCCTGGCATACAGCTACGCACAGCTGATATAAGTAAGTATTGCCGAAGTGTGATAAAGAATGTCAATTTTTCGTCTTCGAAATGCAAAAAGTTTTTTATTTCGTAAAAAAAATTATACAATTTTGTTTTTGTTTCAAAACTTTACTTACTAAATATTTGGAGGATAAGTAAGATTCGACACGGTCTAATGTGACGTTTTTAATTGTTTTAAATCGAAATACAGGGTCCGCCAAATAACTTTCTTTTTTGAAAATGCTATAAAAAACTACTGAATATTTTCTCAAATTTCTTTTTTTATTTGAAAGTACAATCCTTCCGCTTAATAATGGAAAATAATTTCATTCAAATGACTGCCTCGGCTGGCCATGCAGTAGCCTACACGATCGGTACAATTTTTAAGCACATTATCGATTGTGTGCAGCTGTATTTCACCAATGGCTTCACGAATATTGTCCTTTAAAGCGTCAATTGTCTCTGGCTTGTCGGCATACCACTTATCTTTGACGGCACCCCACAAATAATAGTCCAATGGTGTCAAATCGCAGCTCCGAGGTGGCCAAACGACATCAGCTCTGCGACTGATAATGCGATCTTCAAAAACAGGCTGCAAAACATCGAGTGCTGTGTGGCACGTAGCGCCGTCCTATTGAAACCAAAAGTTGCCAATATCCTCCTCTTCAATTTTTGTGAACAAAAATTCGTTCAACATGGCCCGATAACGATTGCCATTGACAGTAACGGCCACTCGGTGCTCATTTTCGAAGAAAAATGGCCCCAATTATGCGTCTGGACCAAAATCCGCACCAAACAGTGACTTGTTTTGGGTGCGTCGGCTTTTCAATGTATTTCTGTGCCCCAAATGCGACAATTTTGATTATTTACATACCCGCCAAGATCAAAATGAGCTTCATCTGAAAAGATTTTTTCTTTGGCAAAATCGGCATCTTCTGTAAGTCGATCGCAGGCCCACTTACCAGCGAAAGGATAAAACTAATTATCTGTCAAATCAGACATGAGCTAAGTGTTACCATTCACGAAATAAGCACTAGTTGAAAAAAATGTTAGATGGCGGACCCTTTACTGAAAAAAAAATACTAAAAATTTCTATGCAAAAAAATGTTGACATAAAAAAACAGCTAACCGGATGGCATTGCATCCGGTTAGATGTCCTTAGCTTTGTTGCACTGACTTCATACTTCACGTCTCTTTGACCACCGATTTCACTTACTACTCGTATGTGTTTTGAAATTCTTTAGATCATTGCATTTTCGTCGTTATTAGCTACACAATAAATAATATAGAAAAAAAGCCAATTCTAAATTGTCACAACAAATTTGTATGTCTATTTAAAAGAAGGCCAAAGTAAAAGTCAAGTTCAAGTTCAAATGTGTGCGCTAAACTATACGAGCACAATTAACAAACAATATGAATATTATGACTACAAGATTCAGCACCGGTGATTTCTCCACATCAAATGTAGTGCAATGGACTTTAAATTTGTTTCAGTTTTATTATAATATTTTCAACTGAACCAAACAGATTAATTTAGCTTTTAGATATCAATTTTCTTTTACTCACTTCTCTATGTGTTTGATAACGTTGGCGCGAAAATACTAAATGGACCGGCATGAGGGCGGTTTGCTACAACAGAAATAAATCTATATACAGTAAAACTTCGATATAACGAATTCCAAGGGGATCCGAAAATACTTCGTTATAGCCATTGCTTCGCTATAAATATAAACAGCAAAGCCTTGATATAACGAAAGTTGAAGAAATACGAAATAAATTCGTTATAACTATAGTTTTGCACACACATTAAGAATTCGTTCTTTTGATAACGGCACTTTACCATTTTGCTATAATTTTATTCTTACTTCGTTGTATAGAGGGTTTTGTGTGAGTACTTCGCTGTATAGAGGCTTTACAAATGTGCTTGTAAATACATTTAAATTTCGCCATTTTTATAAGGGGACATTACCATTTAGGCTTTATTCTGATTTCGTTATATTGAGGAATTGTAAGGAATATTTCGCTATATAGAAACTTTTTCCTCAGCATTTTTCGTTATAGCTATAGTGTATTTTTGTATGAAAAACTTTGCAATAAAGAGGTTTTCTCAAGGGCCTGAATAAAACATAAGAAGTTCGTTATATCGAAGTTTCACTGTATATAGTCAGTTAAAATCCAAAAGGCCGTAACTGGCAAAACTATAAAAATAATGTGAGCAACTCTGTCACGAAAATTTGCTGTATGGCCCGTTTGGTGATGCATGACATATGATTCAGTTTCCTTCCTTCTCAGCAACAGGCGTATCCTCAAAGTGGCTCCACTGCAGCAGCCAAGCATCAGTTGGGACGACACGATCACAAAATCGAAGTCGAAATTCACGCTGCGCTATCACCAATGATTGATTATTGGTAAACAAAAATTACATAAATATTCCACGCTCTATATCGATTGTCTGCTTTTTAGCTCAGAAATGGCAAATTAGGTTGACGTGAAACGCCATTTTGCAACATTAGTTTTGCCCCTGCCTCCCTGTATTCCACAATTTTGCTAAAACAAAAATTTTGGATTATGGGTTCATAATTCAAACAACTATTAAAAGCCTTCTTTATATTTTTTTAGATTACTTATACGAAGTTCGTCTGTGGTATGGCCAACTGATGGCAAAAATGCTGCCATATTTGTATGGGAATGGGGGTCCCATTATAATGGTGCAGGTGGAAAATGAATACGGCTCGTTTTATGCATGTGATAAAAAATATCGTACCTGGCTGCGTGACGAAACGTTGGCCCATGTGAAAGACAATGCTGTGCTGTTTACTAACGATGGACCCAGTGTCTTGTATTGTGGTCATATAGACGGCGTGTTGGCTACCATGGATTTTGGTGCGACAAATAATGTGACAACTTATTGGAATAAACTGCGACGTATACAGCCCAAAGGGCCACTGGTTAATGCGGAATACTATCCCGGTTGGCTAACCCACTGGGGTGAGAAAATAGCTGAAGTGCCAGTAAATCCTATTAAGAGGACTTTGATGTGAGTTTGCTTCTTTTTAGTTTGCTTTAGAGGAATTACGAGGGAAGTTTGAATTTTTATATGATTTTACAAATTTTCGATTGGTTTTAAAATGAATTTAGTTTACATGTAAATTTGCATTTGATGTTACCTTAATGTAACGATGAATTTATTCACCCCCATCATGAATAATTTTTCCCTCGAAATTTTTCCCTTTTCCCTAAAATTGCAATCATGAAAAAATTCCCCGTGAATGATTTCAAGCTAAATTTAAATTCGTCTCATCGGGAATGATTTTTTCCCGCAAGTTTTTTCACTTTTCCTTTTAATTTATTCACTTAGTTTTTGGTGGGGACTACTCTATTCCATTATAATTCGAATATTAGAGTTTAGACATTTTATTTTAGGGGCAAGATCCATTAATAAGACGCAAACTGATATTTTTTGCAACAAATCAATTCTAAAGATTAAGAATATTTTTAATTTGTTTTGTCCGGTTTCCAAAATGTATCCAAATTGTTTGACTATTAAATATTTAGCTATACTTTTTTTTAATTTTTTAAATTATTACATAAACGTAAATTTTTCAACACAAATTCTTTGATTTTTCATGTAGTTTTCGGCTTCTTCTCTTTTTTTTACATTCACTCAGAACTGATAGCGGGAATAATTTATTACGGGAGATTCACGCTGCCATTTTTCCCTTCGAGTAGAATAAAAATTTCACGTGAACAAAAATTCCCCTTGTTATTTACGATAGGGGTGATTATGAATGGAAGAATAGCCTGTAATTTATCTTATAGATTAAAAAAAAAGAATAACTATAATTAAAATTTGAATTCTTTTAAAAAATATATATTTGCTGCTTTTTGCGATTAAGTTCGCATAGAAAATTAATTTCCGTATTTTTTCGCAGCGACATGTTGGACGATGGTGCCAGCGTGAATTTTTACATGTATTACGGTGGCACAAATTTCGGTTTCACTGCTGGTGCCAACGATATGGGTCCCGGACGTTATCAGCCTGATATCACCTCTTATGATTACGATGCACCCATGACGGAGGCGGGTGATGCTACATCAAAATTCTTCGCCTTAAGAGATATCATAGGACGTTATCTGCCCCTGCCCAATATACCAGTTCCCGAACCATTGCCCAAAAAAAAATACGGCACCATTAAACTGCAAAAGTGTTGCACTTTGCTATCTTCCGAAGCTCGCCGCAGACTGTCGACAGGCACGGTTGCCGCCGACAAACCCAAAACTTTTGAAGCTCTTCATCAATATTCGGGACTGGTGCTTTATGAAACCCTGTTGCCAGCCACAAAACATGATCCGGCAATTTTACATGTACCAGGGCTACACGATCGTGCCTACGTCTATGTGGACAATGAGTTTGTGGGTATTTTATCACGCGAAACTCCCGTCTATGATTTACCCATATCAATAAGTGCTGGCAGAAAACTGCAAATGTTTGTGGAAAATCAGGGCCGTATCAACTATGGACCCACTATTGATTTCAAAGGTATCACTTCCGATGTAACTTTTGATAATAAGGTTTTGAAAAATTGGAACATGACCAAATATCCCCTAGAGTCGTATGACGACATTGAGACCCTGATCGAAAAAGAAGGTTTCAAACTGAATGAATTAGATTCGGGGAAAATGTTACAAAATGGTCCCACCATTTTATATGGTACTTTCCACATAAAAGATCTGAAAACGTACGACACTTACATGGATACTAGCGGCTGGGGCAAAGGCTTGCTTTTTGTTAATGGCGAAAATTTGGGCCGCTATTGGCCCATTGTTGGTCCGCAAATTAATTTGTATGTACCAGCTGAAGTACTTAAAGTTGGCGTTAACAATATTGTACTTATCGAGTATCAACGTGTCTCTCCGTCAAGTGAAATCACTTCCACTGATCATCCGAATTTTGGCGGTGCAAAAAAGTAAAGGGTCTTATTTCGACATTTAAGTTAGTGTTTATGATATAAGGAAAATATTTTTATACTCTAATATAATGTGTAGAAGTAAATGTTTTCTTTTATATTGAAATATTTAATTGTAATAAAGAAAAAATTATAAAATTTGAATGTACTATTGCGGTACAAATATTTTTTATTAGCCGACTTTTTTAAAGCTGTGGTAAGTGCCGAGCTATAAAAGCTGCAAGGACCTATTGTGAAACAAAAGTTATTTTGAAAAATACTGGCTGCGTAAAGGGCGGACCCTTTATGTAATGACCGATTTTTTAAGACCTTTCGAATTCGATTAAATGAAACTCACAAAATTTAGAGAAATATATGAAATCTATATTTGAGTCGATCGAACGGTCTGTATAATTTAATGTTTACAGAAGATTTCATGTAAATATTTTCCATGGTTACGCCTCAAATAGTTCACACCCTGGGTCTCCAACAAATCGGCTGCTATCTAACGCATAAACTCCTCAATATTGGCTGCCAGTGAGTCAACCAGTCCAGTGAGTATTCCTATAGACAAGAGTCTTAACTTGGCCCCGCAAGAAATAGTCTGAAGGCGTTAAATTTCACAATCTAGGCGGCCAATTAACCGGTTTCGCGTGCTATGTGGCACCGTGTTGTTGAAATCACATGTTAGACATGACCAGTTCTTTCACTTTGGGCAAAGAAATTAAAACTTGTTATCATCGAAAAGTAGAGCTGGCCATCTAAAAACATTTCCGCAAAAGTAAAGCTTTATGTGTGTTTTATTTAACCGAAAAATGTCGAAGTACTTTTTATATCCCAGAAAGGATATATGTAACAGAGATCTCAGAAATGTACAACAAAATTTAATGTACACCGTTAATACAATGTACACCTTGAATACACTATAGACATTCCCCCTTAAGCCTAGTACTCTGTTCGAATTTGTGGAAAATGTTGCGCAACATCAGTTATTTCAGTTTCAGCTTTTTTCCTTTTTAATTGAAATTATTTTTTACATTTTCAATGAAAAAATTTTTAGTGTCAAAAATTTTCGTAGGAAATAAATAACATTCATATTATTTCACATGTTTTTCACAATTAAAATAGAGTACTAGCTTAGCAACATTTTTCCACAAATATTTCGATTGAATATTTTTTGTATGGGTTCTGTCAGAATTTCACATGAAATTTTAAACAGAGTACTAGGCTTTATTCATAAAAATTATGAGAGGCTTACAAGAGTGTAATAGAGCAAATTTCATATGAAATTTTGTGTTATTAAGCTGTTATTAGACTCTCATAATTTTTATGCATAAGGGGGATTGTTTTTCATCGTGTACACCTTCTACTTGTGTATAACTATGAGTGTACTCGTGTACATCTCGTGTATATGTTTTTTTAATTTGAAACTGGTGGGTATCTATAATATTTTCAGTGTTTACTTTTACTGCGCACACACACATTAACTTTATGAAGTTATAAAACAAATACAATGTTATCATCTCCGCAAATGTGTATATGTACATAAAGTGAATTCAATGTTTTCAATGTATACACTTGAGGTATGATGCACAGTCCTGTACACTCAAGATTTATTTGTGTATAAAGTGAGGCATGCATAAATTTTTCAATGTCATGTTTTTCAATGTCGTTGATGTAAATTTGTGTATACAGAGGATAAAATATGTACACTATTTCGAACTCTGATATGTATATTTTTCATTATACAGTCCAAACGAAAAGAGCCTGACTCTTGAAATTTGGTAGAGATAAATTTTAAAGGAAAGCACAGGTCAACTTCGTGAATGGACTCAATTGGGCCTGAGGCGAAAAAAGTCCCCCAAAAAATACGACATAATTTTTTAAGCAAATGATATATGTTTGTACCAAAGAAGATCCAAAGCATTGAACTTGGAGCCAGAAAAGCAGATAAATTCATTTTTGGACCCCGCCTTCATTAGTAGGCTTTGAAGTAACATATAACATGGAAATATGGTACAAAGATTTAAGGCCCAACCATAATATGCATAAGCTGACTTAAGTAAATGTAAAAAATTAACGAAAAACCTATCAAATGCATAAGTGAATAAAAAGAGACTTTTAGCTGGCCATATTGTACTTAAATTAATTTAAAGACTATCGACGCATGGTTGCGAATTTATGTAACGTTTCTGAGAGTTTCATTTTGAAAAGTCACAAAAAAGCGGCAGAAGTGTAATCACACTGCTACTGCTACTTAGTTCCATGATCTTTCCTTTACATTTTTATTATATGTAGTAAAAAGCATCATTCTTATCATACAAACATTTATTTCTTTCAACATTTTCTATCAAATTAAGTGCGCTCAGTTTCGTACTTTGCTAAAGCAAATGACATTTGACAAAACTTGACGAAAAGTTTACTTATGTAGGTATATTATCGTTATACACATATAATGACATGTGTTCGAACGAATGCTTAAGGCCCAACTATAATCACCCCTATCATGAATAATTTTTCCCTCGAAATTTTTCCCTTTTCCCTAAAATTGCAATCATGAAAAAATTCCTCGGGAATGATTTCAAGCTAAAATTAAATTCGCCTTATCGTGAATGATTTTTTTCCCGGGAGTTTTTTCACTTTTCCCTTTAATTTATTCACCTAGTTTTTGGTGGGGAATAGATTAGAAAATGTAAGTATGTATTTTCTATTATAATTCGAATATTAGAGTTTGCAAATTTTATTTTTGTGGCAAGACCCTTTAATAAGACGCAAACTGATATTTTTTGCAACAAATCAATTGCCTGCGTCTTTGTAAAACTTGTTGCTTCAATTCTAAAGATTAAGAATATTTTTAATTTGTTTTGTCTGGTTTACGAAATGTATACAAATTATTTCATTACTAAATATTTAGTCATACTCTTTTTAATTTTTTTTTAAATTATTGCATAAACTTAAATTTTTTAACACAAATTCTTTGATTTTTCATGTTGTTTTCGGCTTCTTCTCGTTTTTTGCATTCACTGAGAACTGATAGCGGGAATAATTTCTCACGGGAGATTCACGATACCATTTTTCCCTTCGAGTGGAATAAAAATTTCATGTGAACAAAAATTCCCCTTGTTGTTCACGATAGGGGTGAATATGAATAAGCAATTCAGTACGGAATGTGCGTTTAATTTAATTTTTAGGCCTTTACGATAAAGGTCAGTTCTTCCCCTGAAGGTCTGATTTTCCCCTCCCCCAAAAGCCACCGACAACATATGCGCCCCAAATGACCTTATAAGAAAAATTTTTATTTTCTACGCTTAATTACACCAAAAATTTTACTTTTAAGTTTCTGTGATAAAGGTGAGATGTTTCCCTCACGGCCCTTCCCGGAGTGACCCTGTCAAAATAGTGTTTTAAAATTGGGCACAGAAATGTCCTAAAAGAACTCTGACCCAGCAGGTTGAACATTTTTAATTTATCCCGTCCGCTATTATTGTGCTCGGTGATATAAAATATTAACTGCAAAAATAGCATAAATTATACTGATGGAAATGTGTCTCAGTCATGCTGCTCCTATTTGGAGGGTATTTAAGATTTCATCCGGTTGAATATAACGCACTTACTTGTTTTTAAGTTTATATGGACTTAAATTAGCAGTCGCTAATTTAGTTCAAAGTGAGTTTCCTTCTGTGAGATTAAGATCATAAGTGAAATTGGTTCATTATGATATTTTAAATACAAGTAAGTGTACATGCATGGATTTGTCATCAATAATTATAAATGGGCAAGCACGGACATATTTATGGCATGATTATTTATGTAAACCAAAAATTTAATCGTCGGAGAATATAACGGAGCATTTGTTTAAAATTCATTCATACACATTTAACAACATCTAATCTCTCCTTTACACTTGCATATTTGACATTATACAAGGAAAAGCATACGCCAAGGCGTTTTGAAAATGTACCAAATTACACGTACACACACACATACAAGCATACACAGTCACATACACACCAATTACCGTTAGACATTTGTTTAGCTATTTTGTTTTGTTTTTAACAACAATGTAACTGTGCCTCAGGGCTGTCAAATGTATAATTTATATATAACACAAGTACGTTTCTAAAGTCTTACGTAGGCCATACGTAAGTGTGTACGAGTACATACGCCAGCACACACACACACAGTCTGCATTAAAATTTTAATTTGTCATTTAAGTTGTTATGTTATCTTTGCTGATTTTTTTTCTCTCTTAATTTTTACAGCCAACTAACTTTTCCCTTCTATTTTTCTATGCTTTTGTAATAAAATAAACGTGATGTTTTTCATATATGTATATAATATATTTATATATGTATATTAATTTCTATGTATTAATTAAACAGCAGTCCAGACAATATTTCTTCTAAGGCCTACGTTTTGTAAATGTTACAATAGGTGTGATCTAATGTTAAAAAAAAGTTGACCTGCACAAACATATGACTCGTTCTAATTCTTCCTGAATGAGACTCTGCGACTCTTATAATAACTTTGGATTTATAACGAACATTTTTCAATTTTCGTATAAGTATTTCAAGAAATTTTCAATCTCATGTCTGCAATTGTTGCATCTTATAAAATTGAATTGCTAAAATATGTATTTTTCAAGTTCTTTTCGAAAAAATTTTAATTGTATTGTAATGAATTCTTCTTGTGGCTACAAACAGTCGAATGAATTACAAATTCTTTTATTTGAATGGTTCTGATAAATTTCGATGATTGACATAAATTATTTTGCATATTTTATTTATTTTCATTTTCGCTTTCAAACACATGTTCAGGTATTTTTGTTTTAAATTTTTTCTCCGAAATTCATTTTTTTTTTGCAAAAATAATTCAGTGTTAAATGAAGATGAATTGAATTTATTACTAATGAAATTAGAGATTTTTATGACATTTTTTATGGTTAGCATTTTGAGAGAGGCATACGGTGACCATCATTATTTTATCAACTATTTATTTTCGGCCTTATTCACAAAATATATTTGTGTTTTATAAAGGGTTTATTAAACGAATTTTGTATGGAAATCTATTTTATAAGCCTTTTATAAATGCAAAATATTTTTTATGAATAAGGCCGTTTATTTTGAACTCCCCGCTAAGAAAATTGAAAATTTTCAAAAAAATGGGTTACTGGCTTTACTCCGTTTTGAAAAATTCTAATTTTCACCAGATATCCACGTTTGAAGTTCCTATAAAGATTTTCTGACTACTCCTGAGAAGCTGTCACTATGTATGTCCCTATATATACTTATGTGTGTATGTGCGTGTGTGTATGTTTTTTTTTTTTTTTTTTTTTTATAGAACCGGAGGTGGTAATCTTCAAAAGATACTTATGTTCCATCATGCATGCACGATTCACCATCACTGGTGCCTACGTACTAAACCCACCCCATGTTTCCTTCGACCACTCTCCCAGCCCTCGTAGTTCCTGCATAACTACAGATATATGGCGGTTGCACTCGTTCCATTTAATTTCGGAACCCAAAATCTCGTCTAGAAGCTAACGGGGAGTAATATTCAACTCCCAAGGACCCCTAAATCTCGGGCAGCAAAATAAAGCGTGCTGAGCGTCCTTATCTTTGTCAACACAATTTGGGCATTTTGGGGATCTATCGTGCCCAAATTTGTGCAGATATTTCCTAAAACAACCATGTCCACTCAAGAACTGCGTCATATAAAAGTTGGACTCGCAGTGTTTGGCCTCCAGCCAGGGATGAGTATGTGTGTGTGTGTGTGTGTGTTTGTGTGTGTGTGTGTGTTTGTGTGGGTGTGTTTGTGTGTGTGTGTGTGTGAGTATGTGAACCGTTTGTAATTTTTGAACGGCTGAACCGAATCCAAACATACTAGTTTCAAAGGGTTCCTTCAAACTTAGATTTCCTGTGAAATGGAATCATTTCGGACTGGTATATTTTCGGACTGTTAAGCTATGTACAGACGATTGGCAGATCTTCCAATATTGTAAGATCTGTCAATGGGCTGGCAACGTACTGACAATGACAGATTGGAAGCAAAAGTTAAATTGCGTGTTTAGACGACTGCAAGAAAACCTTACAATTTCATTGTCAGATAATTGTAAGACCATAAATTTATCTGCCAACAAAAATTACCAGTTCAAACGGTTGTCAGATTGTTGTATGATAAAAAGTGCCAGATGCATTGTTAGGCATTGCCAGAACTGTCAAAACATTTGACAAAAATTATCTAGTGTTTTATTTTTTATTGTGTGAAAATTATTTCAAATAAATTAATTTGTTTATTTTTTTAACTTTTGGCTTTGGTTTGTTTCACGTATTTATGAACAGCGTTGCCAATAGAAATATTTCGCTGACAATAGTGCCATTGTCAGCTGCATGAATTTCACACATGTGCCAACATCCAATGAGCTTACAATGTCTGACAATTGACTAACAATGACAAAATAAGGTGTTCACACGATTGTTAGATAGCTTACAATATTATTGCCTTACAATGTGCTGCCAATGGTTTTTCTAACAACGTTGCAATACAAAAATTGTAAGTTCACACGGTTGTTAGACATTTTCTTAACATTTTTCTGACAATATTGGAAGATCTGCCAATCGTCTGTACATAGCTTTATATTTTCGGATATATAAAAAAACTGGATTTTTTTTTTTCAAAAATGTTTTTTCGATTCCAAAAAACTAATTAGTTCTTAACACATCGAGCCCTATCAACCACGTCAAAATCGGTTTACGTGTTCGTGAGATATCGTGAACGAAAAATCGAAAAAAGTGAATTTTTCAAAACACTCCGAAATTATGTACGTGATCAATTAATGTTCCCGATTATTTTATAGGTATCGCAGAACTACATCAATCACCGCTTATCACGTGGGAATCGGCTGATCCAGTCAAATTTTATAGCAGATTTATAATTAAAACAATGCCATTTATAGCGGTAAAAATTAGTGGAAAAATGCAGTGATGGCCTTTAGGGCCAACCTTTTTCCATATATGGAACCTACTCCGAGAAAAGGGGCCTAGTGTGTCAAAAAACGGGTTTGGACTTAAGAGTGGATTCTGGTACCTAAAAGGGTGTAGAATAAAATGAAATGAGTTAGATTTCTGATAAAAATTTATACCATACCAAATCGCATCTCCCCACTGAAGGTGTGTTCAAAGTGATAATGCGTTATGAAACTTTAAATGCGTTTTCTCAAAACTTCATTTTCACACACTAGGCCCCTTTTCTCGGAGAAGGTCACATATATATTTCTTTCATTCTTCGGCGTATTGCCATACTGAGAAAAAGTAGTAGCAGTAGGTAGTTAGCGTATTCAATTAGTCACTACCCGGTTAGCTCTTCCATTAATTCGAAATTGGCTATTTTCGATTATAGATTAAATTGGCAAATTTTGTTCGATCAAAACAATTTTATATTTGTTGTAGAGTTGAAGTATATTTTGAAGTGGTTAATTTCACTTTATATACAAAAGATATGGGTTGTGAAAACCTTCAAACAATTGGATGTGACTGTAAAAGTGTTTGGTAAAGGTTCAACTGCTGTTCTTGAACTTGAAAATATTATTAGATTTGTAGGATTTATAATTTGATGGAAGCCAATAATACTACATACTTCAAAATATAAGTGCTTTGTTTGTTATATGGTCAAGTATATCGACATGGCTGCATTGTTGGCCACTTAACAAACAAGGCATTAATATTTAATAAATTAACTGCAACAATAAGTCGAATAGATGATAATAAAACATCAAAATATATTTATAATTAGAAATTTTAAGTACTTGATATAGATAATGCTTGAGGATAAAATATAAGAATATTCGTATCTATTTGATGTCTGATAGCCAGGCAGCGCTCAAGGCCATAACCTCGTATGAGATCAGGTCAGGGGTTGTTATGGACTGCGTTACATCGCTGATAGAACTAGGCGCTCAGAACAGACTGACGTTATGCTGGGTGCCTTACGTTATCTCAAAACAAGTCCCAAAAATGAATGCTGATGGACAAGAATGACCTCAGATTATAAACGGGTTGGTTTACCGAACACTGCGGTCTCAGACGACGCCAGTTAATCATGGGCAATTCTGAGACCAAAGTGTGTAGACTCTGCGGACCAGAAGAAGAGACGCCGCAGCACGTTCTCTGTGTCGTCGGGCAGGAGGAGGTTCCTTGGAGACAATTTTATGACTCCAGGAGAGGTGTACGATATATCACCGGGTAGAGTAATTGGCTTTATTCGCAGCCTCAATCTACATCACTGAACACCTGGGCTGCACAAAAGATCCTTTGGGTCGCGGTGCTTATGGCCTCATATAATAATAGATAATGAGCCACGAATTTTAATATTAAGCCTAACTATATTCTTCCTCGGCTCGAAAGTATTGCATTCTGGCAACAGTTTTTATTTTTAAATTACGGGACAAAAATAGAAAGTAAAGAAATCGGAAAATTGAATTTTTGTAACGCCAAACTTTGAGAGATTGAGTCTGCCAACATAAAAAGTCTATCGACACTGATGCAAACAGTATTTTACAAGAATTAACCGAAACTATTAAAAATACTAAGAATGGCGCAGTGAAAAATTGTGTATATTTAGAGAAAACCAAAAAAGAGATTAAGAAATTAAATATACTCTGCTATTATTTATAATCTATTAAGTCAAGTTTTAATAAAATTAAGAATAAATCTAATTTCTACATCACGGACGGTGACAAGAGTGGTAACCGTGCCTAACCAAAAGTGAGTGATGCCAGATCTCCACATCAAGGACGGTGACAAGAGTGGTAACCATTCCTTACCTAAAGTGAGTGATGCCAGATCTCCACATCAGGTACAGTGACAAGAGTGGTAACCATTCCTAACCTATGCTAAGAGATGCCACATCCCCGCAAACTAATTTAACTTTTATATATTTTGACTGAGTAATTCAAAATTCAACTTTACCATTTTGTTTAATGGAAAATACTTGTTTTCTAAGAAAATTGAACATTTCCAAACAATCTAAAAGTTATTGCTTTCAGTTCGTTTTGCAAAAATCCACGTTTTATGAGATCTCAACGTTCTGTGTTCCTAAGAAGACTCCCCGATTACTACTGAGAAAATATCACTATGGCTGTATGTATGTGTGTGTGTAAGTATATGATGCTCTTATAACTTTTGATCGACTTATCCGAATCGTTAAAACCTAGTAGCGTATTAAAGAGTTCTATCAAACATATATTCCTTGTGAAATTCTTCTGGTTTCTTGACCTCGTTTTAATTATTATTGTATTCTGATATTTTTAAGCTTAAGGTCTCTTTATTTTAATTTAATTTTTAATTTCAATATTAATTATTTTATATAAAATAATTAATTTCCTGAAGAAATCACACAAAGGAGTGACGAAATATTGAAATTAAAAATTAAACTAAAATAAAGAGACGTTAAGCTTAAAAATATCAGAATACAATAGTATATTCCTTGTGAATTGGAACCGACTGGGAAAGTGATTTCTTGTTCAAATTGTTAAATGGGCTTAGCGTCGATTCCACAGACTAATTAACGCTTGACATTGAAATAACAAGTCGATTGTGAGTGACTGGGTGAAAATTGGTTGATGCATTCGTAAACGAAATAAATTCGAAAAAATTTATTTATTTTTTAAATTCCGAAATTATATATGCGATCAATTAGTGGTCTCGATTATTTTATAGAACTTGAAAAACTACGTACGAGTAAATCACCACTAATTATGTGCGAATCGGTTGATTCATTGGTTGTGGTGAAAATTAGCGGAAAATTGCAGGGATGGCCGAATTTTGTTTTACTTATTTTTTGCTTTAATTTAAAGTCAATTAAGGTTTACAGATTGAATATAAAAATATTAAGCTCTAAAAAACAAGGGATATTGATCGACTTAATTTTCAACTTTCACAGCAGATTAAAATAGTGCTATTTTCGAAAACTACTGCACTATTATCATCAGTACTAATATACATATATTATTGTTAATCACCATACATTAGGTGTGTTAGTTGATTTTTTAATAGATTTTATTTATACAATTTTTGAAAAGTAATAGTACACGAAAACTGTATCAAAACTAATGTTAATGTTAACATATATTAAAAGTTTGTTTTTAATCTATAATATTACTATTATTTTGTTAAGCTTTAGGTTTTTATTTTATATAAAAATTTTATTAACTTTTAAATTGTATTACAGGATGTTAATTTCCCAACAGGCTATAGGTTCAAATCTGCGAAACTGCAAATTATTTTTTATTTTTTATTTTTATTTTTTTTTTTTTTTTTTTAATAAATGAACGTGATTGCATTCTATTTATTAATTTTTTGAGAATGGAATATTTAGAATATTTTTCATAGTCATTAAACCAGCAGAACGGATCAGTACTGATTTCGAGGCCGCTACGCCATCTCTTCAGCGTTCTTTGTTCAATTTTTCCACTTTTGCAAGTGGTGCTAGTTTAATGCCTATGAAAAATATTCTAAATATTCCATTCTCAAAAAATTAATAAATAGAATGCAAACACGTTCATTTATTAAAAAAAAAAAAAATAAAAATAAAAATAAAAAATAAAAAATAATTTGCAGTTTCGCAGATTTGAACCTATAGCCTGTTGGGAAATTAACATCCTGTAATACAATTTACATAAACAAAAGGTTCACTATTAAAATAGAAATCCATACATTCATTTATTAACTTTTATTTTCAATATTTCGTTAATCTTTAATTAACCTTTACAGGAAATCTTATACTATAGTTTGTTTTTAATAGGCCGAAAAATTTTTAAAAACCAATCAGCAACGAACGTCTAATAAACCATAAGCGGAAAGGACTGCGCAGTGCAAAAAGATTTTTAGATATTTGTTAAGTAAATCTGGTCCCAAAAAATCTCTTTTATGAGTTCAAAGTCAGTTTGAGTTCTCGTGCTTTCACTACAAACTGTCAACCTATACTCAGCAACCATTATTTTTTACAATCATTCGAATCGTTTGGAAACTGCCGCATTATTTATGTGCAGTTTGTTTGCAAAGTCCCCCACTGTGCAATGTTATGTTACCCATATTGTGAAGTGATAAACAAGAGACTGAAGCAAAATATAAGGCAATGTTCAGCAATATTGAGATGATGTGCCCCAAGTAATTTGAATATCCAATTGATGTATATAAAAATACAAAAGATTTGAAAATTTTTCAGAAAGAATGTTTTATTACTTAGTATTTTGCTAAACCATTTGCATACATACAACCGGATGAGTCGCAATAAAGTTTTGGCAATTTTATAAACTAAAATTTTCTCATTTCCATATAACGATATATAATGAACTGAACAATTAAAGAAAAGAAAAAGACAAACAAACAAACAAACAAACAAACGCTCACCAGTAGGTGTGTAAAACTAAAATTAAAATATAATATTCTATGTCCAGGGATCACGTTTTAAATCAAAGTTTTAGTTTCCATTTAGTTTCCTAATGAGCATGAATTATTATGTAATTGTTCGTGATAATGACATGTTTGAGTGCAAACGTGAACTCACGTTTAAATCGTTAATATTTTTGATAACACCTTAAGGTTACCCCATTATACTCAGTGTCTCTAATTGTCTATAAATTCGTTTATGTTTTCGACTTTTTTTCCTTACCCAATTCATTTAGCCAGTATTTGTTCCGTGAAATACAATATAAAATCTGTGTTAATCATTTGGGAATAATTTATTTTACACAATTTTAATGTACTCGCATTTACTCTCTTCGAAATGGGAAGAAATGACAGAATGCACGAACATTTAAATGGACAAAATTAAGCAAGAAAATGTGAAATAAAAGAAAAATATGCTTCATTTTATTTGTAACTATTTTCTACTTAAAGAAATAAACTTTATTATTTATGGTTGAAGTTAGAAAACATAAAAATGTGCGTTTGTTTGTAATTCAAGCAAAAATTTATGAGAGGAACTAAATAACGAACATTGCCATGGGCCATTTTACATTAAAAAAAAGAGAAGTTTCTTTTCGTAATTTAAAATTGCTCTTAGTTGAACTATTAGAACAATACAAGGACCAGAGTGTTGTCCATTATCTGAAATCTGGGGGCAAATTACGGCATATCGATCGAAATTTCCATTGAAATTGTATTGAAATTTCATTCGATATTGAATGCGGTAATTTCACCAGGTGTGTTTCACTGCTCTACCGATACTACAACGGAATGTGTTGTGGTGAGATAAGGGAGCGTGTGCCCGAAAACCGTTTATTCTTGCGAGCTATCCGCACTTCACATAGGGCGCATCCTTTTGTGGTTGAGTTGCCAGTGAATCGCACCACGCATTACAGAGAGAATTCGTTCTTTGGCCGAACGGTGCGTATGTGGAACAAACTTCCAGCAGAGGTCTTTCCTGTTAGTTTTAACTTGGGGAGGTTCAAATCGAACGTCCACACACACACTACTCCCTCTATCCTCCTTGCCACAAACAATGTTCCTAGTTCTGCCACAATGCATCGCATATGTAGGGATCATCCCCTGACAGCTGGTCCAAGAAGAAAAAAAAAGTAAGAACGTTATATTCGACCGCGTCGAATCTTTATATCCTCCAAATATTAAACAAATAAAAAATCAATGAGTTGGAAGCAGCATGGCTGAAACAGCTTTCCATCGGCATAAAATTTCCGTTATTTTTGCATCTAATATTTTATATCAACGCGCACAAAAAGGGACGGAGGTAAACTAAAAATGTTTAACCTGCTAGGCCAGAGTTCCTTTAATACATTTCTGTGGCCAATTTCAAAACTCTATTTTGACAGGGTCATTCCGGGAAGGGCTGTGGGAGAGACATCTCACATTTGTCGTAAAAATTTGAAAAGTATATTCTTTGGGTAATTAAGTGTAGAAAAAAATTTTCTTTAATAGGGTCATTGAGGGTGGGCGGAGGGTTAGGACAGAGGAAGATCAGAAGATCTTACGTTCGTCGTAAAAGCTTAACCCCCTTATTCATAAAAATTATGAGAGGCTTATAAGAGTGTAACAGAACAAATTTCATATGAAATTTTGTTTTATTACGCTGTTATTAGACTCTCATAATTTTTATGAATAAGGGTGTAAATATTTAATTCTCAGGGAATGTAGACTTAAGGAATACAATTTGTTAAATATTTATTCTATTTTGTCATGTTATATGGTACTTAAACGCCTACTAAAGGGGGCGGGCTCTAAAAAATGGATTCTTTTCTGATTATCAGGCTCCAAGTTCAATGCTTTCGATGTTCTTTGACATACAAATATATCATTTGCTTAACAAAATTACAAAAAAATATTTTAAAAAATATGTCGTTCTTTAGATATAGGTTTATTCCTTCTTAGGGGAACTTTTTTCCCTCTAGCCCGACTTAGCCTATTTACGAACTAGAACTGTGCTATCCTCCAAAATTTATTTATACTAAATTTCAAGAGTTTAACTTTTTTCGTTTGGACTGCTTCGTGATTTCCACAGACGGACGGGCGGACGTCTTAGATTTTATCACTGATCAAGAATATGCATATTTGATAGGGTCTTAGAGGGATGTTTCGCTTTGTTACACATGGAATAACAACGTGAATATTTCTTCCATTTTTTTTTTTGTGGGTATAAAACCGGAACAGTTAATAGAGCACATTAAATGTTAGAATACTAGAATAGACTACAAAATTATTGTCCGGACAAAATTTTTTTATATGTAGTTTAACGTCTCTCTTCTTGAGAGAGAGAAAATATTTTTTACGAACAACTCTCAGCTTGAATTGGTTTAATTCAAAGTATATCTATAAGATAGATATTTTATTTGACATTTTATTTGATATGAAAAAATATTTTAAAATTAAACAAAATATTTGTTCATATCAAATAAAATAATTAATTTCCTGAAGAGTCACACAAAGGAGTGACGAAATATTGAAATTAAAAATTAAATTAAAATAAAGAGACCTTAAGCTTAAAAATATCAGAATACAATAATAATTAAAAAGAGGTCAAGAAACCAGAAGAATTTAATTTTATATAAATAACTACAATTTTAATTTTAATAAGTAATACAATAAATTACCAAAATAAAGGTCAAAAAGTTAATAGCAATTTAATAATATTCATATTTAAATTGTAAATATAATGTAAATAAATGAAACTAAAACTAAAACTAATATTTATATTTAATTGATGACATTAACTACAAATATTAGTATTATATTCTGATATTTTTAAGCTTAAGGTCTCTTTATTTTAATTTTTAATTTCAATATTTCGTCACTCCTTTGTGTGACTTCCTGAGTGACGAAATATTGAAATTAAAAGAGACCTTAAGCTTAAAAATATCAGAATATAATAATAATTAAAAAGAGTTCAAGAAACCAGAAGAATTTTACAAATATTAGTATAGAAATATTTAAAATTATATTGATCCCCATATATTAATATATTTATTAATAGGTTTCATAAATAGTGAGATTTAAATATTCATACAATATGTAAAGCATGTTTAATGTAAAAAATAAACTTCCGGCGTAAAGTACAAAATGCTGGCAAACATAATCCAGTTCATACCTATTATATTTATTTACTTTCACCACCAAGTTTTGTTTTACTTCCGCTTTTGTGCAAGTCATTTATGTAAATAATGATATTTGCAGTTTATATTAATAATATCGTGCGTGGCGTATAAGTAACAGGTTGTTTGAAACATAATCATACGCCCTGTCTACAAATATGTGCATATATTTTTTAGCTCCTAAAAGCATGCTGCAAAATTTACATAGATTGTAGAGTAGAGTTTGTATTTTAAGCATTATAATCTCTACTTTCTTTATATTCTAGCGCCTAAAAGCATGCTGCAAATTTACATAGATTGTAGAGTAAAGTTTGTTATGTTAAGCATTATAATGTTTACTTTCAACTTAATTTATTTGTTGATTGCAAAATGCACTACATGAAATTAATTCATCAGCTATAATTATTATTAGCATTTGTCGGATTTCAGCCCCGAAACATGACTTTAATATCATATTAAGCAATATTTTGATCGAAAGTCATTTACTAAACATCGAAGCAAGATCTTTTTTTAAGAAGAATATTTTTCCAGCCAAATTGGTTTTTAATGCAAAGCAGGGACCGGATATAAGAGTTATTTTTAAATTTTTGAAGAAATAAATCATACATAAATGAACATCGTAGAAAACTTTTAATTACACCATCATGATTTTTAGGCGAAATGCATGCAACATATTGCATGATTTTTAAATTTTTGATTTTTATTTTAACAATCAAAAGTAAGAGTTATTTTTGATTTTAATTTTTTTAAATGAAAAATAAAAGTTATTTTTTATTTTTATTTTTTAAAATGAAAAATAAAAGTTATTTTTGATTTTTATATTTTTAAATGAAAAATAAAAGTTATTTTTGATTTTTATATATTTATATCAATAATAAAAATTAATTCAAAACTCTTATTTATTTGTTGATGCCGTATGTATTATAATATGCTGCTTCATTCAAATTTCTATATGAATATAATATATTATGTGACTTATCCATTATCAGCTATAAAAACATGAATGCATAGAAATAGCTTAAAAGTTTCGGCTGCCATTCAAGTCAGTGTTAAGAGGTCGTTTTCAGGTGTTCAATTTTACCATCATAATCACAGTTGCCACAGTTGGTAACATTCTACCAAAATTGGTAATTTTTTTTTTAGGGTTGGTAACTTGGTAACTTTGTTTTTAAGGCTTGACAAACTATAAAATTATTGCTTTTCTTTTATCATTTTTCCGCATTACTCAACACTGAGAAAAAAATCATTAAAAACAACTGTGTGAATGTGCGCCAAATTGTTCAACGGCGTAATACGCAAATGTCATTATGTTTGGTCAGCAAAAGATTATTTTAAATGACTGCAATATTAAATAATTTATTTAAATTAAATACGGAATTCGTAGGTATAATGAATTGAAATATTTATGTTCTAAAATGAATTAAAACGATTTATGTTATGTTTTTTATTAATAAAAGTTGTTGTTTTTATTATAATAAATATAAAGATTTTTGTTTTTATAAAAAAATTTGGTAACTTTTTGGTAACATTTTCGGAAAATTTTGGTAAAATTTTTTTTACTCAGTGGCAACCGTGATCATAATTGATTTTAAATGTTCCTCAGATAAATTATATCTCAAATCTCCCAATATTAATCTGAGTGCTGAAAATGACCTTTCTACACTGACTTGAGTGGCAGGTACGGAATGAACAATTAAAGCTAATTTTCGAAGCCATGGAAACACAAACATATTACCTATGTCACGAATTTTGAATAGATTTTTATTATTGATATGAAAATATAAAAATCGAAAATAACTTTCATTTTTCATTTAAAAATATAAAAATCAAAACTAACTTTTATATTTAAAAATATAAAAATCAAAAATATCTTTTATTTTTCATTTAAAATAATAAATATCAAAAATAACTCTTATTTTCTATCTAAAATATAAAAATCAAAAATAACTCTTATTTCTTGATTTTTTTTTTTTTGATAAAAGTCATAACAGTTACGGTCCCTGATGCAAAATGATTATAGTATTAAGCTAGCGAACACAAAATATTTGGTCAGAGCGCATTGGATAATATGCAAATGTCAACTACTATATAAAAAACTGAAGCATTATTTGGTATATTTTAATATTCCATATTGATATACATAATAACATGTAACTACCCTGCAGGCGGATAAGCGTCAATTGTCTTTAAGCTACAAGTACGATTACTAGTATAGCAAGCACTAGTTCGAAAGGTGATTGAACATATACAGAAAAGTACTAGTACTTCAAGTAGTTCATTTGTAGATTGATTTGACTTGTAGAATTTCAAATTACTTTTTGATCAGCGAATTGCTAATTCGCATTTTCATTTATTTTATTTTTAATTGTTACAATTTTTAAACAAATTCAAATTTGAAACAAAGAATAGTATCAAAAGACTTTGCCACCTGCATATCAGTTTATTTATTCGATATTTTATGTAAGTAAGCCACAGTTTTCTGGTGTGTTAAAAAATGACATTTTAAAAAAATAAATAAAATTAAAAGCTAATTTTAAAATATTTTAAACGTGTTTTTTGTTAATACTTATGTTCATATGTAAAATCAGCCATCTTTTTTTAAAATAATGAAAACTGATATATGTATTGTATGTTCATTAGTGTTTGGTATATGGTGGAGTACCAAACGTAACTCAAGTTGTACAAGGTGCTAGTGGATTGAGTGTGCCCTGAAGGAACTTTCCATTTCCTCTTATAAACTAAGAATTAATGAACCAAAAATTGCTTGTGAAGACAAAGACTTAACAAATTTCATTGGGCTTAAAAAACTAATAAATTTAGGGATTTTTTTATATATAAACCAATTCTTAATGCAGAACTGATTGTACTAGTATCCGGCTAGAAGAAATTATACTACTACTCATCTAGTACTAATAGTACTACTATCCCTCCAGTTTCCATCTAGTACCAATGGTACTAGTAATTTTCCAAAAACACACTCAATGTTAACTTTGACATGGTATAGGAAAGTTCACAGTTGGGAACTAGTACTGGTGATTTTTGTACTAGTACAATACTAGTTTGATACTAGTTCGATCTCCTGCAGGGTATATTTATATAAAAATGAAATGAAATGAAATATGTATGTATATTTTAAAAAATTAGAAGAAATTAAGCTACAACATTTTATGTGTTTCAATTCAATCTTAGAAGATAGTTTTCACATTATTTGTCGTACTGAGCACATTTGTTTGTGAATAGCAATATTGTAAAAAAAATTGATATATGTATATGATACTCATGTTATATAATCAAAAATAAAACTTTAGGGCAAGGATTCGTGTCCTTTTCATATATTCTGTTTTTACAAAATGTCATTACGTCTAGAATAATATTTCAAATTTAATGATATTTTGCATACTCATGGAATTTTATATTCGTATCTCTTCACAGCTTTTTTAATTGAAAGTTGGCGACACTAGTTTTTCACGTCACATCGGCAAATATACAACAACTTCTGGTTATAAGAATGTAAGGAGAAAAGTTTGGAAAACGGTTGACCCCAAAGTTCAAATTTCCGCTAGTTTGAAGCACATCGTAACGCAGTTACATTGCGGAGTGTTTTTCTTTTATAAATTTTTTAGAATTGTATCTTTCGCGATATCTCATGAACCAAAAGCACACGAGTTTATGGAATTGTTCCGTAGAGCTGTTTAAAAGTAATTTTATAAAGACATTTTTGATATTTCTCAAAATGTATCAGACCGAATCGGTTTCAATTTACAGGTAATCTAAAATTCGGCTCAGCCGTTGAAAAGTTATAAACGGGTCACATACTAACACACACACATGTATACAGACGTAGTGACTTCCTCTCCGGAGTACTCAGGAAAGCTTCCTAGGACCTGAAAACGTTGAGATGTGGTGAAAAGTCGTTTTTGCTCATTACGCGATAAAATCAGTAACTTCTCAATTTTTTTTTCAATTTTCTCATCGGGAAGGGACTAAAATCTGTTTTATGTTTGTAAAGGCCAAGTAAACACTTTTTTATTGAAAAGCTGCAAATCATTAATTTTGAGCCAAAATTTAATTATTGAAGATTAATTTAAAGGACACACGATACTGCCTGCTTTTTAAGCCTTTTTGGCTTGATATAAAAATATATATTCTATTCCTGCCTCACATGTCATTAGAGCTTGTTAAAATTTTTTTAAGGGTTTATATATAAAGACCATGCAAAAATGGTTTATGCTTTATAACCATTTTTATGCAGAAAGATTAAGGATCCTATTTTGCAAGCATTAAATAAATAAAAGAACATATTATCTTGCTGCAAAGATCTGTACATTAAATAATGCGTTACACAATGAATTTTAAAACTTTTTGCTCCTTAATGCTGGGTGGCAGGCATGCTATTAATATATTTTTTATAAAATAAAAATCTAATAACGGAATATTTACTGCTTGAACTAATATTTGTCAAGCAATCGAGTAAAATTTAAAAATACCGCAATTATTATCCCTGGCTTATGATGACTTAATGAGTATATTTTTCAACCAAAAGCTTTTAAGTCCTTAAATTGTTCCACAAAATACCGCTTTCATTTTATTACAAAAGTAATTGAAAAAAAAACTTAAAAATAATATACTTATATTAAATTAATACCTTTTCAATTAGTTTAGAAAATATTTAATGTGTTCACTTCCTCTTTTATACACACTGCTTATTTACAAACAACTTCCGCAAGTTTATTTTATAGCGTTCGAAATTCTAAGAATGCGTCTAAACACTGAACAATCTCTTTTGCATTATATTGTTATTTCATGTACATATGAATTTTTTTATTTTTTTGTTTAACAAAACACTTGAAAACACTTCCTTTTATGTGCTTTTAGTTTTAGAAATACACTAGTATATGCTTACACGCCGAAATGTATGCAACAACTGACATGAAGATCAACTGAAACATTCTGTTAAATAAGCGACTGCACAAGCACATACATGTAGTCGTGCATGTTACACATACACAAGCACACAACATCGCATGATAAATGGAGAAGCAACAATTGGCTGTTGAAATAAAAGTATTACAAGATGAATGTGTTCAGCCTAAAAGTATGCACAGTTTATTGCAGTTAACCATAAACACACAGCCACCTTTCATTGCAGTGTTGTTGTAACGAAAGCCTAACAAGCAATACACACGCACACACACACACTGAAAATAATTCAAAGCGAGCACATGAACAAGAGATTTCTAGCCAAAACTGTGCGAGAGTGCGTTTTTATCAAAGAGGCAAAATTTTTTTTAAGTGGGTGTATGATTTTTATTCTTCATCATATTTCATTTAAATAACATTATGGTCATGCGTAATAGCTTTTATTTACAAGAACAACAACTACAATAACACGATTTAGATAAGAAGCTAAAGCACACAAATATATGAATTATTGGCTGAGAATAAGAAAAGCAATAACGAACGTACTTAAAGTATTTGTACTGGCACATTTTAATTTTACCACAACATACAATTTCATTTGAGGACGCGCAAATTCTGTGAGCTGTTACTTTTTTTTCTCAATACAAACACACATTTACACACATACATACATATATGCTAATCATCTTCACTATTATTATCATGATTTTTATTGAATCTAACTGCATGTATTACATCAGCAAATTCTGCGTGACGAATTCTTTATGGTGTTTAGTGTGATTTAGGTGTAGTTTCGAATGGTATAAAACATAATTTTATAACAGGTATTTGATGATAAATAATTGATTACAAAATATGTGGTGTGACGCACGCTACAAAACGTTAGTAAGAAAGTTGATCTGTGATTTCGTACTTTTTTAGCAGATGTTGCATAATAAAGCACACAAATTTTAACTCCTAAAATAATAATCCATTTTTTATTGATGCAATGCCTTATAACGGAACTATGATTGGAGGGAACAGTATTGAGAGGACAGATGAGATTAGTTTAAAATTTTTCATTGTGCTGGCAACACTAATGAGTTTATTGTTGCCTATGGAAATAGAAATTAAGCATTATTATGCTAGGAACACAACTGCGACGAACGACGAATTTTTGGTCGCGAATATTCGTCGCCAAAAATAAAACACATTGGTGTATATGAAAATGCACACAATCGTGGCGTTGTTCGAAATTCGTCATACTCAGCGAAAGTTGAAATAGACTTATTTCTAATTGCTTCGTCAGCGAGCGACGAACAAATCAATATGAGGTGCCCAGGTTTCATATACTCAAACTGTTTTTTTTTTTTTGTGGAAAAACATAATTCACTACTGTATTGTTGCATCTAGAAGGAAAATTTTCAGTACATACTAAAAATGCATTCACCATTTCACAAAAATTTAACATTCGGACGACTTTTTATTAATTTTGAACATTTTTTATAATATATTCTTTCTTCCTATTTCCTACTTCTTCATATGGTCACCCCATCAGCTGTTAAATGAAAAGAATAATTTATATACAGAAAAAATTTCAGAAAATAATTACAAAAAGGAATTTGTTCTGGAAAAAAATTGCCACCACTGGGCTAATTATTGGATGTCTAAAGAATTTGGCATCAGAGGATTACAAAGATTTTTAACAAAATTTACATTTCTTTTGTTCATTATTTTAATTTATTCGTCGTTATTCTGTTTCATACGACGAATTTATAGAGCGAATTTTTACCAACGAATGCGTCGTACTGAACGAAATTCGTCGTTCGTCCCAGTTGTGTTCCTACCATTAAACACATTCAAGACAGCAGGCTACCGACTACAACTTGTCAAAGTTAGAATATATGTGTTTATATGGGAGTGAATATTTTCACGACTACACGACAGGTTGTTGTCCGTGCTACTTTTGTAGTTGTAGACAAATTAAGCTAATTTCTATGTTCATAGGCGACAATAAAGAAATTAGTGCTGCCAGTACAATGAAAAGTCTTAAATAAATAAACGTTTAAACATTTTTTTAATCTAGTCAAGCATATGCAAATTGTTGAAAATAAAAAATGTAACAGCCCTTTCAAGAATATAAATTATTTTGTAATTTTTATTTATTTATTTCTTTTTTTTGTGTTCTCTCTCGGCTTTTATTTTTTAATATTATTTACTTATTATTATAATTTTTTTTTGTGGTAATAACTCCTAGAACATTTTTTTTCTTATTAGTCAGTATACTGGAGAGCCCGTTACAGGGTCAGTGTATAGCCTTAAGTTATAAAAAAAACATTTGTTTATTTATGTTACTTAGACATTAATAATTTTGATTAAATAAACGAAAAAAAACAAGTAAAAGCGCTATATTCGGCTGTGCCGAATCTTATATACCCTTCACAGATGTAATTCTTCTTTCTTTCTTTCTTGCCAAAACAGAAAGTAGGTTTAATTAAAATATCAAAATAATGTTATCGGTTACTTTTATATTTAAGAAAACGTTTAAATTTTTCGGCTAGGAAGCTAAATTTTTGGCTTCTCTTATATCTAATACCTATGAACGTCTTTCGAAAATATTATATATATTTAATTTACAAACAAAACAAAAAATCCGTTTCATGTACCCCAAAAAGTTCTAATTGTCCAACCGTAGAATCGTCTTTGGTTTTTAATGTTGTTGGTTTTTAATACCAGATTACTTCTTTCTGATAAATAAAGTATGTATAATTCATCATAAAAATCAAAAATAACAAATAAAATGGCTGATTTTATGAATCAGAAAATGTCAACTTCCTAACCCTGGAACCGAATTCTTAATTTTTTAATACTAATCTAATTTTTTCTGATATATAAAATAGCTTTAATTCACTAAAAACACAAAATTTTTAATTTATGTATGTACTATTATGTACGAAAAGTATTTCGATTTTCCAACTCTGGAAGCGAATTTTTATTTTTTTACCAATGCAATTCTTAGTGAGGCGTAACATAGCTTTAGTTGACAAAAAAAATACTATTTTTAAACTTTTTGGTCACTTTCACGTACCATAAAATATATCATATGTCCAAACCTGGAGTCGAAATTTTGATTTTTAAGATTTTAATACCAAATTTGTTCTTCCTGAATTATAAAACAGCTCTAATTAGCAAAAAAACAACGTCAATTGCCTTTTTGGTTACATTTATGTTTAAAAAAATTTCAATTTCCTAACCCTGGAAGCGAAATTTAAATTTTTTAAAATTTTCTTTATCAATGCAAATCTTCATGAGGTATAAAGTAGTTTTGTTTAAGAAAAAGTCGAATTTTGCAACCATTTTGGTTATTACATGTACTACATAATATTGCATGTACCAAAAAAAATTTATTTTTTCTAACCCTGGAAACGAAATTTAAATTTTTTTTGTTTGTTTTTTTTATCAGTGCAATGCTTCTTGAAGTATAAAGTAGTTTTATTTACAAAAAATTGCAAATTTTTTACCATTTTGGTAACTTTCATGTACCATAAAATATTGCACTTGTCCATCCCTGGATTCGAAATTTTATTTTTTATTTTTGAATTTTTGATACCAATTTTGTTCTTCCTAAATTATACGACTGTTTTAGTTGGCAAAAAACAAAAAACAACAACATCGATTGCCTGTTTGATTACTTGCATGTATAAAAAAATTCAATTTCCCACCCCTGGAAGCAAAATTTGAATCTAAAATTTTCTTTTCTTTTTGCCAATGCAAATCTTCATGACGTATAAAGAGGTTTTGTTAAAGAAAAACTTAACATTTTTAACAATTTTAGTTACTACATGTACTACAAAATACGGAATGGGCCGAAAAAAAAATTTTTATTTCCCATCCCTGAACATTTTTTTTTTATATTTTTAGTTTTTAATACACCATTGAGACTTCCCAAAGCACGAAATAGGTTTAGTTTGCAAACATTAAAAAAAATAAATTATTTTTGGTATAAATTTAGCGTCGAGAAATAGGTGCAAGCTTCCCAGCTCTGGAACCATAGTTCGGATCTATGTGAATTTTAACACCACTCTATTTAAGTTCATTTCCAATCCAACGGTCCAAGAATGAAGTCTCTATCTCTTCTGGGGGCTTGGCTAGACCTGTTTCATTACTTTCACTTATAAAAACAATGCAATTTCCCAACCCTGGAAGTAAAATTTGAATTTAAAAACAAAAATTTTTTTTTGCCAATGCAAATCTTCATGACGTATAAAGTGGTTTTCTTAAAGAAAAACTTAAAATTTTTAACAATTTTAGATACTACATGTACTACAAAATACGGAATAAGCCGAAAAAAAAATTTTTTATTTCCCATCCCTGGAAAAAATTTTTTATTTTTTTAGTTTTTAATAGACCATTGAGGCTCCCTAAAGCACGAAATAGGTTTAATTTACAAACATTAAAAAAAATAATTGATTTTTGGTAAAAATTTTGCGTCGAGAAATAGGTGTAAGCTTCCCAGCTCTGGAACCATACTTCGGATCTTTCTGAATTTCAATAGCAGCCTGTTTAAGTTCATTTCCAATCCAACGGTCCAAGAACGAAGTCTCTAGCTCTTCTGGGAGCTTGGGAAAACCGATTTCACGTACAGACGGACGGACAGACGGACAGACGGACATCGCTCAATCGTCATCGCTATTCATAAGGATCCAGAATATATATACTTTATGGGGTCCCATGTGCATATCGAAGAAATTACACACGGAATGACAAACCTATATATACCCTTTCACTTTTTTGTGAAGGGTATAAAAATAGGCCCAATATAAAGGATATAGTTATCATTTCAAAGTACTATAAAATGTCTTTCTATTGTTTGACATAGTTTTGAAATTTATTCACATATTGTAAGTATTATTAAGTTTTGGAATTTTGTATCTGACTTTTCCAGTTAAGATTCCATTATTTTGAATACTCTAATTTTGTATATATTTGATAGCCGTTATCGATAAAAGACGTTAGTTTGGTCACAAATGAATAAACTCATAAACATATTTTCACTGTGCCATAACAAAAAAAAAAGGACATCAAAATGTATTTATTACAAATGCAAAAACAATAAAGAGCTATATATAAATAAATACAGTGTTTTTATTATTAATTTTGTTTCAGTCTATAAATAGATTTTGAATTAGCGCTTTTTTATATATGAAAGTGGCACCACTATAATGAGATGTTGACAATGTAGCTGCCGTCTCAAAAATAATTAAGTAGCTGACTACGAGGCGACGATTGTAGCCAACGGCTTTTGTAGTCGTGTGTTCGTGTAGCGTTTTGTCTCGAATGTGTTCAAAGCATTAATTTAATTTGACTACAATCACAAAATTAGCATGGACAACAACCTGGCATGTAGCCGTGAAAATAATAATTTTCATGTATCCACATATATTCTAATTTTGACAAGCTGTAGTCCGTAGCCTGCTGTCGTCAATGTGTTTAATGCATAATAAAACAGCCTTATGAACAAATTTTGTGTTGGAAAAATTTTTACAACAGCGTAAAGCGATTATTAAATCACTTACAATTAGAGCTCTACCATTTACTGGTCATGAATTGAATATCCTTTTAATGGAAAGTTCTTGGGAACATTCCAGCTTCTTGCTAAATTTGATGTGGCAGTGAATTTTCTTCGAAAATTTTTATAAAAAATACCGTGGGTAGCAGGTTAGTAAAATTTTTTTTTTGTCAAAAACCACACCGCCATACCATCACATTCACCGGACTTGATCCCAGTGATTTTTCGTCTTCCTTAGAGTGAAGAGGCCCACGATAAGTCAGCGAAATAACAGCCGAATGGCTCAAGGACATACAAAAAAGTGCAAATCAGAACTGCTTCGAGGATTGGAAAAAAAACTCTGGCACTTGTATATTATAGCGGAGGGGTACTTTACCGGGAAGGGGACAAAATAAAAAAATCTTCTATATTATATTTTGAACCGGTCTCTTAAATGATAATATTTTGTAAATCAAAAAGCACGCATCAGACAGGGGCTGGGGAGGTAACAAACCTAAATTCGCCCCTGCTATTAACCGTGCGTATTTTTTATTTTCGTTCGGATATTCAAATAAAAATTTATAATCATACGGGAATTTAAAAAAAAAAGTACATCCACGTTCTTTTATGCGAACAATTTTAAACACAAATAAGAGCATTTATTTGATTGTTATTGATTTGATATGAATTATTAACAAATCGTTTGTACGCCAGCAGCATTTCATTGTTTGCAAACTTTATTTTTTCTTCTTTTCCTAGTATTGCTCATGGAGTTTAATTGATGTTGTAAAAGGCTTTCAGCATAATATTTCCAAAAGCAACTTTTTAGCTCTTGCAAAGAAAAATAAATTTGTAGGTTAGAAAAATTTTTATTTGCATCACATTATGTATTATGAATTATATCCCCCCCCCCCCCCCCCCAAAAAAGATTTGAATGGCGTATACATTTTGTCCTTCCGTGTGTAACGCAACAAAACATACCTCTAAGACACCATAAAGTATATATATTCTTGATCATTGATGAAATCTAAGACGTTTTGATCAGTCGAAACTTAAAGAGCCAAGCCCTTGAAATTTGGTATTAATAAACATATTTTAAAGGATAGCACAGGTCATCTTCGTAAATGGGCTGAATTGGGCCAGAGGGAAAAAAGTTCCCCTAAGAAGTACTAAACCAACCTCTAAAAAACAACATGATTTTTAAAGTTTTTTTCGTAATTCTGTTAAGCAAACGATATTTTTGTATGTCAAAGCAGATCCAACGCGTTAAACTTGGAGCCATAAGATTTTGGACCCAGACCCCCTTTAGTGGGCGTTATTATATGCAAAAATAGTGTAAAAATTTAACAAAATGTTTTACTTAAGCCTACATTCCTTAAAAATAACATGTTTAAGCTTTAATGACGAAGCTGATACGTAATCTGGGGTACTCCTCTGCCCTACCCGCTCCTCTTCTCTACTTTGCCCCCTAAATGACCCTTTCAAAAATATATAAAAAATTACAAATAAATTAATGTGTGTGAAAATAAATATACCGAGTTAAATATGTTTTGACGTAAGCAGTTATGAACTGAAGGTAAATATGTTATGACGTAACGAAATGGCAAGCAGTGAAAATCCATATTTATACACAAAATAATTATGGGAGTGTCTTCTATCCCATACATCATTTTGTATATACTTGTATACACTTGGGCCAAAATCCCTCCAAGATCACACACACTCTCATGGCCTGTAAATATTTTCACAAACTCAGTTCAGCTATTCCAATTGTTGTGTGTGTTAGAAGACACCCCCATAATCAATTTTTATTTACTGGCAATGCATGCCAACTCCTTATTTGGCCACCGAAGGCAAAAGCTCTCCAAGATATGATTTTCATAAAAAAAATTCACTGCTTGCCATTTCGTTACGTCATAACATATTTAACTTCACAGCTAAATACGTTGTTGCGTAACTACTTACGTCAAAACATGTTTAGCTCGGCATATTCATCTTCATTCACACAATAAATTTTACATTTAATTATCCCAAATATTTATTTTTGGAGTCTTATGGCAAAGGTGAAATGTCTCCCCCACGGCCCTTGCCAGAGAGGTTCCAAAAAATACAGATTTAATGCTCCCCAAAAGGAATTAGACCACATAAGGTATATATATTCTTGATCAGTGATGAAGTCTAAGACGGTCTAACAATGCCCATACGGTCGTCCGTGGAAAACATGATGTAGTCTATTTTTGGACCCCGCCTCCTTCAGTGGACTTTGATGTACGATATTATATAAAGGAACTCTGTCCCAGCCAGTTAAACATTTTAATTGTACTTAAATATTTGGAGGGTATTTAAGATTCGACCCGGTCGAATATAACGTTTTTATTTGTTTTTTCTAATTAAGTCAAATAAGTTTCGACGCGTTAAACTTGGAGCCAGAAAAAAAATTTCCGACCACGTCCCTTTAATGGGCGTTATTATATGCAAAAATAGTGTAAAAATTTCAACAAATTCTATTGCTTAAGCCTACATCCCTTAAAAATAAAATTTTTAAGCTTTTATGACTATGCCGAGGCGTTACCTGATCCTCCTCTGCGTTACCTCCCCTCTAAATGACCCTATAAAATAATTTTTTTTTACACTTAATTAACCCGAAAACGTGGTTTTTAAGTTTTCACGATAAAGGGGAGATGTCTCCCCCCATGGCCCTTGCCGGAGTGACACTGTCAAAATAGAGTTTTACAATTGGGCACAGAAATGTCTTACAGGAACTCTGGCCCAGCAGGGTAAATATTTTTAATTTGTTTACTAAATATTTGTAGGGTATTTAAGATTCGATCCGGTCGAATATGACGCTCTTACTTGTTGTATTATTAATTGGCATTAATAATGCAAAATCAACAGAAATGTACGAGGGCTATTTTCAAAATTCTTTAAAATCATGATCCATTCCAAAATATAATTTCTACTTCTTACATCTATAAGCAGTAGCAGCGTCCCCTTAGTGAGCCGGGATGTGATCGGATCGGGCGACCTAGTCTATCATTCTTCCTAAAATTTATCCCGACTAGTGGCAGCAATTTGATTTCATAACATTCACATAAATACGATGTGCTACTTAAAGTTAATTTTTTTTTTTAAATCTTGAAAATTTTTTCAATATCAAACAAATAGTATATCTCTACTTATTACTAATGCAAGCATATGAGTAAAGAGTTTGCCTTACTGCCCTCGTCATGGTTGCATAATATATTTATTTAGAATTTCAAAACCTAGAATACGAACACATGGCATGATGACTAATAGAAACACAAAAATGAAAATTATATAATTCTACCCACAACGTCCGGCTCCAAGCGGAAAACCTACCAACCACAACCGCTTATTTAAACAATCCTGCGGCTGTTGTAAACTTTAGAAATCAACATGATATGAAAGTAATTTTATTACTCGTGTGCATGTCAATCAGTCAGCCAGCCGCCTTTTATGTTTAGCTTTATCACCTTTTTTTTATCACATAGATTTGATAAAGTTTATAATTAAACAATTAGCCCAACAAGTATTATTAGAATATTATCAGCCACAAGTTGTTAGTGAAACAATAAACAAAATAAAATAATCATCAAGCATTTCGTATGATAATTAATTACAATATTTGGTGTCAGTTTATAATATCTGGCTGCAGTTTGTTCGTTCGTTCGTCCGTCCCTTTAATTTTGTTTCTATGATTAAAAGTTTGTTTTTGGTTGGCATTTTATCGAATCCAACCATCAGTCATTTATTTACTTTTACATACTTTTGATTTGTGTTTATTAAGCCGCTTTAATGAAACTTTCCGCAAATAGCGCTAATTTCTGACAATGAAATTATGTACATGTTGCACCCTACACTAAAATTAGCTTTATGCAGTTTTTAGTAAGGAGTTTGTAAGTTCGCTGCGAAATATTACTATTGACCAAGAGTGCTATTTAAAATGAAAGAATAATTTAAATAATCCAAAATATATTCTCAAAAACATCCCTACTAATATAATAAATATGAAAGTAACTCTGTCTGTCTATCTGTCTGTTACCTTTTCACGCTTAAACAGCTGAACCCATTTAAATCAAATTTGGCATAGAGATATTTTGAGATCCGAGGAATAACATAGGGTGTTTTTGCTTTTAGAAATGACTCTATTAGGTGGTCAAGGGTGATCGTGTGAGGATACGAAGTTATGAAAATGATAACTTTGAACATTTTAAACTTTGATATATTTGATTTTACAACTTTGGCAATGACTTTATGAGGGATCAAGGGTAATCTAAAGTTTCTAGGGATATATGAAATTATAAAACTGATAACTAAGAACGTTTTAAACTTTGATACAGTAAAAATACATCACATAATTTACATAACATACACATTAGATGGAGTTTCACATATTCTTGGAGGACAAAGTCGCGTGTAAAAAGTTTTATAGAATAAAAAAAAACCCATCTTTAATACTTCATACACGCTGATATGACCGCATAAGCTTCCGCTTTTCATAATGGCTTCCACTTTTTATAATGACTTGCACGTTTTATAATGACTTGCACTTTTTATAACGACTTGCACTTTTCATGACGGCTTGCACTTTTTATGATGACTTGCACTTTTTATCATGACTTGCACTTTTCATGATGACTTGCACTTTTTATGATGACTTGCAATTTTTAAGGTGACTTGCACTTTTTATGATGACTTGCACTTCTTATGATGACTTGCACTTTTTGTGATAACTTGCACTTTTTGTGATAACTTGCACTTTTCATGATGACTTGCACTTTTCACGATGGGTTGAACTTTTTATGATGACTTGCACCTTTTATGATGGGTTGCACTTTTTATGATGGGTTGCACTTTTTATGATGACTTCCAATTTTTATGATAACTTGCATTTTTTGTGATGACTTCCACTTTTCATGATGACTTCCACTTTTTATGATGACTTGCACTTTTTATGATTGCTTGCACTTTTTATGATGACTTGCACTTTTTATGATGACTTGCACTTTTTATGACTTGCAATTTTTAAGATGACTTGCACTTTTTATGATGACTTGAGTTTTTATGAAGACTTGCACTTTTTATGATGGGTTGCACTTTTTATGATGACTTGCACTTTTCATGATGACTTGCACTTTTTATAATGACTTGCAATTTTTAAGATGACTTGCACTTTTTATGATGACTTGCATTTTATGATGGCTTGCACATTTTATGACGACTTGCAATTTTTATGATGACTTGCACTTTTCATTATGACTTGCACCTTTTACGATGACTTGCACTTTGCATGATGACTTGCACTTTTTATGATGACTTGCACTTTTCATGATGACTTGCACTTTTTATGATGACTTGCACTTTTTATGATGACTTGCATTTCTTATGAATACTTGCACTTTTTATGAAGACTTGCACCTTTTATGATGGGTTGCACTTTTTATGATGACTTCCAATTTTTATGATAACTTGCACTTTTTATGATGACTTCCACTTTTCATGATGGCTTTTTATGATGGCTTGCACTTTTTATGATGAGTTGCACTTTTTATGGCGACTTGCAATTTTTATGATGGCTTGCACATTTTATGATGACTTGCATTTTTTATGATGACTTGCACCTTTCATTATGACTTGCACCTTTTACGATGACTTGCACTTTTCATGATGACTTGCACTTTTTAGGATGACTTGCACTTTTTATGATGACTTGCACTTTTATGACGACTTGCACTTTTTATAATGACTTGCATATTTTATGAATTCTTGCACTTTTTAGGATGACTTGCACTTTTTATGATGACTTGAACTTTTCATGACGACTGCACTTTTTATAATGACTTGCATTTTTTATAATTTCTTGCACTTTTTAGGATGACTTGCACTTTTCATGATGACTTGCACCTTTTACGATGACTGGCACTTTTTATGATGGCTTGCACTTTTTATGATGAGTTGCACTTTTTATGATGACTTGCATTTTTTTTGAATTCTTGCACTTTTTATGATGACTTGCATTTTTCATGATGATTTGCACTTTTCATGACGACTTTCACTTTTTACAATGACTTGCATTTTTATGAATTCTTGCACTTTTTATGATGACTTACACTTTTCATGATAATTTGCACTTTTTATGATGACTTGCACTTTTTATGATGGCTTGCATTTTTATGATGACTTGCACATTTTACGATAATTTGCACTTTTTACTATAATTTTCACTTTTTATTATGACTTAAATTTTTTATGATGACTTGCACATTTTATGATGACTTGCAGTTTTTTCCTTACTAAAATAATAAACATGAAAGTAATCATGTCTCTCCGTTACCTTATCATGCTCAAACCGCTGAACCGATTTAGATGAAATTTGGCATAGAGATATTTTAAGATCCGAGGAATAGCATAGTTTTGTTTTGGAAGTGATCATATTGAGGGGTCAAGGGTGGTCGTAAATTTGTATAGACATATGAAATTATTAAACTGATAACTAAGAACGTTTTAAGCTTTGACACAGTAAAAATACAACACATCATTAACTTAACATACAAGTTAGCTGGAGTTTCACATATTCTTCGCGGATAATGTCGCGGGTAAAAGCTGGTAAGAAATAAATACCGATTTTTTAGAATTTATGAAACAAAAATGTTGTAGTCGCTTTAGTAATACGCCAACTATTAATTAAGCCTTACAAGAAAATATTTAATGTTAAAGTAAAATTACTAGTGTACATAGGAAACGAGTCCACACATTTCAAAATTTTCGATTAAAATACAAAAAATGTTATATATGTATATGTATGTGCCGGTGTAATTTTGATCTTCTGAGGCAGTCGTTTATGCATATTGTAGTGACTTCTGGTGCTCTAACAGAAAAAATATTTATGGGAATAAACTGACAAATTGACTGATCACTGAACTCCGAATTGTGTAGGGCATCAGTGAAATCGTTTCATACAATTCATTAAATTTTCAAATTATACCAACAAGTGCATAATATTATCATATCGGGCAAAGTAATTAAATACTATTATTAATTATCAACTGATAGCAAGAAAGAGTGATTGATTGATTACTTTATCCATTTTCTGTTTTACTTTTATTTCACCAATTTGTTGATTTTGTTGGATTGTTTGTGTTGCTCGCTAAAAAATGTAAACAATTTATGGCTGAAGTCGTTATTATGCTTGATGTTGGCGTATAAAACGAAACGTGACTTCTTTGGATAAAACGATTTATAGAATAAATATAAAATTGGTAAAAAAAGGAAGATAATTAACTGAATTGAAGTAGTTAAAAGATCTAGACATTTGCGTCACAGAATTTAACGATATATGAATTATGCTTCTCTATGACGCATGTGTCTGACGAAATAAGAATTATCAAAATTATATACATAAATATTTATTTCAAAACTTTAACATATGACGAAATAAGCGTAATCAATAAAATCTATGCTTATAAATTGACCTTCTAGCGCAGTTGCAAATTTCATTTCAATCAGTGGAAGGACATGAATACCTCTCATATATCTTTCTTCTTCAAACCAAATTGTATCTATATTTATAATCAGAAGGCATTAATAACAAATAATATATTAATACAATAAAATACTTTTCAACAGTTGATATTTATTTTCACAGTAGAAGCAAAAGCAAGCGATTGCGTTTTGAACAAAAGAAAAACTGTTACTTTCAAGGAACAGCATAAAACATTAAACTTTTGTTTTTCTCTTGCCAGTTTTTTCAAGACTGTGAACTATTGCTTTGAGTTTTCTTTGCGATAGTATAAAATAAAATGAAAATAAAACTTAACAAAAGCAACACTTTTAAACACTGAATATAACAAGAATTCAGCTGTGCCGAATGTTAAATATCCTCCACAGGTGTATTTCTTCTTGCTTTTTAAAACAGAAAATGTGTTTAATTAACAAAAAAAAATTATTTAATCAGTTGCTTTCATATTTAAGAAAAGTTTAAATTTTTCAGCTCGGAAGCTGAATTTTTGGCTTTTCTTATATCTAATATCAATGAACATCTTTCAAAAATATTAAATATGTTTAATTTACAAAAAAAAAACAGAAAACATTCGTTTGAGTTTGTTATTTTTATGTACCATAAAAAGTTCCAATTGTCCAACCCTGGAACCGTCTTTTTTACTATTTTTATTTTTCAATAACAATTCAATTCGGCCTGAAGTATAAGATAGGTTTAAATCACAGAAAAAGCCAAAATTCTGTGGTTAATTTTATGTATAAAAAAATTTTCAATGGTCCAACCCTGGAGGTAATTTTTTTTAGAATTTTAATACCAATTGTTGTCTGTACCAAAATATGTCGATTTTACAACCCTGGAATCGAAGTTTTCTTTTTTTGTTTTGTTTTTAATGCGCATTTCAGTTTTCCAAGCCTGGATGGAAGTGAATTTTTATTTTTTTTTTTTACCAATGCAATACTTAATGAGGTATAAAATAGTTTTACTTAACAAAAAATTAACATTTCTGACCTTTTTAGTCACTTTCATGTACTACAAAATATTTTCGTTCTCCAACCCTGGTTTAAAACTTGTTTCTTTATTTTTAATAGAAATTTAGTGCCTATTTCTCATTGTCGATTGAATCAGGGCACACTGATACAGGTAGGAGCGGTTCTACAACAATAAAAACCTACATGCATTTTGTTTTTGTGAAATCTAATTCAAATGTCACAATTAAATGTGTAGAACAAAACAAAACCAAAAAAGTACAAAAACAAATATACATGTTTGTGTTTACATTTGCTCTTAAGATTTGTATGTATGTAAATAAATAAACAAATTTTGACGTTTGTACTAGAATTTCTCCCAACAACAAAATAATCAACTGGGCTATCGCTCCTACCTATATGAGTGTGCCCTAGACTGAATTCTTTCTTTCGTACAAATATATTTAAAACAAGAACAACATTTTATAAATTGTTTTTGTTTCAAATGTATTTATACGAAAGAAAGAATTCATTCGGCAATGAGAAATAGGCAGTTAATTCTTAGTGAAGTATAAAATAGTTTTACTTAATAAATAATTTCAACTTGTAGCCTTTTTTAACACCGAAAAATATTTCAATTTCCTACCCTGCAATGATAATTTAGTTTTTTTTTTAATTTTAATGCCGATTTTATTTTTCTTAATTTTTAATATATGTAGGGTTAATTAGCAGAAAAAAAATCAATTTCCCAGCCCTGGGAAAAAAATTTATTTTATTAGTTTGTAATACAAATTTTATTTTTCCCAAAGTATCAAATAGGTTTAATTAACATCAAAACAAAACAAAAAATTGGTTTTTGCTAGTTAATTTTGCGTCCAGAAACAGTTGTAAGCTTCCGAGCCCTGGAACTGAATTTCAATAGCACTCTATTTAAGTTCATTTCCAATCCATCAGTCCAAGAATGAAATCCTTAGCTCTTCTGGGGCCTTGGGAAAACCGATTCCACGTACAGAGAGACGCACATCGCTCATTCGTCATCGCTATTTATAAGGATCCAGAATATATATGTATACTTTATGGGATCCCATACTAATATCGAGGAAATTACAGACGGAATGACAATCCTATGTATATATACCCTTTCACTTGTTTGTGAAGGGTATAAAAAGACTTTTAAACAACAATTTTCTTCATACGCATACTGTACATAGAGTTTCTCATAATTCTCAATAACGTATACGCCACAGTTGTTAAGCATTTAAAGCAGATACGGGCGTTTCACAGCACAATTTTGCATAGATCATTCACACGTATTCTTACCCTCTTTAATTTAGTCGTCGATGAGACAGCGACGAATGAATATCAGTCGAATGCTTACGAATTTTTTTAAATTTTTTCCAGAATATTTGTCCAGCAAACAATTTCAGTCATGATGATATGCGAAAAATATTTTGTCGTAAACAATGTTTTCTTTTTTTTTTTTTTTTTTTTAGGAGTAGGACCAGCACTCAGGGGATGACCCCTATATATGCAATGCATTGCGCCGGAACTGAAAACGAGGGGATAGTATTGAGGAGACAGATTAGGAAAGATGAGAAGATAGACAGTTTTTTTTTTTTTTTTTTTTTTTTTTGTAGCTATTTCAACCTTTTACTTCGCCGGCTAATTTTTGCTACAGGGCCGACGAAGGTGGGTGCTGTTACTCTGCTTTTTAGTACATGATAGTGTCAGTCGCTGCCAATTATGTTCAGTGATCAGTGACTATGCCTTCATCATTGAAACAGGCTGGCAACAACTAACACAACCACGCACTAATGCTGATCAGAAGAATTCAACACAATATTTCATGACTCAGAGCGGGCTCGAACTCACGACCCTCTGTTTCATAGTCTCGTGTGCTACTATTTCAGCCAACAGCACCCACAATTAATTAGTCTGTGTAAAATCTTATCAAGAATATTTTGAATATGTTTCCCATATGAAAATGATCTTCCATGCCGACAAATATGAAACTTATTAAGTTTGATACATCCAACCGCGTATCTTTTTTTTTGGCGAATATTCAGTGTTATGCTCCAGCAAACAACCATTCTTTTATATATTTTTTCTTGAATGAAAAACATAACAAATTATTCTATCTTTTTTAATTTTTTTCATTTGACTGTTCGCTTAGAAAAAAGTTTTATTTTTAATTAATAATTTTACGTAATCAAAATTTTTTCAACTTAGAAAATATTGGTACTTATGTGTTAATATATAATTCACCATTATCTTTCAAACGCTTGGCTTTTTGTTTGGTGGGTAGCTTGCAAGCTCAACACATACACAATTTACCCACGCATTGACGTTGCCCACCACTGATTTAAAGAGCGGGAAGTATTTGAGGAGTACAGAGTACAGGGCTGCCAGAAATTTTTCGTAAAAAATCAGCAAATTTCCCAAAAAAAATCGGCATTATCGGCACTTTCATTTCTTAAAATCCGCAAAAAATCGGCATTAATTAAAAAACTTATTTTGACATATAAACAAAAACAATTCAATATAATTTATTAAATATTATACATAAAACAGCATGTATAGATCAATAAATTTGCACCTCACAAGTTTTGAAATTATTTTGGGGTTTCGTTTAATCTCCCAATTGGCAATTTAAAAGAAACGATTTATTATTTTATTCATTTAGAATGACTTTTACTTAAAAAAAATACATAAGATCAACTTGCTTTTTATAAAACAGTATAAAATAATTAAAAAAGATGTGTGGTGTCGTGGGACACCGGATAGGATTATTATAAAAATATTAATTTTAAGTTCTATTCGAGGTATAAAGAAAATAATTATTCGGGTATACATTTTTGTTCCCAAACGAAATTGAATTCTGTGACGGCCCGGCTGCGTATGATTAATATTTGTTTGTATGGAATTGTATTACTCGTACGTCTTAAACATTGAGTTAGAAACAAAATATCTTACGTTACGGACGTTTCTTCCCGGTTAGGGCACCCCTCCGCAACGTCTCATAAGGAACTTCGTTCCAATTAAAATATATACGTCTTTCCAATAATATTTCAAAATTTTGCTATTATATATCAGAATTTCCTAAAAATTAACTCTACTCGTAGGTTCTAAAATAGGAGTTACAAAATACAATTAAAAATTTTGAATATTATCTAATATGTAACTGTAAATCCTAAAATTTTTGAACAAAATTCGTAAATATAATACAAAAATTGGAAATAATGTGGTTTTCATAAATCAATCATAAATATTTGATTTTGACATTTTTATTAAATCGTTATTTATTTCGCAATTAGAGTTTTTCATTTTCAAATAATCTTTAGAATAAAGAATTCCTTCTTTTAAAGTTTTATTTTTTAAGGAACATCAGAATTTCGTGCACACCTACAACAAGGCAATTGAATTGTTATTAAAAGAAGAATTATATAATAATAGAATTATATAATAAAAGATGTTCCACACTATTATTAAAAAATCGGCATTTTTTAGGGGTAAAATCGGCAAATCGGCATATTAAAATTTTTGAAGTAAAAAATCGTCAAAATGCCGATAAATCGGCATTTCTGGCAGCCCTGTCAGTGTAACGATCTGAAAAATTCGACACCATATTCTTGAGAGAGTAAGGGGTTGATCACGGCATTTACAGCAGGGTTTTTCCAAATATTTTTTGGTTGTGTAGTAGTGAGTACCAGAGAGTAAAAAAATTTAGAGAATACATTCATTACAGCCGAAATAAAATGTTAGTAAAATTTTTTGTGCTGATAAAAAATTTGTAGCAATTCTTTACCAATTCAATGTCGCTGATTTTAAAACTGCACTTTTTTTAAAGAATTTTATATTTTAAAAATTCATAAAAAATAAATATTGCACGCAAATCACAGCTGATATAGACTGAGACACTGTAAATTTTACAGTGTCTCAGTCTCGCGTCAATTACTTCAGCCAACAGCATATTTGAGATGTTCACACACTCACACACACACACACACATGTTATATGTATACACACATATAATTTTTCAATCATAATCCAAATGGTGTTTATTTAAGGACCAATAGTCCCACATATGATATTCATATATACATATGTATGTAAATATGTAAATTATATAAATACATACATACATACATATGTACACACATAGTACATATGTATGAATGCACTTTGTAAGTGCGTTTTGTTCCATTGTATCTATCGGCATCAATACATGCAAACGTGTGTATATGCAACAGTTAAACAAACATCTGTTGTTCGTGATTAACTACGTGGCCTTTTTGCAGATGCAACATCTGCAACTGTAACACACAGGCAATTGTTATTTGTCAATAACAAATGATGGAATTGTTAACGCGAAGCGAAAAAAAATTCTTAATTTTATTTATATGCCAATAAATTTTTTTGTTGTTATCCGGCATCGTTTTAATTCGGTTACAGTGGATAAATTAAATGCAAAACTACAAAAGCTGGATCATGCTTCTACAAATATTTGAGTATATCAAATTAATTTTTATTATTGCATGGCATGAGTAAATGTACTTGTTTCCAGGGATGACAATAAAATTGATGCAATGGGGCACAACATTTCTGTGGCAAGTCAATATAACACAGCAAAAACAGAACAAGGCTTTTAAGTTTACTTGTGTTGATTTTTACTTACTTGCTTCTTTTTATTTTGATTTTTGCTTTGGAAAACAATTTATTTCTATACATTTTGATTCTAACTCCTGCAAGGGCCGTGGGCGAGACATCTAACATTTGCTATAAAACATTAAAAAGTTAAGTTTTAAGATTGCTAAGTGAAAGAATTTTGTTTATAGAGTCATTTAGACGACAAAGATGGCGGGAGGGTAGGACAGAGGAAGATCAGAGTACATCTCAGCTTCGTCATAAAAGCGTTAAAATTTAATTTTTAAGGAATTTAGGCTTAAATTATACAATTTGTTAAATATTTACACTATTTTTCCATGTAAAATGTTACTTCAACGCCCACTAAAGGGGGCGTAGTGCAAAAAATTAATTTTTCTGATTCTTTGACTGCAAGTTCAATGCTTTGGACCTTCTTAGACATAAAAATACATCATTTGCTTGACAATTTTACAAAAACAACTTTAAAAATTATATTGCTTTTTAGAGATTGGTTTAGTACTTCTTAGGGGAACTTTTTTCCCTCTGGTCCGATTCAGCCCATTTACAAACCTGACCTGTGTTATTCTTCAAAATATATATATATATATACCAAATTTCAAGGGTCTGGCTCTTTGTATTTGAACTGAATCGTGATTTCCACAGATCGTCTTAAATTTCATCACTGATCAAGAATATCTATATCTCATGGGGTCTTAGAGGGATATTTCGATGGAATGACAAAGTGAATATACCCTCCAATTCCTTTTTGGAGGCTATAAATTTATATTTCATTACAATAAAACAAAAATTTCATTCCAACAATATATCTAAAAAACACCCATAAACGAAAAATTAAAAGTTAAGAATTCCAGAGTTGATTTTTAACGTAATCATATTATTGAAATTTGTAAGCACGTCTTGTACTACAAGGAAGAAGAAGTTTGGATTTAAAACGATATATGTATGTCCCTCCATGTGCAACATTAGCAGGACCAAGATTTTTTTATTTAATCGTATGACTAACAAAAGAAAAGATATTTTTCAATACACTCGAAGTATTTTAATTTCACAAAGTCCGTTGGTACGTTGCTACCATTATTTGCATCTATCATCCCTGATTGTACCATACGGGTATTTATTTCAAAACTAAGTATATACATATGCAGCAGGTGTGCATGTGTGTATGCAAATATATGGAAAATGTATTTCAGTGTGTTGATTTTAATTAACAAAAACCAATTATTTGAAAATAAAACACAGCAGTCCCTTTATGTTATATTTACTACGAATGTCGATTTTGATTAAAAACTCTTAAATTTAAATTTTTAAGGCTCATTTTGTATTAGTCAATATTTATTTGGAGTAGTGGAAGCAGGGATGGCAATATTTTTCGAGATTCATCGCCCAACGGCTTGTAGAATGGCGCCAAAATCGCTAAAATATCGCCAAAATATTAAAGAATGTAATTCAAGTAATAAAATATATTATTACAAAAAATTTTAGCAATTTTTTTAGTTTAACATTCGAATGCAAATATCGCCAAAATATAAAATAATGTAATTTTTTGCTAATTTTTTGTTTTCATTTTATTAATACAAATATTGTTATATGTACATATAAAAATTCAGTTATTGTATTATCAAAATAGATAAAAAAAAACATTTCATATAAAAAAATATTGAAGTAAATTAGTAAAGGGTACTTGGTTAAATATTGCAAAAAAATTTCACAAAAAACATAAAAAATTTATCGATGTTTCAGTGCTGAGATCAAAATAAAAAATTAAAAAGTAAGAAAAACCATTTAGGCCCACATATCAAGTATCGAATCAAAATTTTATAGACACATGTAAATACTTTGAATTCGCCTTTGTATACATACCATTCTTAAATAAAAGTTGCCAGACAGTTTTTTTTAGACTCTAAGGAAATAAAGCGAAAAAAGTCAGAAATTTATGGAAAAATAAAAAACATAGCCAAAAATATCGCCATGGACTTCAAATATCGCCAAGTATATCGCCAATCGCAATATCAAAATTTTCAAAGCCACAAACAATTTTTCATCGCCACGTTTGGCTAAAAAATCGCCATATCTGACAACGCTGGTGAAAGGTTCCGCTTATTCACTGATCTTTAGAGAGAGAGAGAGAGAGAGAGAGAAACTTTTGTAAATTATTAAGCAATGAGGTCAGTTTTTCATAAAAAATATTTTATTTCCAATATTTCGTAACACTTTGTGCAGCTTCTTCAGCGAAATGCTTTAGATAATTGTAAAACCAATTATTTGAAAATAAAACAAAAGATTTTTTCAAAATATTTAACAAAATTCTAAAAAATCCTTAACAGTCCAATAATAAATTCATTAATTTCTTTAAAACTGTTCATGCTCTTTTTTCTGCCCAGTTATTATTGTCTATACAAATTCCACTTTGGCAAAGTGATTTATACAATTAGGCTAATAAATGGAAATAAATTTATCTTTCACACTATTGAGCAATTCTTATTAATTAGAAAAATCAAATTAAGTAAAAATAACATTTTAAATTGCTAAAAGTTTACTATTGATTTGTGAGCATGCGATCGAAATCGAAAATTTTCCTGCCACAAAGTGAGCGAAGAGTGAATTTTTCAACCTCGTTCTTCTTTCCTTACTTCGTTCGGTAAATGGGATATTTACATATGTACGAATGTTTTTTTTTTGCGAAAGTCGCAAAGTTTTTAAAGTGAAAATAAAGAAATAAAAGTGAAAATAAGCAAAAAGACAATAAAGAATAGAAAATTAAACAATATAAAGAAATTTGGAATAAATAAATGTAAATGTATTCAAAGCCAAAAGCATGCTGGAATTCAACGGTAAAAACAGGTTCGGTTCGACTTGAATTCCACTGCAATTCCTTGCTTGACTTCAAGTGTAAAAACAGGTTCGGTTCAACTTGAATCACACTGTTATTCAAGGCTGGAATTACACTGTAAAGGTACTGTTTTGTTCGACTGTAATTCAATGGTTAATTTTGCTGGATTCGCTATTGAATTCAACTGTGTTTCAACTGTAATTCAACACTGGAAATTGGAAATTGTGACTGCATTTCAAATGTAATTCCACTTGAATTCCAGCCAAAATGCTTATTGGGTATATTGTATGCCTGAAACTGTTGTGTGTATGTGTTAGTGCCCAAACAAATTCGTTTGACGTAAACATGCCATTTACAAAAAACGAAACAAACAACCCTGCCAACATTTGGAAGTTTCTTTCATCGTCAATCGTCATAGGCATCACGTCTTACTCACTTCCAGACGTTAATTAGAAGATAGTTTGAATTTCACAATAACAATTTACATTGCAGTCGTCTTTTAATCATCCAGACGACGTTTGGAACATAGTTTGTTGTTTACAACAACAGCCGTAAATGACACGTGCCGTTAAGGATATAATAAACAAAAACAACACTATGCACTTCTGGGAAAGTCGCAGGAACCGCGAAATAAAATTAACAAAATGAAAAGAATCCAAAAAGAAGTTTTCGACATCATCGGTATTAGTTTTTTTTTTGTCTTTTGGTGTGGTCGGTCAGTGGTAAAGTGCGATTTTGTTTTGTTATTGTTGTAGTTTTTACATAACTGTTAATTATTTGTTTTTCATTAATTTATAAACTTAATATATTACATTTAATGAATACAACAACTTTTATTATGTTGAGGATAAAAATTCGACTTCCAGAAGTGACTTCTTGAAGTAACGCAGAAGTGACTTCTTGAAGTAACGCTGAAGTGACTTCTTGAAGTAACGCAGAAGAGACTTCTTGATGTTACTTCCGGGGGGTACAACTTCTCAATACGGAAGACGCTTCTACGATGAGAAAATGGTATCGCAGAAGATGAGTTTCAACTTCTTAGCGTCACTTCTGGGTCACTTCTGCGATAGAAAATGTTGGCAAGGCAATTGTGGTATATATAACCATTTCAAATTCAATTATGATACTCTTCCTTCAGACCATATATAAATGGAGCACATGTACCATTTATTTAGAAACTGCAAATACTTTTAAAGAAACTCTCCATTTATGTGGTCGGCTAATAGTGAATGGTAACTGGCATGTACACATGTGCACACATACATACGTATATGTGTGCGTATCCAGTGAACTTTTTATCTCCAAGTACGATAGACACACATCTAATTTGTAACTGAAGTTTCACAAAATATATGCAGATAAATTGTTGACAAGAATAATGATCTCCTTATCTGAGAAATTCTGGAAACTTTCTTGATATGTCCGAGGAACGTCGCTCAGTGTTTTCGCCTATAGACAAAACCAAAAATAGATGAAGTGCTTAAAATATTTATATATCATACATTTTTTTCCAGTTATCTTAGTACTTTAAATAAGTAAGAGATCTGTTCAAATAATAATGAGAATTTTGAAATATCGGGAGCTACGTAGTACATACATAGAATTAGCGTTCTGTTTCAGATGCATGGCAAAACAGTTCGAACTCGCACAAATTAGTTCGAAAGCGTACTAGGTAACAATTTATGCAAATTTGGACAAGAGTTAAACTATCAGCTGTTTTTTGTTTACGTTTGAAACTGCAAAATTAATCGAAAAATGGAAGATATTTTTTTTTTAAATTTATTAATTTATTTTTGTAAATTTTGTACACTTCTTTAATATAAAATACATGAATTTTTAATAAATTCAATTAATATTATAAGCTAATTGTTTGAATATTTGTTAAAATTCAGAAAGACATGATAAATATTCCAAGGCACAAAGCAAAGTCCATATCAGTTTTTAATTATTCAACTTACACAGCAGAGCAGAACAGAACAACAGTTTTTGAAAGCCACCACACTTTCATCATCAGCACTCATGTGTATTTTTTTATTTTTTTTTTTTATCAAACTGATGGTAACACATATTTGTTTAATTCCCGTGTTGCCGTTTGATTATTTCCTCTCTGAAATTTTTTGTTCCATTATACCTAAGCCAAACTTTTTTGGTTGGAATTCTTTTATACTTAAGTACATGTGAACGTTTTAATTTAACATCAGCCACCGGTGAAAATCTAGAGAATAAGAAGAAAATTGTTTTAGATAAATAAAATGCTGAGGATAGCGGCATATCGCTGGGTCGTGCCTTTGCGAAGTTTATTCTAAAATTACAGCATTAATCCCAAACAGAAAGAAGACCGTAATCATGCCTAAAATAAAAATTATTACAAATCCATAGGGCAACGATTTTTCCCTAGAAAGCAAAAGGTTATAAGAGAAATGCTCACTGGGTAAATAAAAAATGGCTAGTTTTCATGCGATTAAGTTTATTATTTCAATAATTTTTATATAAAGAATTTCCAAACAAACTAGTTTCTTAGAAAATATTCGAATAATTTTATTACTTCAATAAATTTTAGTCGAATAATTTTTTATTCAAATAATATCTGATCGAATAATAAGTCTTCGAATAATTTGTATTCAAATTTTATTAAAATATCTTTTGTTTGAATAGATAAATTCAATTAATTTTCAATCAAATAATTTTTATTGTAATAACTTCTATAAAGCCGACACCGCAGTATGGCCTTTTATGCCATCATAAGGAAACACAATAGTGTGTATTGTGGCATGTTTGCCAGTTTCGTATATTTTACTGTGGGCCACTGCCTTCCCAACTGTAGACTTACTTCTTCGCTTGAGTGTATGAATGAATGCAGAACTTCTAAAATATATATTCCAAATAATCATATTGTACAAGTAATTAGACTGTGCTACTGTAAAAAACGGAAGTTAATACAATTTAAATGCAAATTATGATAAGAAAACTTAAGATAAGACGTGCACAAGGTAAGGCAAAATAACCATTTTAAGTTTAAATCTCATAATAAAATTTCAAGACACTATACGGACAAAGTGTTAAATATTAAAGAGCGCAAAACTGCGAACAAGTAGACGATTAATAGCAGCAGCAGTAGCAGCAGTGTTCTTGTTTTCCTGTATATTTTTTTGGTTTGGCTGGCGCATAATATTAACAGTCTAATATTTGATATTTTCTTTCTATTCTTTCTTAAATCTTCGACGCTTTATGCTTCTGTATTTGTGCTTATGATTTTGTTTGCTGTTAAACGAACTTTTACTTCAACACTTGGAATATCCGTTTCCTGTTTGCTCTCAAGTATGCAATACGTGCATTTGAATGTGTGGGTGCTTGAAAATTATTCTTGTGTATTGTTTCTTGCTGAAAAATGATATTAATGTTTCAAAACAAATCTTATTTTATTTCATACGGTTAACGCTGTGCTATTTTTGCTACAAACGTATCCCGGATTTCGCTGTGTTGTATGTGTGTAATACCCTGCTGCAGTTGTTGTAATGCTTTCATTATTCTTGCAACACACACACGCACACACACATAACTGCAGTCAAAGGCAAAGTTAGTTTGTAGGCGAACAGAAATCATTAACTTTTATAGCCAACATTTAATTTTTAGCTTAATCTTTGGTTTAAATGATAAAAGTGATTTCGTCTTTTAATTTTCGCAATCTTAATTGTAAAATTCAATTAATTGCTTAAACAAAATAGTCCAAGCTGTAGGAGTGAAATTATTAAAATAAAGCGCAGAGAGTTGTAAATGCTTAAATGTACCATTTTAGAACGCAATAAGTGGCAAATATTTTGAAACCGATTTTTTATACAAGTAATAAATTTCTTTGTACAATATATAAATTGTATTAGGTCTATACCGAAGTTGACTTCTGTCCAGAGTCTTGAGAATATAATTCGATATAAAAATCATGAGAAAAATGTGCAGCAATAGCTACTTGCGCCTCTTGAAGAGCGCAGAAACTAATTGGATTTCCGACCGTTTTTCAGATACTATATTTCGAAGTTAGACAAGAGATACATACATATATGGTTTCATTTGATATTCATGCAAAACATTAAAAGTTTTCCTCAATTAAAAATTGGAAAATACCTCGAAACAAATTTTTTACAATATTTCCAATAAATATATTTATTTGAAATAAGAAAGTACAACCAAATGAAGGCAAAAACAAGCTGGCGAAAAAATATACATATTTTTAATTTGTTAATAATAAATTCAATTGTGTGTAATAATAATTACGTTGCACTTTTAGGTATCTTGACCAACAGTAATGAAACATAAATGTTTTAAGAAGTATTTTTGTGTAGGTATGCAAAATATAAATATATTTTTTAAATTGTAACATTAAATTGATAAAAATGGACTTCAATTTACTAAAAGATTAAACAAATTAATTCTTCAACTTCGTTTTTTTTTGCGAACGTGAACGGCAGTAGGAAAACAGATTCCATTTGTTATTTTTCATAAATTCCAATAGCTCTAATTTGAAGAAATAATTACATAAGCATAGCATTTCAACATAAAAATCTATTTTAAGTGACAATATAAAACTGACTTAAGAAAATTCTTTGATCCATCATCTGCACTCATGCCGTCCTACATTTATCAACCCAACTTTCCTATATTTTTGCGTGTCCTGTTTTTTATATAAATGGCTTTGATTTGTGCGATATAAGTTTTTAGCCCTAGAGTCCCAATCCTTGCGACAGCTTATACGTAAAACCGTGGTGAAATAAATATAAGGTGGCAGCACTACGGCAGCTAACATATATTTGCTTAGCCCATGGTGAAATATATATAAGGTTAGTCTACATTGATGTCAAGTTTTTGTGTGCTACAAGTGCTCCTTGTGTTTGTATATGTGAGCGTTGTTGGTAATTGTACATGTGTGCAGCAATACAATGTGCTTTGTTGCTATAGTTTTGACGTGGACCATGACTTTACACAAACAAAAATTTCCTTGGTTGTTATAATGCTGCCGTAGTAATGTCACCTTGTAATTGTTTCACCATGTGACTAGGTAACTGTCATAACAAATAGCCTATTTGATATATTTAGCTTTTCCCTATGGTGTTATAAACAATCAAGCCAGAGACTAATACCATGACTTATGTAGCAGACTCGCATCCCTATGTAAATGCGTTGCTGCATTAACCCATTATGTGTTATTGCTTGTATCAATCAAATGCAACCCTGCTTGTAAAAACAAAATTTGTTAAATGTCAAACTTTTTTATGTTGTATTATCAGATTATATTGCAATCACAAATTAGACAGATTGGACACTGAAAATTCCGGCCATATCAAACGGGCATAAAATTGACAAATGGCATCCCAAATGGCAATACCATTTAACCCCTTCCTAATTAAAGAACAGAAAGATATTTTTGATATATCTCTTTCTCTGTCCTTCTAGCCGGTTAAACGTCAGAAAAAATATTTTATTTTAGTAAAAAAATTTAAGCAAAAAGGCGCAAAATTTTACTTAACTGCACAAATTTGCGCCTTTTTACTTAACTTGTGAATTAGATTTTGCATCGGAAGTGTTGATTGCGTTATTGTGTGGGAAGAGATCATAACTGGTAAGTACATGTGCGGATATTTATTTGTATTTTTCTAATGTAAAATTTTTTTTCATAGAGAGCACCTGAACAAGAATCCAAAAAAATGTAAGTATTAATTTTACAAAAAGTTTTTAATTAAATTAAATATTAATGCTTATTTTATATTTCAGGAGCCGGAAGTGTATAGTTGGTTGCCAGGACTTCGAAAGGCTTCATCGGTTCCCGAAAAACCCGACAAGGTAAGTGTGAAATATATAAGTGTGTGCAAAAAAGTGTTAATTAATGTGCCTTGTGTTTTTGGAAGTGCTGTGGGTTGGTTTTCTTCATTAACAATCGGACAAAATTTAACTTGTTATGAATTGTGAAAGTTATCAAGTATGTCAATTACGAAAACCAACCCTTAACAATATATCCAAGTACACAGTCACATATTGGTTTGGGAGCAAATTTATTTTAACAATGCACCCGATGTAAACGAAAATTTAGTGTATTATAGAAAAATCAATTTTAAAAAGAAAGTGTTAAATAAAAAAATTCGCGGAAAAGTATATTTTCGGAGTTACGGACGCATAAAGTTTTATAAATGCACAAGTATTATTCTCTTAGTTAATTTTTGATCTAGTGCAACAATACGAGTATCATACGAAAGGTTTTTTAATTAATAATTGTCTCATCCATGATGTCGAACAGCGGCTTTCAATGCTATTTATGCAGAATAATGGCTTACAGAAATGTATTTTCCTCGGTTGGTGCAAAGCCAATAAAAAAGAAAAAAATTTGTGGGACTGACGGTGTTAGTGCACAATCACCTTCAACTTAATTTACTAAGAGAATGCTTCCGCATTTATAGAACTTTATGCGTCCGCAACTCCGAATATATACTTTTCCGCGAATTTTTTTATTTAACACTTTCTTTTTAAAATTGATTTTTCTACAATATGGAATAATTTTATTTTAATCGGATATGCGTACTTAAAGTAAATTTAAGCCAAAACAAATGCAGTAAATAGTAGAAATTGAAGATGGCCAACACAATGTTTAACCTACCCGTTAACAGTTTGCTTGTTGGAATCCAAGAAAATATTCAAAACATGTAATGTTGATTATAAAGGAATAATGTTTGGATCCCAACAGAAAATTGCAATACATTGTCAAAGTTGTGGATATATCAGTTGCGAAACCTGTGGCATATCAGATGAATGAATCACTATGTATTTATCTTGGCTATAAGATACGTTTGGAAGAGTGAGTTACGTATCCATACATATCGTTACCTTAACATAGAAAGGTCCTAACTCATTATTTATCTGATTCAAAGTTGTTTGTATATTTCGCTAGAAGAACATCTTATGTATCAAAAAATACAAAAATCTCAAAATAATAATGAGTTAGGGCAAACAGGCACCTATTGCTTTTTACTTACGATAGCCCAATATATAATGTTATTAAATTAAATTTAACTAACAAGTTGTATATAATTTCAAATTTAACAATAATTTCATAAATAATTACTCATAACTATTTACAGAACAATTTTCAGAGTTAATAACAATTTATATGCTTTCAGATTACTATTTTAGTCATCCACTACGAGATTATGGACAAGATTATGCTGGAATAGTTCATAAAATTATGAAATTCCATAGCGCAATGTGGAAACATCTTTTAATGGCTTTATTTAAAAAGGTAATGAAAACCTTATAACTTTATAAAAAAAAAAGAAAAAAAAGCTTTACATAAACTAAAATTTTAATTTAATCAGATATTTGAAGAACTTTGACCATTTCCTAATTTCGTTTAAATTCATTGTTACCATTAATTCAATTAAAACTAAATTTTAATTGTTTTCTTTGTTCCCTTACAGTGTATGTAAAGTTTGTACCATGATAGTTTTCTCCATTCCGATGTTAAAAATTCGGTGTAAAATATGCGGCAGTGCCTGTAAGCAGTCCTCTGGATTAGGTGGTCACGTTCGTAAGCATCGTGCACACCCGTTGGTGCGCCACCGTAATTCACTTATGTAATTTAAATTTTCATAGACATAATTTTTGTTAAAATTAAAAAAATATATATACATATTTATATATCCACATATATATATATATATATATATATATATATATATATATATATATATATATATATATATATATATTTATAATATGTTTATTAATTTAGTTGTAGTAGGTACTTTGTAAATATGATAACATATATCACATCTATATTCTTATGTATAGTACATACACATATCCTTTTTACATATTCGGAATAACAACAAAGTCTAAGAATGTAATTTTTTAATTGTTGATTTATTTATTCATTAATGACTAAAGTTTATTTAATTTAGAAAATATGCACATATATTAATAAAATATAGATAAAAATTAACAAATTTCATCATACTTGTCATTATCATAATTTATTTGAAAAAATCTAGCAAAAATGGGGAAAGTTGTTTCTAAACAACTTTGTTCCCTTAAAAGTAAGTACTAAACTAAATTTATTTTTTAATCAAAAGTGTATATGGGCATTTCCATTTTGGCGTTACGTTACTTTTGTACGACGATATGTTGAAAAAAACTTTAAAAACCATAATTTAAAAAAGTATTTTTCTCACATTCGAGAAGAGATTGGATAGCTCTATATTCAGCCAAAAAATGGAAATAGTTGAGCCTAAGAATTTCAAGATATACTCCAAAAAGTGACCTGGCGTTACGTTACAAAAAACGGAAGTGCGATTTGACTTTGATAACAAAATTGTTGAACTCTGCGAATTGGGCAAGTATTTTTAATCAAATTTTTTTTTTATAGGTTTTGGACCAATATACATTTATTTTCCAAGTTATAAATTGAACAAATCTTTTTTCCTTTTTTTTCTTTTATGAAAATTGGTCTGGCGTTACGTTACTGGCGTTACATTACTAAAATTTCCACTTTATTTTATTATGTTAAAAAAATGCGAAAAAGACATAAATATTAGAAAATTATATAAAAACTACAAAATACTATATATATTTTTTGCATTTGTTTTATGATTAAATATTTTTGTAGCAACAGTTTTGCAATAAGAGTATTATTATGAAATTGATTTTAGGAATGTTAATTATAAAGAGAAAATGCCCTTGAAGTTAAGAAACACTTACAAAAACGAGAACTTCAAACTTGTAGCTTGTAGCAGTATTTCACCATCCCAACAAAAGAAAGCTTTAAGCTCCTAAATTTAATTTATTTTAGAAGTTTCTCCTTTATAATACATTAGGAAAATATCTGTTTGTTAAATTTTAATTTTTCGATCAAGGTGGACTTTTTTCTGGAAACGCCCATATACTAAAGCATTTAATCATTTAATGTTCGAAGAATGTTTATGCTCATTTGTGTCTTGCTCTTAATTCGATTGGATTTCAACGTGATTATTATCTAAAGAAGGAGTATTGTTGTTATCGTCAAACATTTTCAACTCTTCTTTTCTTCGTTGAAATCCCCAAATGTGAATTGATTGTCAGCAGCACAGCTGCCAGTATTACGATAATCGTTAAGCATGATTACAGGCAGACTATTTGCTAAGTAGTAAATGATCAAAGGTGCGATGAGCTTGAAGACTTCAGTTGTGTTTTGAAAGGTTATTTATTAATATTATTATTTTGATTCAAACACTCTGCTTGGACCGGCAGCTTTCCAGTTGAATTTACTGCTGCAGTTGTTGCTTTCGTTCTTTTTTAGCCTTTTTGGGATTTCCTGCTATGGACGACGAACTGCTTATTGCTGTGACATTAATTGCATTTGCGTTAATCGCACAATTATCTGATATTATTTTCTGTTGTTGGGTTATTAGTGCTATATTGCATGCCGACGTATGTAGTGGACTTTTTTCTTTGCAATTATATTGCTGCTGGATAATAATATCGCTGGATTTGCATTGTTAGTCTTTGTTGTATTTGCGGTAGTTTAGGCTGAGTTTATATGCTGTTCGGCGACATTAGTTGTATTCATGTTGTTTAGCAGCTGCCGCAAATTTAAAGGATTTTTGATTGCTGGCATTTGTTGCCGTTCCAATCATGGTTACATTTGCCGAACTATGGCGTTTGGCTGTTTTCTCTAGGGCAGGATATTGTTGATCTAAACTGTTACTATTCAACGAAGCCAAAAAGTGCTAGCTGAAGTGCTAGCAATTGTGGAAGTGGTAGTGGAATAATTTTCCACCCTTTTATGGGTGTTGCAGTGTTGGAATATTAGCATTTTGATGCAAATTACAATTTTTATACTGTTCCAACGGCGCGGCTTTGGTATTAACTTCTGCGGCAAAAGATGTCGTGGTATCATTGACCAAATTAATATTACCATCACCAATTTTTGCATCACATTGAGTTGATATTACATTTCGTGTAGGATTTGTTACAACGTAGTTCAACTTTGAGAATATGTTATAATAGTGCTATGGCTAGCATTCCCATTAAAAATCTTGTCGTCGTTACAAGCCGCTAAGGTACCACCACTTAGCTCCGGAAGGCTGTTGTTGAGATTGGCGACATTGTGTGATTGTTAGTACACACCGACATTTCTTCAGTAGTTGTTTTCTTCAGTCATTATTATTTATTAAAATACCAGAAGCAGCGCATCAGTAATTTCTTTGTTTGTTCGTGCAATATCGCCATACGATATTGGAGCTGCTAAATTGTGGTTTTTGCTTGCACTTAATGAATTATTGTTATTTCCCAAACTTTGAATTTTGATTTTAAGAGCTCTTGTTGCGGCATTTGGAGCATTAGCTTTAGATGATTCGATTGGCAATATATGTTTTTAATGGGTGCTCCTTAGCCGCCACTTTATTTTATTCACATCTTATGTGGATATTTCACTTAGATGCTTTTCTGCACACAAATTTAATGCAATATTATGTATATTTTTTATAATAAATTAAAATATTTTACACAGCACGTTTTAGTTTATTTCTTTTGTTTACCTTTTTATAAAAATACTGGGCAATGTATATTTTTTTTCTTCACACACATTGTTTTCAGGATGCCATCTATAGTTTAGCTCTTCACAAAAAGGGGTTAAAACAAAAACTGATACGGGCCTCTGACATCTGTCATTATTGCTATATCTGATTATGTCTGTGATTGCAATAATTGAAACCAGTTGAAACAAATAACAATATTCAATTACTAACAAATTATTTATTAAAAAATCAGGCATGAAAAACGAATTTATAGCCGAAAGTTGTCGCGTTTGTTTGACAAAAACGAAAAAAATGCGTTCCTTATACAACCCCATAGAGGAAGGTGACGAACCACCTAGTGGAATGTTGTATCTTATTACTGGAATCAAAGTGGAAAAGGTTTGTTATTTACAATCGGTATACTCGAAAGCCCTTCATTTATTAGTAATTGCAGTTGGACGAACATGAAACTTTGCCAAAAAGTATATGCAAAAATTGTGAATTATCCCTTAGTATGGCATACGAGTTTCGTGAAAATGCATTAAAAACTCAACAAATCATTGCGGCATATTTAAGAGAACTATATGAAAACGACTGCTATGAAGAAGACAAGGCGGCAGTTTCCATTTATCGGGCTGAATACGACGACATAATGAATTTAGAATCATTGGACTGTGTCAATGAATTGGATGATAACATGCAAGAGTTAAACAATGACACAAATAAATATTCCCTGGATAGTTGCGAAGAATTTAATGACGAAGTCAACGATGGAACAAACTTCGCAGAAACAAATGAACCATGTGAAAATATTTATAATGAACAGGAAACATCATTTCAAATAAATGAGTATAGTGGAGATGTTGAAAAAGATGAAAATTATTTTGACCACCAGGATGATGGACATGATAATGTGAAACATGAAAGTAAAATATTTGATGAAAAAGAGGAGAATGAATACGTAGAAGAACAAATCGAAATTACACCAGCTGCAGAAGAAGAAACTTATGTATGTAACAAGAAAAATCCTTATAAAACTAGAACTGCAAAAACAAATAAACAGATTCTGAAACCAAGTACAAAACACGAAAAAATTAAAGGAAGACTGAATAATATAAGTTCTCCAGAAAATATGAAATTAATTCCTCGACGTGGCCGCAAATCTACAAAGAACTCGAACCAAAACAGCCATATTTGTGATATATGCGGCAATGTATTTGCCAAACGCGGTCGTATGATGGAACATAGACAGAGACATGATAAAGAATGCAAATTCTGTTGTGAGTAAGTATAAAATGCAATCTTCTCAAGTTTTAATTTTTAATTAAACTTAATCCTTTCTCAAATTTTTGTTATATAGAATATGTGATAAAAAATTTCTTACACGTGAGCTATTGCGCAAGCATATGTTTTCTCATAGCGGTGGGAAACCGTTGAAATGTGAATATTGTTCACGGACATTCTATTACGAAAGCGTACGCAAAGCACATGAAGCGTATGTAAAATATGAGTTTATTTAATTTTGTAATATATTATGCATTTCCTTTTTTAGCGTTCATAAAGGCCTCAGACCTTATATTTGCGACGTTTGCAGTAAATGCTTTAGCTATGCTCATGCTCTACAGAAGCACAAATTAATTCACGAGGAAATCAAACTTTATCGTTGTGAATATTGCCATAAAGATTTTCGTCTACAGCATCATATGAAACAACATGAACTCACAAAGTTGCACCAAAATGCAGTACGTTTTTCACAGAGTGGTAACAATTCTTTAGAAGGTTGCGATGAAGCAATGAAAACAGAACATTTGGAAGATAATATATTATTTATCGAAGAAATAGCAGAAGATCATATAAATGGAAGCAGCTAAAAAACAACAAATTAGTTATCTTAAAGATAAAAAATAATTAATTTTTATATTGGACTTGAAAACACATGAAAATATCTTAATTTCCTTTTCTAAAAGGCAGTAGTCACAAATAGCCAAAAACAAAGGATAATAATAAATAAATGTACATGAATCTACATAGTTATTATTTAGACCAATGAAAATAATTCATTCTTTTCGCGATTAACATATTTACTACGAAGCTATTAAGTATGAATTTTTTAAACTATTAAAACTTAATTTTATTGAGTATTATCGTCAGGCTATAAACCATTCTAAGCATTGATACAAGCCAAAGTATTTTAAGAATGATGTCATCATATCTATGTCTTACAATGCCAAAAAGGATCGTCTGAAATCTGTGTCGCAAGAACTCCGATAAAAACCCACTTTTTTGCTAGTCATTTGGCGAAAACGACGTATACCTTCATGAATCTCCTGCACACTTATTGGTTTAACAACCTCCATGCCGCGTCCCTGTGTAACTTCTGGACAAATATGCATCATAGCTGGAGAAGCCCCTGTGGATGTAACACGGCTATATGGTTCTGTAGCTCTATTCGAAGAATTTAAACGTGTTAATATAGCGTAATCCACAATAACGGCTATAGTTTCATGAGCAAAATAGGCTAAAATATTCATGGTAGTGGTAGGTATTCTTAGATCCGCGGGTAAATCCAGAAAACGCCGGAACTTATTCTTAATTTTTTCACCATGGCGGCAATAGAACGACGTTTTACGGGCTTCATTAAATTCTAGATACTGTTGTCCACTCAATATCTGTGAAATCCGATCAGCTCGAAAGAGGCGTCGAGTTCTATCTTCATCATACATTTCCGGAACATCAATTGCAAGCTCTTCGTCGGAATCTTGCTGATCTAAATCCTCCATGAAATCTTGTGGTCGCCCGGTACGAATACTTAGGAATTTCTTTAATATACGCATATCTTTCAAATGTTTACGCATTCTGGCTATTTTTACCGGATGATTACGCATTAAAAATTCAAAGTCAGCCTGTGAGGGACATGGGTTATTTTTTCGTTTCATAGCTACTAAAGAGGCTTCATTAAACATTCCTCTTAGCTGCTGTTGCAATATATGTTCCACTAATTTTACGCTTTCCATGCGGGGTTGGTCACTATCACCGAAACTACGCATAATATCTGAAATTTCCGATAATAAAGAGACTGGTGAATCGTCCACTAATGACGCAATCGTAGCATTCGAATTTGAAGCGGGAGCAGCAGTCATGGTAGAATTAATAACTGTTCCTATGTTTGGAGTATTATTGATGTTGCAATTCATAGTTTCGAACTTTTATATAAAATTGTTTATTTTCTGTAAATATTAGGCAAAATTGTTTTCAATAAATTAGTTTTAGTATTGCCAAGTTCAACAATTGTGCTCAGTTAACAGGCCCTGCCAGGTATACTTTCTTTATTAGAATACTGCCAGAGCAATTTTTAAATAATGTGCCAGCGGAGGGTACTATTACCCCGATTTAGGCTCCTAAATTGAAAGTGTAATGAAATACCAATAATATATTAATTTTGGAAAAAAAATTCAATAATTAATCCATGAAAACTCCTGCAGCAATTTAAACTGTTGTGAAATACGTGGCAACGCAATTATCAAGAGAATATCTACTCCTTCAATATGTATTTTGACAGCCCTATTCACCTTGTCATTTGCAAAATGGTTCTATACCCGTGAACTTAACAAACTTTTCTGAACATACTTTTTTGCAGATTTCATTTGTTTTTGCAAAAGGTAAACAAAACATTCTCAGAGAGGAAAAATGAGAACTTTTAGCTTTGCAGACTGAATATAAGGAATGCTGCCAAGTTAATAATAAAAATTACGCGGCAACAATCTAAAATTGGTTGGTTATTTAAGGCACATTTTTATTGATATTTACCTTTTTTTTTATTGTTTATTGTTATATACATTTTCATCAAACTTTTTGCATTATCAACAAACTTTTTACCTAGTTTTTGGCCTATAACTTTAAACCATAAAAGATACTGATAAACAATGTTACACCATCTGAAAGAAAAAAACAAATGCCACATTTTGTAATCATTACTTCTTTGATTCAAGTAAGTGTTTTAAACAAAATTTTGCCAATACTTTTTTAAAAAAACAGTTTTTGGCCCATAACTTCCGAACCGGAATTTGTGCCATCAAGTCATCTATATCACCTGAAAGGGCATGGAAAGGGCTACAATTTGGCATCATTACTTTTTTCCAGAGTGGTTGTTGCTTCGAACAAAATTTTTCAAAAACTGTTTTGGAAACCCACAAATCACCCACTATGTGACCTCCAACACGGGAAAAGGAATTTGTGCCATCAAGTCATCTATATCACCTGAAAGGGCATGGAAAGGGCTACAATTTGGCATCATTACTTTTTTCCAGAGTGGTTGTTGCTTCGAACAAAATTTTTCAAAAACTGTTTTGGAAACCCACAAATCACCCACTATGTGACCTCCAACACGGGAAAAGGAATTTGTGCCATCAAGTCATCTATATCACCTGAAAGGGCATGGAAAGGGCTACAATTTGGCATCATTACTTTTTTCCAGAGTGGTTGTTGCTTCGAACAAAATTTTTCAAAAACTGTTTTGGAAACCCACAAATCACCCACTATGTGACCTCCAACACGGGAAAAGGAATTTGTGCCATCAAGTCATCTATATCACCTGAAAGGGCATGGAAAGGGCTACAATTTGGCATCATTACTTTTTTCCAGAGTGGTTGTTGCTTCGAACAAAATTTTTCAAAAACTGTTTTGGAAACCCACAAATCACCCACTATGTGACCTCCAACACGGGAAAAGGAATTTGTGCCATCAAGTCATCTATATCACCTGAAAGGGCATGGAAAGGGCTACAATTTGGCATCATTACTTTTTTCCAGAGTGGTTGTTGCTTCGAACAAAATTTTTCAAAAACTGTTTTGGAAACCCACAAATCACCCACTATGTGACCTCCAACACGGGAAAAGGAATTTGTGCCATCAAGTCATCTATATCACCTGAAAGGGCATGGAAAGGGCTACAATTTGGCATCATTACTTTTTTCCAGAGTGGTTGTTGCTTCGAACAAAATTTTTCAAAAACTGTTTTGGAAACCCACAAATCACCCACTATGTGACCTCCAACACGGGAAAAGGAATTTGTGCCATCAAGTCATCTATATCACCTGAAAGGGCATGGAAAGGGCTACAATTTGGCATCATTACTTTTTTCCAGAGTGGTTGTTGCTTCGAACAAAATTTTTCAAAAACTGTTTTGGAAACCCACAAATCACCCACTATGTGACCTCCAACACGGGAAAAGGAATTTGTGCCATCAAGTCATCTATATCACCTGAAAGGGCATGGAAAGGGCTACAATTTGGCATCATTACTTTTTTCCAGAGTGGTTGTTGCTTCGAACAAAATTTTTCAAAAACTGTTTTGGAAACCCACAAATCACCCACTATGTGACCTCCAACACGGGAAAAGGAATTTGTGCCATCAAGTCATCTATATCACCTGAAAGGGCATGGAAAGGGCTACAATTTGGCATCATAACTTTTTTCCAGAGTGGTTGTTGCTTCGAACAAAATTTTTCAAAAACTGTTTTGGAAACCCACAAATCACCCACTATGTGACCTCCAACACGGGAAAAGGAATTTGTGCCATCAAGTCATCTATATCACCTGAAAGGGCATGGAAAGGGCTACAATTTGGCATCATTACTTTTTTCCAGAGTGGTTGTTGCTTCGAACAAAATTTTTCAAAAACTGTTTTGGAAACCCACAAATCACCCACTATGTGACCTCCAACACGGGAAAAGGAATT